>JBAIZL010000002.1:231531142-231613642 GCA_036971475.1 Prosapia bicincta | reverse complement strand
AAGGCAAGCAGCCTAGACTATTATCCCCTAGGAAGGATAGGAAAAAAATTTAAATGTAGGTAGAGATAAAGTAGGGAGATAAAATTACTTTGTGAAGGAGCTAGGACTACATGGCATCAAGTATTCAAGGTGGGTACTTGAAGTTGAGCTACTCTTTATCGGAGTCTATAATTCTCTCTACTGTCACCGGCAAAGGTAATTTCCAAAAACATTTTCTATCACAAAACGTCAGATTTACAGAAAATTACAATACAGAAAAGGGATCATATATAATTTAATTTTACACATTTTCGTAATAACATTATTACTTTTACCCATCTGTAAATACCTCTATTACGTACTACAATATAACTACTGAAAAACTACCGTTAGGATTATGTAGGTCAGGAATACATCGACAGCGCATGCGCTGAACTGAAAACCGAGCGTGTCCTATTTTTACACCAAGGCTCTACTCGTGCGCCGATGACAGTATTTGTTATACCTCTTTTCGAGAATAGGGATAATGAAGGGTAGATGTAAAGGTAGGGTTAACTAAATATAATAATGGTTCTTTGGTACTGGAAATAAGATATTTCTATGGCATTGTGTGGGCAAGGATGCTTACCTGAAGTACTTGATCTGGGTGAAGAGAGGTGTCTACCTATTGCTATACAATCACATAATGTTCATGCAGAATAATGTAGGTGTGGACGATCCAGTGACTTTAACGGATCGGTGATTTTAGTGACAGCGCCAGGCTTGGATCAGCGACTTTTATCGTTTACTATAGTGCCGGTGACCAGGGATACTGAGACAGCTCTGTATGTGTTAGTAACAGACAGGCATACTACACTGGTGAAATAATTCCACACCTTGCCATTTTTGGAATGCTCATTTTATTTCAAAATAAAATCGTACGAAATTAAGATCAAATTATTGAGCGCGAAATTTCGTTTACTTTATACAACACTTTCAATGTCGTGAAAGCTGTTACAAATCGTTCACCTGCACACGACATGAATGAGTAGAACCAGTGACAGTGACAAATAAACCAATGCCAGCCGTGGTAAAATATCATTAACCCTTATGTCAAGAACGGCGACATTTACCCAATAAAAACAGAGACCACCCCCTTGCCTTCAGTCAACGACACTGTACGACAGAACCAGTGACAGCGAGAAATCAACCAATGACACACACGGTAAAATATCAGTAACGTTTCATCTAGCGACTGCGACTTTTTGCCAAATAACAGACAACTTCAGATCGATCCATTATCACCAGTGACAAACAAATAACAGCGACTGTCACTGTAACAAAAAATATCGACCATTCCTACAAAAATTTTCACCTTTCTTGTTGGTTTCGTCTGCTAGAAAAATGTATTTCTGTTTTCAGGTCAATGCATACATCCATGTATGGACGCATGCTCCCGTATAGCCTCATAATAACTCTACCGATTTGGACATTCAGTGACTCATTGGATGCCGTATTAATGAGGCTCAGGAGTGTCACGGTTGTGACAGAAAGTACAAAGGCTTAATCTTTTTGGATGTTCAAAGGCTCGGTGGAATCCAGACTTCATCAGGAGGGCCATAGGCTATGTAGAGTTAGAACTTTACATAATATTTAAGTGACTTAGATATTGATTATTAGTTGTATAATGCGAACTAAGCATACAAAAAAACGCAGCCATCGACTGCCCTAAAAGCAAAACTATAAGAGCCAAATGTGACTAACAAAAGTTTGTCAAAACTAGACCTCGTACGAGAGATTATACTGCTCAATGAAACACTATACATCGCATTCGTAGATTAGTTTGCTAAATAATCTATAGAGATGCTGAGGTCTAACTTTCTATGTCTCTCTTTTTTAAAATATTCTATTGAATGTTAAAAAAAATATACTCAAATAATTATTTTAAAATAATAATTGATTAACAAATTTGGCGCCAATTCAAGACTTAGTTCTAATATAATACAACTAGAAAAATGTGTTATTACGAAATTATTATATTTGCATATTAGTGTATGTAATTATATTCTTATTATAATTTATATTAATATATATATATATATATATATATATATATATATATATATATATATAAATATATACAATATATATATATATATATATATATATATATATATATATATATATATATATATATATATATATAAATATATAGAATATATATATATATTTAATAAATTTAAAATATTTCAAACACAAGAATACTTTTAATGAATATATTTATTCAAAGCTTTTCGCCAATAAAAAAGTATCAGCATCTTCAGGAAAAATAATTATCTAATAAAATACTTTTACAAAATTGTGAAAAAGCTTTGAATAAATATATTCATTAAAAGTATTCTTGTGTTTGAAATATTTTAAATTTATTAACTATATATACAAGAAAACATATCACCATATTTAATATAATATATATATATATTTATATATATATATATATATATATATATATATATATATATATATATATATATATATATATATATATTTCATTTGATATTTTACGTGCAACATTCAAGAAAAACGTGTAATTAACTTTGTATTTGCATTCTAAATTACACAATTGAATATCTGACTATAAAAGTAAAGCAAAACAAGATTTAGTAATAATTTAGAATGGTATTGCAACATACGCTGTACAAGACGAGAAGAATCATGGTACTATTAAGTGATTTGAATAATTCATTTGGTAAAAGAGTATTTTTACTTCGTAATATATTTTAACCTTAGTTCATAACTGTAGGCGTATTTGAAATGTTAATATATATATATATATATATATATATATATATATATATATATATATATACACAAACAGTAAAGTTTTTCGTTCAAGTTAGACGTACACATACCCATTAGCATTATGGAAAATAAAAACATTGCAGAGGGTAGAGCTTACAACATATTTAGAGATACGTTTGAGGATAATGCAAAATCCATTAAAACGAACATTAATCTCTAAATATTTTAAAAGAGTAAATGACATCTTGCAATATAAATGCGAAAATGTGTGCGTAGATATATATATTGTGAAGATGCACTTTACATTTACTGAACCAGGAAGAAATGTATTTATACTATATTCGGATCGCGTTATTGCAACCCCTGAGAGGTAAAATCCCCCAAATCCAGGTTTGCTCAAGCACAAGTTTGCATAATCTCGTGCGCGGCTGTTACGTGGTCTGATTGTACCGGTCGATAATTTCTCCATTACCTGCATGATACGTCCTCCCCCCGTTGCGGTAATAGATTCCACAATGGAAACATAAATCAAATAAGCAGAAGTAATCTTATACCTATGGTATCGTTTTATAGTCGAACTTGAGAATTCACCTCTACTTCTTCCTTTTATCACAATACAAAGAACCAGATTATGGACTTGGCTTACTATTAATAAATCTTTTACTTTTCGAAATTATATTTTCTAAAACAATTTCTAGGAAGGTTTTGTACGATGATTAGAATTTTCATAAATACATTTCAACTTATTTCTACTTTTTGAAATTGGCTTCTACTGTCTTCAGGTAAAAAACTTCGAACTAGAGAAAACGAGAAAGAAAATTACTGTTTATGAAAGAGTTTTATTAAACCATATATATCCCTATATAACAAGAAAAATGTTGTTCTATTTTACTTAAAATGGAATGAAATTAACAATATGCATAACAACCCTCTACACACACGCATATATATATATATATATATATATATATATATATATATATATATATATAAAACATATAAAAAATAAAAACTGAAACGTGTTAAAGAGGAGTAGAATACACATACATGTATGGTTATGATATATATTATAATTAGGTTCGTGATTTGTATTGCAATTTTATATCGGATGATATTTAAATTGAAAAAAAGTATACGACACACACTCACAAACACATACACACAGAGAATGTTTATAACAGAAAGTATCTATTGTTTATAGGTTTATAGTTGTGCATATTTTAGGTATTTTTGAAGTGTTCAGAAGGCTACTACAAAAACGTGTATATCTCCTAAACCTTGCAAGGAATGTCGCTCAGAATGATATTATACCTTCTAACCCTGTATGTAATAGTGTATAGAGAGGGGGTTGCGATTATTTTTACATGTTTACTCTTAAAAAAATGCAAGATTTATAATTCGTAGCAGCATTATGGATATTTTATAGCATTCTTATCTCTGTTATGAATGGTGACCAGAAGGAGCGGAACATCAAGGCGCCAGGTGTACAATGAAATTGGAGAATATTAATGAGAACACTCATTGAAAATTAATGAGTTAGTCCAAGAGCCACAGGAGTTATGAATATTTTATATTAAACCTAGCTCTGTTATAAATAGTGACCAGAGGAGGATCAGGGAGTCAGGAGTACAATTATTGGTGGACAGCTATACAGAAGGCGCTAAGACGAATCAATTTGTCCAAGAGCCAGAGAATTTATGGAAATTTTATAAGATAATTAGCTCCGTTATAAATCGTGATCAGAAGAACAGAGGATCAAAGCGTCAGGAGTACAATTATTGGTGGACAGATATACAGAGGACGCTAAGACGAATCGATTGGTCCAGGAGCCATAGAAGGTTTGGATATTTTATAGCATACTCAGCTCTGTTACACATAGTGACTTTAAGAACGAAGGATCAGGGATTAAGGAGTACAATTAATGGTGGACAGCTATACAGAGGACGCTAAGACGAATCGATTGTTCCAATAGCCAGAGAATTTATGTATATTTTATAGGAAACCTAGCTCTGTTATAAATAGTGACTAGAAGCGGATCAGAGTGTCAGGAGTACAATTAATGTTGGACAGTTATACAGAGGGCGCTAAGACGAAAAAATTGGTCCAAGAGCCAGACCATTTACAGATATTTTATTGGAACTAGATTTTATGTTATTTGCTAAATTTTATCATATATATTTATAAGCTAGCAGGAGGTATCGAGAGAGTTAAAAATAAAGTAAAAGAAAAAATAAACAGACGTCATGGCAACGCAGAAGCAGCAGGAGAAGAGCGAAATGGAGAAGATGATGGCGATGTTAAGAAGAGAAAGAGAGAGAGAGAGAGAGAGAGAGAGAGAGAGAGCAAGGACGAAATGAAGAGGAAATAAGAAGAAAACAAAAAGAAGAACAAGAGGAAGCCAGGAGAGATCAAGAAAAATTAGAAAGAGTGAAGGAGAAAGAACAGGAAAAATAAGAAAGACAGAAGGAGAAACAACAGGAAAAATTGGAGAGAAAGCAAAAAGAAGAACAAAATGAAGCAAAGAGACAGAAGGAGAAAGAACAGGAGAAATTGGAAAGAAAACAGGAAAAAGAACAGGAAGAAACGATAAGATATAAAGAAAGTGAGTACGCCGAAATTATGTGGCAAAATGAGGAAGCTAGAAGGATAAGAAAAGCGGAGAAGAAGGAAGAAAGAAGAAAAATTAAACAAGGAGAAAGAGAACGGGAAAAGGAGAAGAGAGCAAGAGAAAAGGAAAAGAAAGATAGATAAGAAAGAGAAAAGATAGAGAGAGAGAAGAGATGAAACTATTTATGGAAATAATAAGGGAGAATTTCAAAAGCCACAAAGAGGATATCAGCCAGCATCTAATTAGCATGGATACCAGAGGCAATGCATATGAGCATAAGGTCGATCAAATGCAGCTAAGGATTGATAAAAAAGAAGAAGAGCAGCAAGATCAAGAGAAGAAAATCGGAAATCTGCAGACGGGTTTGAAAAAGGTAGAAACCCCCTTCAAAAAGGTTGCAGAGAAAATAAGAAATGTTGGGCAGCAAGGAGCAACCACCTGCTGGGTGACGCCGAGAGCATGGTACTACCACGAGATAGCGGGAACTCGAAAGATCGATTTCTACGGGAAGGACAACGAAGATCCAGTTGCCTTCATAAAAGAAATGGAAGTGCTTTTCGATGAAGTCGACCCTATGCTAGAGGAGAATTCCAAGCTTAAATTGATCGTCAGGTATCTGCGAGGAACAGCAGGAGCTTGTTAGAGGGCGGTGCAACGTCAGGAGGACCAGTACGAGGGATTTAAGATTAAGTTTCTTGATAGGTACTGGGGTTTTGCTGCGCAAGAAAGAATAAGGCGTCAGCTGGACACTGGGAGGTATTTTGAAATGGGACCGTACAGCAGGTCCGAATACTTCGTGGGGATGGTCAACAAGGCCAGCATTCTGGATCCACCAATACCTAAAAGTAATTTGGTGAATAAGGTAATGATGCATTTCGGAGAGGAGGTGAGAAATGCCAGTATAGGAATCCATCGGGAATCGGTGGCCAACGCCATTGGTTTGTTGAACTGTGTTGAAACTGAAAACTGATATAGGGGGCCAAGTGGTAGGAAAGTACCGTTAAGGTACTCACAAAGGCAAATAAATAACAAAAGGCCTCCACCTCCTAGACAACCGTATCTTGAACCTAGAAATAACCAGGATACCAGGCCCCAACAAAGACTCCTTCACCCACAAACCAAAGTCCAGGTCAAAAAAACGCGTCAGGAGGGTCTCGGGTTTAACAAATGAAAAAGCAAGAAATGAAAAAGAGAGGAATCAGGGAACAGAGACCCGGAAACGAGGAGAAAGAAATGAGAAAGAGAAAATAGATATAGGCTCCACAGCGAAACAGCGCAGCAGGGAGATCGGTCAAAGGTTGGGGGGACTCAAGATAAATATACGGGAGGACTTGCTCGAGGAATATGACTTGTTGCCTAGGGGGTTCCAGGAGGCCGAAGAATGCCCTGCAATCATGGGCACTATCTGGCAACAGAAAGTGCGCATTGATATCGACACCGGCGCGGATATATCCGTTATACAGGGAAACTTGTATAACGAACTGAAGCGCAAAGAGGAAGGGTTCCTGGAATTACCGGTATGCAATATTGGAATTATTATGGCGGTGAAGACACCCCAAGTAAGAGTCAGTAGGCAAGCCTATATTCCTATGAGCTTAGAGGGACGTGTAATAGAGAGCAGTTTCATGGTGCTGGAACGCCTAAGGGCGGAAATTGTCATGGGCTGCGACCTATTGCATGAACTAAAAGCACGTATAAATATGGAGAGGATCTTCATTACATTTGAAGTGGAAGGAGAGATCATGAGTCTCGACTTCATAAGATCGAAACAAGATCATTCAAATGAGCTTCGAAGAAAAAGCAATAGAACGAAAATCGATAAGGTGGGATGGATTGATATAAGCGAAGAAGAGGGGCTTATACTGGCGTCGGTCGACCATCAGGCTGACGTCGTTACCCCTACGAGGACCCGGAGGTGCCGAATCTCGAGGGGGGATTGGGACATGGATCCCAAACTGCGTATAAGATCGACGCAGAGCTGGCTAGTGGAAGCGAAGGAGAAAAGTACGAAGAGAAAGGAGTGCAAGAGGAGAAAGAAATAGTAAGAGGTAGTGATAAGGAAATTAAGGGAAAACTAGAAAGAGTAGAGATAAAAGGGGAAGGAAGCAGGAGCCAGAAGACCGAAGAAATAGGAAATAAAGTAAGAAAGGAGGTAGGAGAAACTTCGGACGATGTAATAGGAACTGGAGGCCACGCAAACATGAAGGTGCTGGAGGGGAACAGCGAGGGAAATAGAACAAATGGAACAGGGGTTAGATAAGAGGGCTAAACCCAAAACGGCTGAAAAACGACAAACAAAGGAGGGTAGTCAGAAAGGAGAAAAAGGTAAAGTTAGTAAGGTAGAGAGAGGAAAGGAAGAAAATAGTAAAAGAGATAGTAAGCAGTGTAAGGCTGTAGAAAAGGAGAACTCCAAATGTTCCGAAGACCGAGCTGACCTCCCTGAAGGAAACGGAAATGTGAGGGAGCCAAAAGGAACCGAAACAAAGCCAAAAGGAATAAAAAAAGTGGAAGAAAAAAAGAATACGGAAGTAACAAGGAACAAGAGGCATAAATATAAAAGAAGAAACAGAAGATTAGTAGCTAATTGGAAGAGCCTCATTAAGAGAAAGAAACGTAAAAAAAGGAGAGATGAAATCCCCGAAAAAGCTGTAAGGAAGCAACACAGACTAAACCAACTTGAAGTAAATCAAGAGGCTGAAACTGAAAAATCAGTCCTAGATCAATGTCAAAAAGGCCGATTAAAAAACTTAATAACAGAATTTAAAGATGTATTCAGCGAGACGCCAGGAAGATCCAATAAATATAAACATAAACTTAAAATATATGAAGATAAACCCTTTGTGAAAAGAAGTTATCCGGTTACCATAAATTTCAGAAAACAAGTGCAACAGCAAATAGATGTTATGCTAGCAAATGATATAATAGAACGCCTTACATCATTTAGAAGGCCTTACGGTCCATAACACCTTACATTAACCCGTTAGTAATGGTCCTTAAGCCCGACAAATCCATACGACTATGCCTTGATGCTAGGAAACTGAATGACATCACAGTCCCGGATTACGCAAGTGCACCTGTTATAGATGAGATACTGAGAAAGGGAAGATGTAAGAGGTACATTTCTAAAATAGACCTAACTTCAAGTTTTTGGCAAATCCCATTAACCCATGAATCTAAAAAATATACAGGGTTTCTATTTAACAACAAGGTGTATAATTTCAAAGTAGTGCCTTTCGCACTCCAAAATTCATTAGCAGCGTTGGTTAGATTGGTGGATTCGACGCTAGGGCAAGAGTTAGAGGAAAACGTGTTAGCATACGTGGACGACCTGTTGTGTTTGTCAGAAACGTTCGAAGAACACCTCGAGCACCTACAAACAGTCTTTACCAAGTTCAGGGAGGGGAATTTGACGATTAACCCCAGAAAAACATTATTCTGCCAGAAGGAAGTGAAGTTTCTTGGATATATATTTACCCAAAAAGGAGTTAGTACAGACCCAGAAAAACTGCAAGCAATACACGATTTTCCAGTTCCACAGAACAAAAATCAGCTGCAGTCTTTCCTGAGATTTGTAAACTATTATGCAAGATTTACAAACAAATATTCCAAGGAAACCTCACCTCTATTAAAACTTCTTAGAAAACAACAACCCTGGACAAGGGATGAAGAAATGCAGGAGGCTTTTGATCGTGTCAAAGGGTTATTTCTCAAAGCCTTAACAATAACACATCCGAAAGTAGGGCAGGAGACATATTTACAATCGGATGTCAGTCAAAATGCTATAGCTAGCCAGCTATACCAGAGAGACGATAACGAGGCGTTGGCGGTTATTGGATTCGCTAGTAGGACACTTAAGAAAGCAGAACTGTCATACAGCGTGTGCGAGAAGGAATTGATAGCTATTGTGCATGGGTTAAAGAAGTTTATGCCGCTAATCCTGGGAGCTCCGTTGCACACCATAACGGACAACAAAGCTTTGCAATTCCTTAATACATGCAACTTTACCAATTCTCGCATCACAAGATGGACACTAGCCATCCAGGAATACCAACCCTTCGGTATACACTGCCCCGACAAAGAGAATATACCTTACGATACGGTCAGCCGAATGTACCAGGTACAAAATGGGATCGGTAACTTGAGAAATGAACAGGCAGCACTTAAGGCAAATAATTCAAAATATTAAAGAGGCACAAAGGGCGCAGCCAAATTTACAATACATTAGAAAAAATATAAATATGTACCCTTAATATAGAGGAAGAGAGGGGGTTTTATGTAAAGAAATAAAGGGAAAACCCAAAATAATAATTCCGGAAGACAGCATAGGACCCCTTATAAGCAAAGTACATCAGGTATGCCTACATATGGGACGAAATAAACTAGCAAAGATCATAAGCCAGAGTTTCTACATAAAAAATATTTATAAAACCATTATGGAAGGAATAATGAAATGCAAAATATGCCAGTATGCGAAGCATACAAACAGGTACTCACAAGCTCTGACTAAACCTATAGTAACACAGAAAACTGGAGAAATGGTTACCGTCGATTTTCTAGGGCCCCTGCCAAGGAGGATAGGGGGAGCGAGACACATACTAGTGATCCTTGATGTGTTCTCCAAGCTGTTAAAACTATACGCTGTGAAAAGCCCGAACTCCAAAACTTCTATAGATCGCATGACGGACTATTTTAATACAGTAGGCAAGCCGGCAAAAATCCTTACAGATTTCGGAGCTGCATTTACCTCGAAGCAGTGGAAAGAATGGGTTGAAGACGTAGGTGTGAGACACATTCTCATCCATGTGCGACATCCCCAGGTAAATTTAGCCGAACGCATAAATCGAGATCTGGGAAGGATTTTACGGACCTAATGCAGTAGAGCCCAATCCTCTTGGCAAAAATACTTGCGCTACATAGAATAAATACATAACCAAATGCCACATGAAATCACAGGCTACACGTCGGCAAAGGTCCACTGGGGGGTGGAGGCAAACTATGTATGGCAAGGATATATCCCGAAGGATTGTAAAAATGCGGTCATAGAAAATAGGAGGGAGATGCTGCAGAAAGTATTTCAGCGTATAAGGACTATAGGAGAAAATAGGGCAGCGAAACAAAACAGAATTTTTAAGGAAACCAGCTTCAATGTAAATGACCTGGTACTGATAAGCGACACAATAGGTCCAACATCAACAGAAACGAAACACAGAAATTATTAATATTATACGAG
Organism: Prosapia bicincta; assembly: GCA_036971475.1. Taxonomy (NCBI): domain Eukaryota; kingdom Metazoa; phylum Arthropoda; class Insecta; order Hemiptera; family Cercopidae; genus Prosapia; species Prosapia bicincta. The sequence goes on along the minus strand of JBAIZL010000002.1, from coordinate 231,603,044 downwards.
GGCCCGTTTAAAATAAACAGAAAGATTGTTAGTAAAACCTATGAGGTAGCCAATGTACTCACGAACAAAATAAGGGGGAAATATGACATTAAATACATAAAAAAGATATTTGGAATGAACAAATATAAATGAAGGAAAAATAATATGAGCCTGATAACTGACCTAAAGTTTCTAAAGAATAAGTAAGTTTGCAAAAGAATTAATAAATAGTAAGGGTCACTGCCACGCCTGAACAAAACATACAAACATTGCATTGACCTAGGAATTCGGACTTCAAAACAGTGAAGGGTTGCCGGATGTAAATATCCGCCCCGCATAGCGGGCTGGCTGAGGCGTGGGAAACGCACCAGTATAACAAAGATCTTGAGGAGGCACGCAGCGGGTCTAGGCCAAGTAATATTGTAAAATAAGTACTAATAAGATTATTTATATGTAAATTGTATAATAAGGATAGGAATAGATTTAAAATGTTTATGGGGAAATGCAGTTAAATTGAGTAAATAAAAAAAAGAAAAAAAACTATAAAAGTAGATAGAGAAGTTGATATGGAATAAAGATTTTATGCCGCCACATAAAAAAGGCTGATTTATACGGATTGGACACTTATCTCTACTAAAGATAGGTGAATACTGTAAAGGTAGGTGCAATTGTGATAGGAGCGTTAAAAAAATGATTCAAATATATATGAGAAATATTAGCCTAATAAAACCTCAAAGCTTAACTGAGTAGACCTGCTGTCTGCTGGGGAGAAGAGAATTTACTGTTTGTGCATATTCTACTAATCAATTACCTACTACTATTGTCTACTATTACCTTAATAAAAACATTATTGGTTGTAGGTGACACGAAAGATATAGGGAGATAAACAAAAACACGCTTGCACTAAATTGGTGAGATACTGGACCATGAGAATGTAGTATAATCATGGAGAATGTAATGGTCGATCTAAAACGTAATACATATATTAATACAATGACAAAAACATTCCACAATTAAAATTTAATAGTATTAGTAGTAAAAAGAATGTTAGTTTCATGCTCTGGCTCTTTGACCAATCGATTCGTCTTAGCGTCCTCTGTATAGCTGTCCACCATTATTTGTACGCCTGACTCCCTGATCCTCCTCTGATCACTATTTAAAACAGTGTAAGGTTTTCTATAAAATATCCATAAATGCTCTGGCTCTTGGACTAATTGATTCGTCTTAACCCCCTCTGTATAGCTTTCCACCATTATTTGTACTCCTGACTTCCTCATCCTCCTATGGTCACTATTTATAACAGTGCTAAGTTTCCTATAAAATATCCATAAATGCTCTGGCTCTTGGACTAATCGGTTCGTCTTAATACCCTCTGTATAGCTGTCCACCATTAATTGTAGTCCTGCCTCTCTGATCCTCCTCTGGTCACTATTTATAATAGTGTTAGGTTTACTATCAAATATCCATTAATTCTCTGGCTCCTGGACCAATCGATTTGTCTTAGTGGCCTCTGTATAGCTGTCCACCATTAATTGTACAATTGACTCCCTGGTCCTTCGTTCTTCTGGTCACTATTTATAACAGTGCTAGGTATCCTATAAAATATCGATAAATGCTTTGGCTCTTGGGCCAATCGATTCGACTTAGCGCCCTCTGTATAGCTGTCAACATTTATTATACTCCTGAATCCCTGATCTTCCTCTGTTCACTATTAAAAACAGTGCTAAGTATCCTAAAAAATATCCCTAAATACTCTGACTCTTGGACCAATTGATTCGTCTTAACACCCTGTGTATAGCCGTCCACCATTAATTGTACTCCTGACTCCCTGATCCTCATCTGGTCACTATTTATAACAGTGCTAAGTATCCTATAAAAAATCAATAAATTCTCTGGCTCTTTGACTAATCGTTTCGTCTTAGCGTCCTCTGTATAGTTGTCCACCATTAATTGTACTCCTGACTCCCTGATCCTCCTCTGGTCTTTATCTATAACAGTGCTAAGTATCCTAAAAAATATCCATAGGTGCTCTGGTTCTTGGACTAATGGATTCGTCTTAGCGCCCTCTGTATAGCTGTCCACAATTCATTGTACTCCTGACTCCCTGATAAAATATCCATAAATTCTCTGGCTCTTGGACCAATCGATTCGTCTTAGCGCCCTCTGTATAGCTGTCCACAATTCATTGTACTCCTGACTCCCTGATAAAATATCCATAAATTCTCCACATCAACGTCTCTCTTTAAGTCAGATTTTTATCTCAAACTGTGATAATAAAATTCTCGTCAATGACTATTTTACATATGGCCCTAAGTCTGAGTTATTTTCGTTTTTAATTCTTATTTGATTAATATTTTCTCGTCATTCATATAAGTCTTGATCTCAGCCTTTATGTACACTGATGGTATTGTTCAGCAGAGTGCATATTTGCTATCTATATAAGAGGGTGCTTAGAACAAAAGGCGGGCAAAAAAGGTTACAGTGTTATTTATTCCTACAGTTTCTCATTTCTACGTAATATCTAGTTGCTGTCTGAAAGCAAGTTGGTAAGTAATACGACGGGTTAGAAGTGACTTCTTTAGTTAAGGTTAGGAGAGGGGTCCTAGCCGGTGACTGTACAGTGTGGCTGTGCATTGGAAAAACGTAAAATATTATTTCTGTAACAACAGTATAATGTTGATCATGTTAACCTAAAAATTAAAATCAAGTAAAACTGTCGCTACCTACAACGTACACCTTATATCTATCAATTGTCTATTCATAAATACACAGTTTATCTTTGGCAAAGTTGATAAACCACAATACTGTGTTAACGATCTTACATATATATATATATATATATATATATATATATATATATATATATATATATATGTATATATATATATATATATATATATATATATATATATATATAAATATATATATATATATATATATATATATATATATATATATATATAAATAAATAAATAAATAAATATATATATATATATATATATAAATATATATATATTAATATTTATTGATTATTCACAATAATATATGCATAAAATGGTTGGGTCTAAGCTCTTCAATAATATACTGACATTATCAAAATCTTGATTCATAGTCAAATGGTACAAAAAGGTACTTCACTAATATTTAATTGATGAGACATATAGCTATATATATATATATATATATATATATATATATATATATATATATATATATAAATATATATATATATATATATATATATATATATATATATATATATATATATATATATATATATATATATATATATATATATATATAGTTAATATTGCGTAAATATAACACTCTGCTTTAATAATAAACAGTGACAATTTAGGAAATTTTAATATTGATTTTATTTATTCCAACTGAACAATTAAAAATTTTGTCTGTCTCAAAAAAGTTCGTTTTTCATTTTATTAGTTCAGCCATCACTGTAATTCTCGGAACTCTGTCTCTTCGTCGTAGTCTCCTGCATCAGCACCATCCGGTGTCTACAGCACAATGGCTTTCCAAACGTTTATTTATGTAAAGATAGACAGAAAAAACTTTTATTGTGTTTTGAAATGCTTTTTTAATTCTACTTACAAACATTTGTTTATCCACAAATTTTGCATTGTTAGCCGTCTTATATATATTTCCCGGTTTTATTTTGTTTCAGTACGAACGGACAGTAAATTACCTGTCAACTGAAGTTATCGGAACGTTTAGAGGGTTTTGTTATCTCTCTCCAGGTAGTAGATATAGCGTTACTGTTATCGTATATAAAGAGCTTATCTACCAAAGCCAGTTGATGCTTCCCGCACCACAGCATTGCATACTACGATTGCCTAACCTCACCCTGCGGTACAGAGTTGGTCAATGCCTCATATGTCTCTACCCACCAGGAAATAAACGTCTAACATCAAAAAACAAGAGACGGTGAGTGTTTTGACTAATAAGCTGAATAGCTTAGATTCGATCTTAGGTAGCGCAAAGAATATAGTTCCTTATTTCCTGCTGACTCAGTCTGAGAAAGTAAATAACTAGAGCAATGATGGATGGCTGATTACATTAACTTTCATTAACACTCTGACCCTGATTACACAACTCTACGATGTCTCTTCTAAGCCATGTTTATGGTATAAATAGAGTCGATATTAATAGTCATAATGGGGAATGTACATTAATCTTTCAAAACACAAACACTATTGTCAAGAATAGTACTTTAATTTATAGCATATATAAATATATTACAGGACATATACTATATATATATATGTATATATATATATATATATATATATATATATATATATATATATATATATATATATATATATATTAAACCAACATAGGTTATTCAAATACAAGAATATTTATTAATTTATATCCAAAGCTTTTCATAGGTAAACAGTACCAACATCATCAGGAATGAGCATCATCATTTTCATTCCTGATGGTGTTGGTACTGTTTACCAACGAAAAGCTTTGGATATAAATTATTAAATATTCTTGTATTTGAATAACCTATGTTGTTTTAAATTACACAGGCCAACGATGGAAAAACTTTTTTTCTTAAAACATCTTATTTTTATGTTTTTTAGGGTGCTAAACCTAAATTTGACACTTATTAAGCTCTATCACCCACCATTTTTTTACATTTGCACATAAATTTATTAAATTTTGTTATTTTTTAAAGAATTTAACAGTTTTTATTTAGTTCAAATGGAATTGTAAAATAATATGTACTGGCTGTAGAAGAGTTGGCAGCACTGCTGAAACACATTTACTGTCCAGAAAAAGGGGGATTATATTTTTCTGTTCACAGCTGATGTTTTGTTTACTGCCAACCTAACCTCAATTTCTGGTTTCCAGTTCAATGTGCTCAGTAAAATGTCTAATCGCGGTTGTAAGAACTCTGCTAACAGTTTTTGTTATATTTGTGGCGAGTTTGTTATTAAAAAACACCAAAGAAACATTACAGACTTTGTGCAAAAGGTTTATTTCTCATATTTTGGAGTTAAATTTGGTGATCAGGATAAATCTTGGGCCCCGCATAAGGTATGTTATGTTTGCGTTGAAGATCTTACAAAATGGTCAAAAAGGGAGAAAACAGCCTTTAAGCTTGCTGTTCCTATGGTATGGAGGGAACCTAGAAACCACGTTGATGATTGCTACTTTTGCAGTATTGATATTACTAGCCATAACTCGAAAAACAAGAAGGTAATAAGCTACCCTAACCTAATATCCGCCATCCTACCAGTAGAGCACAATGTAGGTTTACCGGTCCCAGAACCTGTTCCAACTGAAATGTTTTCTGATCTACAGTCAGAGCTAGATGAGCAAGATGATGAAGAGTTCCATTGTCCTGCAGGAAATATAGAGCCTAAACTGTTTACGCAGATCGAGCTTAACGACTTGGTTAGGGATCTTGGGTTAACAAAAGAAAAAGCTGAATTGCTTGGTTCTAGACTAAAAGAAAAGAACTTGTTGGCAGTTGGAACCAGCATATATGTGTATAGGAAGAGAGAGCAGCAGTTTTCAACATTTTTTGTACAAGAAGGTGATTTAGTGTACTGCTCAGACATTCCAGGTCCGATGAACGAGTTCGGTGTTGAATACAAAAAAGAAGACTGGAGGCTGTTTATTGATTCATCCAAAACTAGTTTAAAAGCTGTTTTATTACACAATGGTAACACTTATGCATCTATACCTGTTGGCCATTCTGTACATATGAAAGAGTGCTATGAAAACCTAGAAATAGTGTTGAATAAAATTGGCTATTCTGCTCATGGTTGGATGATATGTGACAATTTAAAAGTAACATGCATGCTTCTTGGTCGGCAAGGTGGTTTCACTAAATTCCCATGTTTCTTGTGTGAATGGGACAGTAGAGCTAGGGATCAACATTGGTGCACAAAGAACTGGCCTGTGAGGGAGTCTTTGAAACCTGGCGAGAAGAACATTCTCCGCAAAAATCTTGTACCGTAAAAACATTCTCTTACCACCTCTACATATGAAATTAGGCCTCATGAAACAATTTGTAAAAGCATTGCTCAAAGATGGGCCTTGTTTAAAGTATCTCGGCCAAAAGTTTCCAAAACTTTCAGAAGCTAAACTTGAAGAAGGCGTCTTTGTAGAACCCGATATTCGAAAAATGATGTTCAATGTTACCTTTGAAACCACAATGACGATAAATGAGAAAGATGCATGGGTATCATTCAAGCAAGTTGTTACGAAATTCTTGGGAAATGTAAAAGACCCAGAATATGGTACTATTGTAGCTAACATGTTAAAGAAATTTAATAAATTAGGATGTTTGATGAGCCTGAAAATTCATTCTTTGAACAGTCATCTTGATTACTTCCCGGAAAATTTGGGAGATGTTAGTGAGGAGCAGGGTGACCGTTTTCACCAAGATATTGAATTGATGGAAAAACGCTACCAGGGCCGCTGGACCATCAACATGATGGGGGTCTACTGTTGGTCACTTCACCGAGAAGCTCATCATGCGATTCATCGCAGAAAAAGCTACACAAGAAGCTTCTAAGAAAAAAGAGAAAGGACATATAAACCAATTCCATCTGACTACTGAAACCTACATTACTACACTTTATCATTATTTCAAGTAACCTACTGTAAATAAAAACCATGCTTGTGATTTAACATTTCATTAATTTTACCATATACCATATAGAGATTTTAAACTGTATAACAAAAAGCAAATTGTTCAAAAACTATGAGTGATACAAAAAAACTAAGACCAGATTTGGATTCCGCACATAAAAAGCTATAAAAATCAGCTACTAATGGTAAAAAGTTTTGAAAATTTTTTTTGTTGGCCTGTGTTATTAAACAAGAAAACGTATTTCATATATATATATATATATATATATATATATATATATATATATATGTGTGTGTGTGTGTGTGTGTGTGTGTGTGTGTGTGTGTGTGTGTGTGTGTGTGTGTGCTACATATATCTGTAGCAGTATATATATATAATTTGGTATAGTAATTTAAACAGTATGTGAAATATAATGTATTTACATCAACTATGCAACATGTAATTAATTATCAATCTCCCATAAACAAGGGATCATCATAGCCCTACATTAATCATATAATTAATTTACCTTATGAATAAGCTAAATTATTAATGAGTTATGTCAACAGAAATTCACAGTTTACATTCCTGCTTCTCATAGTGGTTTACTTATACAATATTTCCGCATAAAATAAACAGGAAAATATTTCTGACCTTTCCCCTGGAATTACTAAACAGCTGTCAAGTTTCCGATCAAATAAAATACTGTTTATCAGGTTACTAGCTGAACCGGACGCTGGAGTAAAATGAAGAGAAATATTCCAAACTTGGCGACTTGCCCGGGAAATAATCTGATCTTTTAGTTTTTAAAGGTTAAATAAGAGTGACGGGAATAAATTCTGTCTCAGATAAAAGCTGATGTCACCTTCAAAGCTTCATCGATCAATTTAAATTTATATAGTGTTCTACTAAAATATGTATTGAATATTACACGCGAGAGAGTTTTTTGTAGGTACAAATTTCCTGTATAAAACACTTTCTCAATAATAACGTGAATAAATAAATGTCTTCGTCATTTAAGCATGGTTTTCCTCCCAGAACATAATATCAATATTTCCAATATTTTCCCTTGAGATTTTCCAAAATCATTTTTCGATTGAACATTATAATATGCATTTCGTTTTCCAGCTTTTTGTTAGCGCCATTGTATTTAAATCCTAATTTCGTTACAGATTTCACTGTTTCAAGGCTGCATGGTTTCACGAATGACACTGTCACCCTGTATACAAATCGACATCGTGTGCCATAAGAGAAATTATTATATACAGCTTTAAATACACCCTTCGTCAAAGTAAATGGAAAATTGTTGAGAGGTATTTTGTTACAATTTTATCCTGGATAATCTAGCTTGTGTTAAAAAAAGAACGTTTATAAAATGGGTGATAGTATTTTTCCTATTAAAATTTTTTTATTAACCGTCGCATTGAGGTTTTCCAAGATCTTTTCTAAGTGTTTGAAGGTTGTAGAAGGATAATAAATATGTATTGATTTGAGGAAGGGACACGATAAACCCTATTACTTCTCATGTGTGCTTGGCTTATCAGTACATTTTAAAACTCAAATTGGTTTGGAAAGATGTTTCAAATGTTTTTACCTATTCGCTTCTAACGTACAGATAAAACACACACTGCACATTAACACGCGCGCGCAACAATGGGCATCTCCTCACCTTTATGAATTATTTCCTCCTATTTCCAAAAAATTTGCACCTTTTTAGGATAAATGTTTTTAATATCCACGGACAGCCTAATATTTCACCTTACCACTTGCCACCTTTTTCCTCCTGGTCCACCAAATACTTAACAGTCGCTTGCCTATGGTATAATGATCTAAAAAGGAGGTCGATCTACCAGCCGAAACCGTAACTTTCCTGCCTACATTTCCTAGGAATAAATTCCTAGATTTTTACAAAGCTATTAGTAGATTATTTCCCTGTACTAGCATAGTACTCAGGGTGGAGTGTTGGATAATTTGAGCTGTTTACTACTTGGTATCCTTTTAGTAAGAAACTCCTAAACAGTGTCGTTAGGTTCTATTAAAACTAACAACGGCTAAATGAAAATTACAATTTTCTATTTAAGTGACAACATTAAATTTTGACATGTACAAGATTTTTCTCGTTTCTTTAACTACATGTATCCACGCTACTGACAACATTTAAGAATGTTAAAAACCTTTCTTTGATTACATTTTATCTACACTGATTAATTCAATTGTTTTGTAACTATATTTCATAACAGAAGTATATTATTGTAGTATAACAAGCTGTTTTATGAAGAACCTTTGTAACTCACGTGTGTTTTTAAGCGGACATAATGTTATTGTTATTTAAAAATTCTTTTATAACTCCCACATTTATAATATATTTGTTTTGTTTGGGATATATATTTAAATATATAAACTTTAAATGAAAAAATCGAAGTTAATCTATGTGACGCATATAATTCGATTTTTTTACCTTGGCTTTATTTGTGTGTAATTTAGCTAGCTAGGTGGTCACAGTGTCGCAGCATTACACGAGCAACACAGCTATCGACGAAGGTGGACGTTTAGCTACGCTAGAAAAGACCTTAAGCAAGCCTGTGTCCAGCTAGCTAGCTGGTCACAGTGCCGCCGCATTACATGAGCAACACAGCTCTCGACAGAGGTGGACGTTTGGCCAAGCTAAGATAGAACTTAAGCAAGCCTGTGTCCATGTAGCTAGTTGGTCACAGTATCGCCGCATTACATGAGCAACACAGCTCTCGACAAAGATGGACGTTTAGCTACGCTAGGATAGTCCGTAAGCAAGCCCGAGTCCAAGTAGCTTGTTGGTCACAGTATCGCCGCTATACGCTAGCAACACAGCTCTCGACGAAGGTGGACGTTTATCTACGCTAGGAAAGACCTTAAGCAAGACTGTGTCCAGGTAGCTAGTTGGTAACACTATCGCAGCATTACATGAGAAACACAGCTTTCGACAAAGGTGGACCTTTAGCTACACTAGAAAGACCTTAAGCCTGTGTCCATGTAGCTAGTTGGTCACACTATCGCCGCATTACATGATCAACACCGCTCTCGACGAAGGTGGATATTTAGCTACGCTAGGAAAGACCTTAAGCAAGCCTGTGTCCAGGTAGCTAGTTGGTCTCAGTATCGCCGATATACGTGAGCAACATAGCTCTTGACGAAGGTGGACGTTTAGCTACGCTAGAAAATACCTTAAACAAGCCTGTGTCCAGGTAGCTAGTTGGTAACAGTATTGCCGCATTACATGATCAACACAGCTATCGACGAAAGTGGACGTTTAGCTACGCTAGAAAAGACCTTAAGCAAGCTTGTGTCAAGCTAGCTAGCTGGTAACAGTGTCGCCGCATTACATGAGCAACACAGCTCTCGACAGAGATGGACGTTTGGCCAAGCTAAGATAGAACTTAAGCAAGCCTGTGTCCATGTAGCTAGTTGGTCACAGTATCGCCGCATTACATGAGCAACACAGCTCTCGACAAAGATGGACGTTTAGTTACGCTAGGATAGTCCGTAAGCAAGCCCGAGTCCAAGTAGCTTGTTGGTCACAGTATCGCCGCTATACACGAGCAACACAGCTCTCGACGAAGGTGGACGTTTATCTACGCTAGGAAAGACCTTAAGCAAGCCTGTGTCCAGGTAGCTAGTTGGTAACACTATCGCCGCATTACATGAGAAACACAGCTTTCGACAAAGGTGGACCTTTAGCTACGCTAGAAAGACCTTAAGCCTGTGTCCATGTAGCTAGTTGGTCACACTATCGCCGCATTACATGATCAACACCGCTCTCGACGAAGGTGGATATTTAGCTACGCTAGGAAAGACCTTAAGCAAGCCTGTGTCCAGGTAGCTAGTTGGTCTCAGTATCGCCGATATACGTGAGCAACATAGCTCTTGACGAAGGTGGACGTTTAGCTACGCTAGAAAATACCTTAAACAAGCCTGTGTCCAGGTAGCTAGTTGGTCACAGTATCGTCTCTATACGTAAGCAACACAGCTCTCGACGAAGGTGGACGTTTAGCTACGCTAGGATTGACCTTAAACAAGCCCGTGTCCAGGTAGCTAGTTGGTAACAGTATTGCCGCATTACATGATCAACACAGCTCTCGACGAAGGTGGACGTTTAGCTACGCTAGAAAATACCTTAAACAAGCCTGTGTCCAGGTAGCTAGTTGGTCACAGTATCGTCTCTATACGTGAGCAACACAGCTCTCGACGAAGGTGGACGTTTAGCTACGCTAGGAAAGACCTCAAGCAAGCCTGTGTCCAGGTAGCTAGTTGGCCACAGTATCGCCGTTATACGTGAGCAACACAGCTCTCGACAAAGATGGACGTTTTGCTACGCTATGAAAGTCCGTAAACAAGCCCGTGTCCAGGTAGATAGTTGGACACAGTATCGCCGCTATACGTGAGCAACACAGCTCTCGACGATGGTGGACGTTTAGCTACGCTAGAAAGACCTTAAGCCTGTGTCCATGTAGCTAGTTGGTCACAGTATCGCCGCATTACATGAGCAACACAGCTCTCGACAAAGGTGGACGTTTAGCTACGCTAGGATTGACCTTAAACAAGCCCGTGTCCAGGTAGCTAGTTGGTAACAGTATTGCCGCATTACATGATCAACACAGCTCTCGACGAAGGTGTACCTTTAGCTACGCTAGGAAAGACCTTAAGCAAGCCTGTGTCCAGGTAGCTAGTTGGTCTCAGTATCGCCGATATACGTGAGCAACACAGCTCTCGACGAAGGTGGACGTTTAGCTATGCTAGAAAATACTTTAAACAAGCCTGTGTCCAGGTAGCTAGTTGGTCACAGTATCGTCTCTAGACGTGAGCAACACAGCTCTCGACGAAGGTGGGCGTTTAGCTACGCTAGGAAAGACCTCAAGCAAGCCTGTGTCCAGGTAGCTAGTTGGCCACAGTATCGCCGTTATACGTGAGCAACACAGCTCTCGACAAAGGTGGACGTTTAGCTACTCTATGAAAGTCCGTAATCAAGCCCGTGTCCAGGTAGCTAGTTGGACACAGTATCGCTGCTAAACGAGAGCAACACAGCTCTCGACGATGGTGGAAGTTTAGCTACGCTAGAAAGACCTTAAGCCTGTGTCCATGTAGCTAGTTGGTCACAGTATCGCCGCATTACATGAGCAACACAGCTCTCGACAAAGGTAGACGTTTAGCTACGGTAGGATTGACCTTAAACAAGCCCCTGTCCAGGTAGCTAGTTGGTCACAGTATCGCCGCATTACAAGAGCAACACAGCTCTCGACAAAGGTGGACGTTTAGCTACGCTAGGATTGATCTTAAACAAGCCCGTGTCCAGGTAGCTAGTTGGTAACAGTATTGCCGCATTACATGATCAACACAGCTCTCGACGAAGGTGGACCTTTAGCTACGCTAGGAAAGACCTTAAGCAAGCCTGTGTCCATGTAGGTAGTTGGTCACAGATTCGAAGCTTTATATGAGCAACACAGATCTCGACTAAGGTGGATGGACGTGTAGCTACGCCAGGAAAGATCATGAGGAATCCTGTGTAGGTAATTAGTGGCTTAAACAATCCATTTTACGAATCCATAAGGATCACTTAATGTTTCACAATTCAATGGCTGTAAATATTAGATTAATATATTTTGATGGCCCCTTTAGAATGATTAAAGGCCTTTTTGTTTAACGCAGCTCAAACTATTTAATCTGCATGACCTAGCGACTGTTTGTGATCAATAATTAATGAAATCTTCGCTAATATTACCGTTCATAATAGCAATATGTACATTAAAAGTACGTTCATCGTTGGTTTAATTATTTTAACTCATAAATGAGATTATACAATTAGGATACGGTATCCCAAATGAAAAAGGAATAGTACATATTCTTGGAATCAGTCTTCTATTAAGGATAAAAATAATTTATTGCATGAAGAAAGTCAATACTATATATTCTATACTTTTGTAATTAAAATGCATGGTGCTCGACTGGACTAAACCACTAACTGTAGAACTGCTCTAAACCAACACTAACTGTAGATCTATTGAGAGTCACACAACGACCTATCGACTAGACTAAACCAGTAACCGTAAAACTACAATAAAATAACCCTAACTGCAGACCTACACAAAGTCATATACTTATAGACTGGACTAAATCACTAACCATAGAACTGCACTTAACTAACACTAACAGCAGATATACACAGAGTCATAAAAACGACCTAATGACTGAACTAAAATACCAACCTTAGAACTGTACTAAACCAACACTAACTGTAGATGTATTTAGAGTCATACAACAACCTATCGACTGGACTAAATCACTAACCTAAGAACTGCAATAAAACAACACTAAGTGTAGATCTATTCAGAGTCATACAACGACCTATCGACTAGACTAAACCATTAACCGTAGAACTGCACTAAACCAATACTAACTGTAGATCTAACAACACTAACTCTATTCAGAGTCATACAACGATTTATTGACTGGACTGCACCACTAACTGTAGAAATGCACTAAACCAACACTAACTGTAGATCAATTCAGAGTCATACAACGACTTATCGACTGGACTAAACCACTAACCGTAAAACTGCACTAAACTAACACTAACTGTAGATCTACACAGAGTTGTACAATGACCTAATGACTGGACTAAACTACTAACCGTAGAACTGCACTAAACTAACACTAACTGTAGATCTACACAGAGTTGTACAATGACCTAATGACTGGACTAAACTACTAACCGTAGAACTGCACTAAACTAACACTAACTGTAGATCTACACAGAGTTGTACAATGACCTAATGACTGGACTGCACCACTAACTGTAGAAATGCACTAAACCAACACTAACTGTAGATCAATTCAGAGTCATACAACGACTTATCGACTGGACTAAACCACTAACCGTAAAACTGCACTAAACTAACACTAACTGTATATCTACACAGAGTTGTACAATGACCTAATGACTGGACTAAACTACTAACCGTAGAACTGCACTAAACTAACACTAACTGTAGATCTACACAGAGTTGTACAATGACCTAATGACTGGACTAAACTACTAACTGTAGAACTGCGCTAAACTAACAGTAACTGTAGATCTACACAGAGTTGTACAATGACCTAATGACTGGACTAAACCACTAGCTGTAGAACTGCATTAAACTAACACTAACTGTAGATCTACACAGAGTTGTACAATGACCTAATGACTGGACTAAACTACTAACTGTAGAACTGCACTAAACTAACACTAACTGTAGATCTACACAGAGTTGTACAATGACCTAATGACTGGACTAAACTACTAACTGTAGAACTGCACTAAACTAACACTAACTGTAGATCTACACAGAGTTGTACAATGACCTAATGACTGGACTAAACCACTAGCTGTAGAACTGCACTAAACTAACACTAACTGTAGATCTACACAGAGTTGTACAATGACCTAATGACTGGACTAAACTACTAACTGTAGAACTGCACTAAACTAACACTAACTGTAGATCTACACAAAGTTGTACAATGATCTAATGACTGGAATAAGCTACTAACTGTAGAACTGCACTAAACTAACACTAACTGTAGATCTACACAGAGTTGTACAATGACCTAATGACTGGACTAAACTACCAACTGTAGAACTGCACTAAACTAACACTAACTGTAGATCTACACAGAGTTGTACAATGACCTAATGACTGGACTAAACTACTAACTGTAGAACCGCACTAAACTAACACTAACGGTAGATCTACACAGAGTTGTACAATGACCTAATGACTGGACTAAACTACTAACTGTAGAACTGCACTAAACTAACACTAACTGTAGATCTACACAGGGTTGTACAATTACCTAATGACTGGACTAAACTACTAACCGTAGAACTGCACTAAACTAACACTAACTGTAGATCTACACAGAGTTGTACAATGACCTAATGACTGGACTAAACCACTAGCTGTAGAACTGCTCTAAACCAACACTAACTGTAGATCTACACAGAGTTGTACAATGACCTAATGACTGGACTAAACTACTAACTGTAGAACTGCACTAAACTAACACTAACTGTAGATCTACACAGAGTTGTATAATGACCTACTGACTGGACTAAACAACCAACCGTAGGGCTGCACTAAACTAACACTAACTGTAGATCTACACAGAGTTGTACAATGACCTAATGACTGGACTAAACTACTAACTGTAGAACTGCACTAAACTAACACTAACTGTAGATCTACACAGAGTTGTACAATGACCTAATGACTGGACTAAACTACCAACTGTAGAACTGCACTAAACTAACACTAACTGTAGATCTACACAGAGTTGTACAATGACCTAATGACTGGACTAAACTACTAACTGTAGAACCGCACTAAACTAACACTAACGGTAGATCTACACAGAGTTGTACAATGACCTAATGACTGGACTAAACTACTAACTGTAGAACTGCACTAAACTAACACTAACTGTAGATCTACACAGGGTTGTACAATTACCTAATGACTGGACTAAACTACTAACCGTAGAACTGCACTAAACTAACACTAACTGTAGATCTACACAGAGTTGTACAATGACCTAATGACTGGACTAAACCACTAGCTGTAGAACTGCTCTAAACCAACACTAACTGTAGATCTACACAGAGTTGTACAATGACCTAATGACTGGACTAAACTACTAACTGTAGAACTGCACTAAACTAACACTAACTGTAGATCTACACAGAGTTGTATAATGACCTACTGACTGGACTAAACAACCAACCGTAGGGCTGCACTAAACTAACACTAACTGTAGATCTACACAGAGTTGTACAATGACCTAATGACTGGACTAAACTACTAACTGTAGAACTGCACTAAACTAACACTAACTGTAGACATACACAGAGTTGTACAATGACCTAATGACTGGACTAAACCACTAGCTGTAGAACTGCTCTAAACCAACACTAACTGTAGATCTATTCAGAGTCGTACAACGACTTATCGACTGGACTATACCACCAAGTAAAAGTCTTTCAGGCAACTAGAAGGGACCACAACGGTCCACATATTTCTCAAAATGTCTATGAATAGATGTGATATGTAGGAGCAGGTAGAAACCAGCAAGGAAGGCTAGGGGCAGATAGAAACCAGCAAGGAAGGATAGGGCAGATAGAAACCAGCAAAGAAGGCTAGGGCAGATAGAAACCAGCAAGGAAAGCTAGGACAGGTAGAAACAGGAATTGAGATACCATGATAGTTTTACGTTGCCGTAAAATCATAAAATAATTTGTAATATTTTAATATAATACGATTAATATATTCATTAAATGCAAGTCAACTAAAAGATATAAAATTAAAAGTTCAGGCAACAGTTACATAAAAACGGAACTTTACAGAGTTTATGTCTGCATTGGTTATACTTCCAACACGTGTACCGTATGTTGTGCCTACTTTGCAAACATAATAGAAGCACGTCACAGTTACAAAAACATCACCCACGGCCTCATTAACGAAATATTAATAGTCCTAGAATACTGTATGACCCATGTAAGGACGGCCTTGTCTCTCCTACACCACACTTCATGATGTACTCTTATAGATTTACTTTAAATAGAGACAAACTTACTTTTAACAAAATTGTGTAATGGCTTTAATTGGTTGTTTGTTAAAAGAAAAAATAGTAAGTTAGAAGGGTAGTATAAGTAATTACGTGTTTGTTCAAGTTATATTTATTAAAATAAATAATTTGTCGGTGGTTAATGCAATACACTCGGTGAAAATATTTTTTTATTTATCTATTGATGAATTAATAAACTTATACCAGCATTACGTAAATGTCTCTAAGAAAACTGTTAAAAAAGGATACGTTTTGTTTTTTTTTACAACAGGAATTTTGAAAAGTCTAATGCTTGTGTGAAAATCATTTATATAATGGCTCGTAGGCAACGTTATATAATTTGCGGAAGAAATGCATTTTATTGAAGAGATTAATGACACGATTAATTAAATAACATTAATTTCCGATAATTAATTTATATGTGAAGTAAATGTTAACATGAGAATGGTATGTTTATATATATATATATATATATATATATATATATATATATATATATATATATATATATATATATATATATTAAACCAACATAGGTTATTCAAATACAAGAATATTTATTATTTTATATCCAAAGCTTTTCGTTGGCAAACAGTACCAACATCATCAGGAATGAAAATTACAATAATGTAAGCTATAGGCCTAAAACATATGTTTAAATAGAAATAGAATTGTTGCTAAATTTATACAAATTGCCAAATTTATTTTGTTGCTGTAACATTATGGACATTGAATATAGTATCAAATTTAGAATGTATTTGTATTTGTTCTTATATTAATTTGTTATTATTATTGGGTTTATATATTTCGAATGCTTCATATATATTCATTCTTAATCCCTTATTAATTTCTTTTATAAGTCTCATATTTTCTATATTTGGAAATTGGTGCTTATTATTAATACAATGATTTGCGAAATTTGATTTATATATTTCTAGATTTATTTGCAATAATAATAATAATACGATATGGACTTCATTTTTATTTATAGGCCATGAAATAAAAAATATCATCAAATTATTTAAAAATACAAATATCAAAATTGCATACAAAACTAATAACAAAATAATAAACATAATAAATAACAATAATAAATCAATTAACATGCATGAAAAAGGTGGTGTTTATAAATTAGAATGCGATAATTGTAATAAAGCTTATATAGGTCAAACCAAGAAAAAATTAAAAGAAAGATATAAAGAACATTTAAATGCCTATATTAATCCAGAAATATATAAATCAAATTTCGCAAATCATTGTATTAATAATAAGCACCAATTTCCAAATATAGAAAATATGAGACTTATAAAAGAAATTAATAAGGGATTAAGAATGAATATATATGAAGCATTCGAAATATATAAACACCGTAATAATAACAAATTAATAAAAGAACAAATACAAATACATTCTAAATTTGATACTATATTCAATGTCTATAATGTTACAGCAACAAAATAAATTTGGCAATTTGTATAAATTTAACAACAATTCTATTTCTATTTAAACATATGTTTTAGGCCTATAGCTTACATTATTGTAATTTTCATTCCTGATGATGTTGGTACTGTTTGCCAACGAAAAGCTTTGGATATAAAATAATAAATATTCTTGTATTTGGATAACCTATGTTGTTTTCAATTATTAAACAAGAAAACGTATTTTATATATATATATATATATATATATATATATATATATATATATATATATATATTTGTGTTTTCTGTGTTATGTTGAGTCATTTTTTTATATGTATAACCTAACTATTAAGCTATCTAGTATATATGCTTTGAATATTCATGGGTTGTGTTGAAATTTAAACAAAAATTTAGATTTGTTTTAAACAAGCTGAAATTTAAATAATAAAACACCTATGAATACAGTATAGTAGGATCATAGCAGATTAATAAAAACTAAAAGAATCTAAATAAATAAAACAATGATGAATTTTTGATATGGTAACTGTAATTCTAAATACTCGCATTTTAAACATAATATAATTGCATATTTTAATGATTATGATAATATTATTTTCAATCAGTCAAGCCGAAAGATTAAAGGCTTCATATATTTGAAACATCCTATTTTTATGATATAATGCTTTCTAAAATTTCAAAATAATAATAATATGTATTTTCTGTTTGTGTTTGAAAAAACATTTTGGTTTGACTAAGGAAAGCAGTATAATATTGGTATAAGCGGAATACTATATTATAAAGTTATAAATATTATAATATAAGTTAGTGTTATAAGTACTTCTTAAATATGTTAATCCAGTAGTATCAGAAAAGTTAGAATTTTCAGTTTCACACAACGGCGAATCAAATCACAATGCTATGAATAAGGACTTTTATTCTAAAGATTTACAAACATTTAATAACTTATATTGCTTCATTTATAGAAATAATAATACTATTTGTACCTTCTGTTTTGTTCAAACATTATAGTTGACTAAGGAAACAAGTATATTGCTAGTTTAAGTAAGAATTATGTTATAATATATATATAATAAATTAAAAATATTTCAAAAACAAGAATACTTTTATTATGTATATTATTTAAAGCTTTAAATCAGATTTTATTTTGTTAGATAATTATTTTCCTGAAGATGCTGGCACTATTTTATCGGCGAAAACCTTTGAATAATATATGCAATAAAAGTATTCTTGTTTTTGAAATATTTTTAATTTATTAAATATATTACAAGAAAACATATCACCATATTTAATATATATATATATATATATATATATATATATATATATTTATTTATTTATTTATTTTTTATGTTCATCGAGTATTGTCGGGAATGTTAGAGGCTGCAGTTTCTAATGACTGAAAATTAAACCAAAGTTAAATAATGTAATTTGTTTACCTAAATACATAGACTGTCAATATTTACAAAAAAAATAACTCTATTATCCAACACTATACGAATGTATGAGTTTTTCGTTTGCGTTCAAATACATTACAGTTTATCAACAGAAACACATATCTATTATAAGTGCAGATTTCTATTTCACTGTTTAATTAATAGATTACATAAGACTTGTATATATTTACTTCTAATATTGACCCAGTAGTAGATCGAAGCTTGTGCATCGGATAAACTAAAATAGTAGTTTCTAAAAATTCATAAACAATCAAATTTTCGTAAATATCATTTTATTAACCTAAACACTCCAAAAGATGTTTTAAAAACTTTTACTGATAATATAATATAATTGTTCGTTTTTCATAAATGTCATTATATTTTATCTATCGAATTTATACAGAATTATAAGTGGTAATTTGTTTTATAACTGTTTTTTTAAAATTTAAATTCATTGATCACATTTGAGTTGTAAATATCAAGCCAGTGACAGATCAAAACACTCTTGCATCCGATTCGTTAAATGATTCTATTTCCAATAACTGCAAAAAAGTCGCACTCTTATACCGGCCTTTTAATTTTTTTCAACCCTACCTTTATTAACACCGCAATAACATTTAATTACAGGTTGAAATCCAATAGCAATACGTCCTCTGTGGGTGGATATATTCTACTGAACCGTCTCAGTTACAACACAAATCATGCTGGGAGTAGAAACGACGTCACCGTTGTTTACGATTATTCTACCTTCCTTCCCCCTTTCCCTTTGAGAATAGTTATCCGAAATTACTTTCTAAATATATACCTTACACATGAGCTAACCCAAACTATCCTTCACATTACAAAATAAAACCTTTTACTGTAAGAAATATTATTTATGCAGGCATTTTTCAAATGTTTATAAAATACTATTATATTTTTCTTCAGTAAATTTTAAAGTTAGTTTTTAAGTGACAGGTTTTTTTAAATTTAAGTTTTTTAAACGGCGTAATAAAATAGATACGGCTGATAGTTAAGGAGTGACTAGACAACTTTAACACACTCTTACTGGCTCGCCAAATATGGATATGCCCGTGTCTCAAATACGCAACATTAGTAAAACTAAATGTATTTTTTCACACGTTTGTAGTGATTTAAATAATTGTTGTAATCTACCGCTCTATAAAATGAAAATGGATGTTTGTAGTTCTTTAGAGGTTATTATCATCAAATGTGTGAATTAATAAATTTGTTGAACATTGTTAACTAGTTTCTTACTAAATAAATAAAACCCACTAACCACAATACAGAAATCTTTATTTTACTACAATTACTTTATTTACATTTCGATTATATGGTAGTCATCTTTAGAAGAACTATTTAATATTAATTTTTGTCGTTTCTTTTATATCAAATGGTCCACTTCCCTCCTCTCATATTAACACATATCACATATCAATATACGTACGTCAGGCTCTAAAGGGGCGGTGCTTAGTTTTTTTTACAAATACAGGTTTAATATTAAACAAACGAAAACAATTTCCTCAAAAATATACAAAATTGTAAGATCTTATGTATATACTATATTTTAATCAAATAAAATAAAATTAATTTAATCAAATTAGGGATAGGACCTTTACCATTATTCATTAAATTATTATTCCTACATTTATGTATATAAGTACTTTCAAAAACGTTTACCAATAATCTATAACTTACATTTTTAACTATATTAACAATATTTAAATTATGGCTTGTGTCAATTATATGTTCAGCTATACTTGATTTTTCTGGTCGAAGTTATTTAATATACGAGATATGTTCTTTAAATCTGGTGCCGATTTTTCTCATATGTTTATATGAGAATAGCAATATGTAAATGCCCCTGGACGCCAGGCCAGTTTCTCTCGCACGCACGCACACTCACTCTTACGAGGGCAGAGATTTCCGCTCCATTAGTCATTTAGTGGTATCTGCTAACCAAACTCTAACTTTTCAAGTTGTAATTATAACTAAAAATAGTTAATAAATATTGATTATACCAAAACAACCAATATTGTTCATAAAAATGAAACCAAACAACCCATGGTCACTTCTACGTATTAAGTACAGTGTGTTCCTTTAGCGTTTTTACAGTGTTTTTATTTCATGTTCTCCCCTCATGAACAGTGACAATAAATTGTACATTGTTTGGTATCAATTTCCTCGTAATGATGTGCAGAATTAATTTAAGCTAAACTTTCTGAGTTGTGTTATCAAATTTCAAAAACTAGAGTTTGATCAAGGAAGCGCGACTAGGTGAGAAATAAACTAAGCATGGGAAGGAATACGGCCCCTCCTAATCCTCTGCCTTTGTGTGAGTGAGACTACCTCCCATTTTGCTATTACTATAGTCTGGTCTACACTATACTTTATTACAACTGTTATAATTTATTTTATATAATCCTGATTTTTCTAAAGGAGGGTTACTGTCTTTCGGTTTCCCTAATGAACGTTTAAAATTATTTGAACTTTTATATGCAATTTTTTAAATGAATTTATTGAAGATTCTGTTAAAACCTTTAGTAATATTCTTATCATGTGGTAAACTCACACACTTTCCCACTTTGTTCATTCAGTTTCATATTTAATTTAGTAGTTACATTAAAAGCCCTACTTAATCAGTGTCTGAGATCTTGTGAAGTACATAATTTTGGGATTCAGGGATAGAAATCTTTATAGGCTAAAGAATGGGATTCATGTCTCAGGTAATACGTCAGATAAAATGTGTAGAAATACATTCAATCAGTATGCACATTCCGAAGAAATAAACGTCCTATTGGATCATATGTTTAAACAGTAAAACATATTTATTTCGAAAGAAGGAGATAGAGGTACCATGGAACATAATCCATATCATTGACCTGTCACAAATTGCTGAATCCCAAAACAAATATATTTTTCTACGTCAGTCGGACATGATTTTATTTTAACAGAAGCGTGACGCTTCTTTAACCAGAGTGGGGGTGTCTTACCGTCTCAGGAAAGAAAAATGGTTTCTCAAAGATGCGTTCGAGTATGTGAGATCAGCAATGCAGCGCCACAACCCCAGTGAGGTTGATTAAAATATTAGTATTGCACTAGAAGGAGATCTGTTATAGATACAGCATAAGACCAAAATAAAATTTAAAAAATATATCATGTTTTAAAGCAGACAGTCTGAATAATTACTGAAAAAACCATAATCTTCTAAATTTAGTGTAGGATGTAGACTTTGTCCTATAATCTAAGGGTTAATAGAAAGCTGAATCTAATGGGCCACTCTGGACAAATGTAAAGAACAGTGTGAGGCAATTTGATAATAGATTTAGGCACTCTTGAGACGTACAGAACGTATGAATTGAAAGGGAATCACGAGCATTGGAATATACTATTCTGTAAAAAGATATCATAGAGAAGTGTGTTTTACATTCTAATCATGCTTCCTTACCAAGCGAAGAAAAACACAATTCAAATTATACGACAAAAATTTTGAAACTACTTATAACATATGTAATTAGAGTCCATGACGTATTTAGTCCAAATTTTAGTATTCAGACATGTTTCGACAAACTAAGTAGTCTTCCTCAAGGATAACTATAGAATGTCAGTAAAGAACAGAGTCGAATCACACATTCAAGAAAAGATATTCAAAGTAATTACTGTTAAGTAAATATGACAGATTGACGTCACATTTAACCTGAGACCAGTCTGTTGTTTAGGATTAGATAAAGCAAACGGAAGACTCTTTTATTTCCTTTTACATCGTAAACTACAAGCACTTTTTTTAGCTTCGATTATTTATATTGTGTGAGTTGAGTGTGAACATATCTATTAAAAATGAGCCATATACATTTTTATTGGATATTTATATTTTTAAAACTATAACTAAGGTTGAGATAACTACTCTTCACTGTGACTGGTAAAATGTTTGCTTTTATACATAGACCTATAGTTTATATGTCTTCTTCATTACGATACAAGTACAAACTACTTTGTTTAGCTACTAAATGAAGTATATAATGTTGTTATTAGTGAGTTTTGTTCTTATATAAGCTATATTATTAGTTCTTATTAGTGGATTGCAATAGTAATTGTGAGACCTGTAGAGATAATCTAGTATTGTAAGCCAAGGCAAGGATAAGTATCAAAGGAATAAGTTAACTGGAAATAAAGTCGCAAGAGAGAAAGAAAGAGAGAGAAAGGATTTAAAAATATTTAATTAGTAATACTCTAAGATGATTATGTAGCTTTCTTGCTTAGATGCAATATATGTTGTAGAAATAATGGTATAAATATTGGTGCACCCAAGTGGGGCAATTCTACTCATCTCTTCAATCATCGGGTATGTTCACATATAACATAAGTACAAACCTATATTTATTGCTAGTTCATATATAATATAGAAAGACATTCAAGTACACAATAAAGAGGAGAAATTTGAGACAAATCCATTAGCTCAATATTTTTGTTTGAGGAAACCCACGTGTGAATAATGTTTATATTGTACTATTATTGAACTACCAGCATATTACTCACTTTAACAGAACTACCAGCACATTACTCACTTTAATAGAACTACCAGCACTTACTCACTTTAATAAAACTATCAACACATTACTTACTGTAATAGAACTACCAGCACATTACTCACTTTAATAAAACTATCAACACAGTACTCACTTTAACAGAACTATCAACACATTACTCACTTTCTTAGAACTATCAACACATTACTTACTGTAATAAAACTATCAACACATTACTCACTTTAATAGAACTATCAACACATTACCTACTTTAATAGAACTATCAACACACTACTTTCTGTAATAGAACTACCAGCACAGTACTCACTTTAGTAGAACTATCAACACATTACTCACTTTAATAGAACTATCAACACATTACTTACTGTAATAGAACTACCAGCACATTACTCACTTTAATAAAACTATCAACACATTACTCACTTTAATAGAACTATCAACACATTACCTACTTTAATAGAACTATTAACACATTACTTACTGTAATAGAACTACCAGCACAGTACTCACTTTAGTAGAACTATCAACACATTACTCACTTTAATAGAACTATCAACACATTACTTACTGTAATAGAACTACCAGCACATTACTCACTTTAATAAAACTATCAACACAGTACTCACTTTAACAGAACTATCAACACATTACTCACTTTCTTAGAACTATCAACACATTACTTACTGTAATAAAACTATCAACACATTACTCACTTTAATAGAACTATCAACACATTACCTACTTTAATAGAACTATCAACAGATTACTAACTTTAATAGAACTATCAACACATTACTTACTGTAATAGAACTACCAGCACATTACTCACTTTAATAAAACTATCAACACATTACTCACTTTAATAAAACTATCAACACATTACTTACTTTAATAGAACTATCAACACATTATTTACTGTAATAGAACTACCAGCACATTACTCACTTTAATAAAACTATCAACACATTACTAACTTTAATAGAACTATTAACACATTACTTAGTTTTTTTATTATAAATAAAACCTCTTACCTAAGAAAGTTTTATTGATGCAAAGCAATAACTTCAAGAAAAAAATACTAAAAAAATAACTTCAATAGAAATCGATTATACAATCGAAATGTACTTTAGGATTTAAATAAAAAGTTTTTGGTTAGGAGTTTTTATTTATTTATATTTAAAAAAACTACACCACATTTACTCTAAGTTATGAGATTAGCCACTGTTAAGTTGACACGCTGATCAAGCAAAATCTATATTCCTTGACATTCAGCTGGAATATGAATACTTTAGTACAGGACTGAATTCTAAAGATTTCCTTTGTTGTAAGCGGGCTCTTTGAACTACCAGCGCATTACGGCGTGCCTCATTAAATTTTGTAACCATGAATTAGGTTATATTGTATAAAGGGTGGCTTACCTTCACACAAAGTCGCTTGTTGGCTCTGCGTCCTACTATTGGTGCCTATTCTTTTGGAAAATTCTCTACAAATAATGTTTCAACATATACTTGTTGAAGTTTTGTTTCTTGTTTCTACTCTTTCCTTGGTATCGCCTCGTTAAAGGCTTTACAAAATGTGAAACAAAAGCATTTGCCCATATAAATGTAATTGGCGTTCTAGATTGACATTTATTGAATTGTTATTTTATCCCCCCGAACAGAAACGTAAAAAGATATTTCTCATTGCGCAGGTTTGATGAATAAATTTCAAAATCATAAACCCTAGCAAAGTATATATATATATATATATATATATATATATATATATAGTGTGTGTATGTGTTGTGTGTTCGTGCGTGCGCGCGTGTGTGTGTGCGTGCGTGCGTGCGTGTGTCTGTGTGTGCGTGCGTGCGTGTTATTTATTTTACATTATTATTATTATTATTATGTTGTTCTTTTTCTTTTTTCCCTTATCTCGCATCATCATCAACAAACAAACCCTAAACAAAGCTAAAAAAGTTTGAAAATAACAATGGTGTATTATATAAATACACTACACAAACAAATCACTTATAAAATTGGTTTATACAAAATTATAACTAAAAACAGAGTCAAAGATTATTAAGCAAACATCAAAACTTACACATCACTTAAAACATTTTAACAAGGTATCTGTAGCAGCTAATTTAACACTATGGATGCTTTGGAGACTCTTTTCATTAACAAATTTCAAGATGTCTCGATAAACAATGATTCGGGCCTGGTCCAGGGTTCCTCCCTTCTGTTTCCGAATTGTCTATTGTTCTGCTAAGCATTTGATTTATTACTGTGTTTTCTGTTTCAGATGTAATAAGTGTGAGAAATAGGTAGAAGCTTTTTGTATTTAATTGTAGTTTACTGCTTTCAAAGTTACTTTATTTTTAACACTTTCATTAGTTACTTTCTTCATAGTTAATATCTACAATCAAAATATTTTGGATTTGGTACATTTCATTAGGATGAAATGATCGGTTGTTCATATCCGTTTTATATGATAATGCAGCGTCATTAAATATCGGGCTACAAGACATATAAGCCTACGTCATGACTATGGGTCAGCACTAAATAGCGACGATGTGTCTCACGAGTGTACGTCGACACTACGTAATGGTCTAAGCATCGGAGCGCATATTTAGCAATACATGTTGAGTACAGGACTTAACCTATGTTTCAGTGACTCAAGTTATTTGCCGTCTGTCGTCTGCTTCGAATATTATTCAGAATCAGCTGTTGGACCATAAACACAATTCAGTTCCACCGCTTTCTCTATCTTCAATGCAGACTAATATCTGAGTGAAGCAAAGAGATATTCCCTCTGTGATCTAGTTCAGATCTATAATAATTTCGATCTAGACTCGTGACCGATCGGGAAGATACATTGTAGCACTTCCATTCAAGCAAGAAGCTACCCAGCTCAAATCCAATCGTAGCACAGTGCTCGCTAGTTATCATGCCTTAGAAAAACGCTTAAACCGCCAACCTGAAGTAGCCATACAATACCATCATTTTATGGCCGAGTACATCGCTCTAGGACACATGTATCCTGCTCCTACATCGTCTAATTATCTCATTCCACACCATTGTGTATTCAAGACTACCAGCTCGACCACGAAGCTCAGAGTTGTATTTAACGCTGCATCACCTAACTGTCACGCAAATTCTCTTAACCAGCAAATGTTGCCTGGTCCTAAGCTCCAAAAGGACTTGTCTAATTTAGTGACTTTTTTTCGATTTTTTGTTTGCGCTATCTGTGCCGATATCAAGATGATGTACCGACAGATTTTGGTACGACCAGAAGATCGTCCCTACCAGCATATATTTTACAGGATTTCACCTCAGTCACCTCTGCTAGAATTTGAGTTAGCTGCCGTTACGTATGGTTTAACCCCTTCTGCGTATTTGGTTGAAGGAGCTAAATACCCAACCGCTTCTAAGGCTATTCTTCATCAGACTTATGTAGATGACATAGTCACCGGTGCTGACACAAAAAAGGACGCAATGAAGTTAATACAGGAACTCAACGACATTTTTCGCCCTTGCTGGGTTTGAACTCAGAAAGTGGTTCTCTAACAATTCTTCGTTACTTGAAACGCTACCTGAATCCCACCTCGAGAATCCGCTACTAGGCTAGAATTCCAGGATGATTTCAGCGCTATCAAAATACTAGGCTTACAATGGAACCCATCTTCGGATACCTTTTCTTATCTAACTCAAAATTTTGACCAGGTTCCTACAAATCATTAGGTTCCCACTATCATTTCTTATGACGCGCTAACCTTTGACCCGCTTGGGTTTCTCACTCCAATTACCTTCTGGATTAAACTATTCATAAGACGACTTTGGCACCAAAAATTGGATTGGGATCAGAACCTACCCACCGCTCTTCTAAACCAATGGAATGGTTTCATCATGCATTTCACTTGTCACTTGGCTGAAATTCGTATGCCTCGCCACGTCAGTTTACGCTCACCCGGTCATCACCTCCTTGGCTTTTGTGATGGATCTGAATCTCGATACGCTGCTGCCATCTATCTGAGATCAGAGATTGATGGAGGCATCACCACCCACTTGTTGAAGGCTAAAATTAAAGTACCATATCTCGCTTGGAGCTCTGCGGCGCTGTGTTGCTTTCAAGTTTATACACATCCATTCATCCGTCACTTGGTTTCATTCCAACCACCAACACTCTACTTTCCACTGATTCTGAGATAGTGCTTTATTGGATTCATACACCCCTCATCAGCTGAAAACATTCGTAGCTAACCGCATTACAGAGCTTATTTCAAGCACAAAAATGGATCAATGGTTCCATGTCACGACTTGCGACAACCCCGCAGACTCTATCTTCAATGCAGACTAATATCTGAGTGATACAAAGAGATATTTCCTCAGTGATCTAGTTCAGATCTATAATAGTTTCGATCTAGGTACCCACTGTTGTACATTTCCGTTTCGTCTAGTTCTTGTTCATCTCAGTTTAGTGTAGTATGGCCGCTTTCTCTAGTCAAGTAATTTAGTCGATCGAATCGAAGCTCTCTCGAATAATTTCTTTTAAATGTTAAACCACGTTATGAATTAGTTTCATAAATGTCTTAAGATGCTGTGTAATCTAGATTCATGATTTTAAACTTATTGTTATGTTTTTTAAAATCGCATTTCTTAGCAGTGCTCAATATCACAGGATAACCCTGTGGTTAGTAATTTTGCACAAATACATTAATTTATAGGTTACTTGTATGAACATACATTAATGCTTAAAGACGGATCTATTGTGATCAGTGATTGTGAAGTTATTTAATTCAAACTTAATTAGTTTTAGTTATATGCCACACACTTCAAGGTAAATCTCGTTCATCTCTTCAAGACCACGCGCAGACATGTTACGTCGATCGACTCACCGCTCTTCAAGAACCGCATGCAAGTTGGTAAGTGGCTTATCATTAACTGTGACTCATGAAACTAATGCTATCTATTTTAATTATATTTGTGGTACCAAATTTAAATTCAGTGTTTTAAGAAGTCAAGCAGACCTTGAACTGCTATATAAATAATCAAGGTGGTTCTCCGGGTTTAATTGTACAACCTCCTTATGAGTTCGACCTACCCGCTTGTCTTGTTGGGAATTTCTATTCTTCTTTCTTAGTTTTTGCTACCGAAACTATACATACAACTTTTAATATTTAATCTGATTCGCTATACTTCAATACGGCTCATAGTAGTTGAGTATTGTGAATTAATGTTTTTATTTTATGTCTGGTAATAACTTGCAATTTTTTATATAGGGTAATAACAGATCACAGACTATTAATTCATGTTTTTTAACACTCAACGTTTCGAATTTCTAAACGAAATTCCTTTTCAAGAGCTCGATTTTAATTATTTATTAAGAGTTTTGTATAGCTGATTTTTAATATGTTTATGTAACGTTATGATTTTTATAAAATATAAGTTAAGTTGTATATTAGATTTAAAAAAAATGAGCTCTTCAAAAGGAAGTTCGGAAAGAAATTCGAAACGTTCAGTGTTAAAAAAGTGTGAATTAACTGTCTGAGATCTGTCATTATTTTATATATTGCTAATTATTTTCAATATTTAATTGTTTCAATATATTTTTACAGGAGCTCACCAAAATGTTTGATACAACTTGGACCGTATTGACACAGTTAGAAAACTATTCAAGGAACACAATATAGTTACGAATACAGATACAGACGAACTGCCTAACGTTTAAAAAAGCTTAGGCCCTAAATGTTGCATCAAATAGCACAGTTTTTTGTTTTTATTACAAAAAAATATTTCATAAAATATATTATTACATCACAATTGGAATTATTAAGAGAACAAATATAGAGTTGATAGAATCCATGTCGGGGATCGTGACTCTGCAACAGTCTTAACAACGGTTTTATACGAAACTTTGTTTTAAACTTTGTAGAGACAGAAGTAATAAGCAAAGTGTATACCTTTTGTTTAAAGGAAACTTGTAGAAAGGTTTAAAAGTTCCTGTCCTGGTAACGCTTGAAGGATAATGAAAGTTGTGCGCAAACTGATAAAAGGTTTTCTCTCTTGCTTTGAAACTTGAATACGAAGTAGGTGAAACGATTTTTCATGCAAATATAATGTCAAGTGAAATCAAATGAAATTGTGGTAGCTTTATTTACTGAAGAACTCAATAGAATTTAATATTTTAATTCACACGGGTTCTATTTACCAAGTCTATTTAGGTTAGTTAAATATTCATTGCTTTTATCCTAGCACTTATGCTAAATAGTACACTTTTTTATCGTTTTTACTTTTCATAGTAATTTTATTTGTTAATGTTAGTCCCTTGATGGTATCAAGTTTGTCGTCCATCGTTATATCGATCCTGTTCTCCTCGAACATTGGGTTTATTATTCCAATTCTTACATTGTGGACGGCATTGCCAAGCCACTACGAATATACTTTGGTAACTCGAAATCTCTTGTTGTATATCTTGCTTGGAATATCTCTTTCAATAGATGGAATTTATCTTGTAACATAAAGTATAGATATTCTAGTTAGGCTAGGTAAAGATGCTCTATGGTTAGGTTAGGAGAAGGGCTCCCTTTATATACAACTTAACAAAGATGGTAGATGGAATTATTAAGAAAAGTAAATAAACATAAAACCTGAAACTAGGAATAGGATAAAATTACTTATATGTTCACTTACCTGAGATATACCTGCTCTCAAGTGGGGTTAGGAGAAGGGCTCCCTTTACATACAACTTAACGAAGATGGTAGATGGAATTATTAAGAAAAGTAAATAAACATAAAACCTGAAACTAGGAATAGGATAAAATTACTTATATGTTCACTTACCTGAGGTATACCTGCTCTCAAGTGGGGTTGGGAGAAGGGCTCCCTTTACATACAACCTAACGAAGATGGTAGATGGAATTATAAAGAAAAGTAAATAAACATAAAACCTGATACTAGGAATAGGAGAAAATTACTTATATGGTCACTTACTTGAGGTATACCTGAATTGATAGATGACATTATTATAAGATAGAAAAAGAACCAACAACCTGGTACTACGAAAAGGAGTATATTGATATGGTCACTTACCTGAGTTATACCTGCTCCCAAGAGATGCGAGGAGAAAGACTTCTCGTTACTTAAACTGTGAGCATTAATAGATGACATTGTTATTGTCTACTAAAGCGAGGTGGGGTGAGTGGCTACCCTTCATATACACATGTAAGTAGAGGGGTACGTTATAGTGGTTGACATTAGTAGAAATATGGAGTCAACATAAACCTGGTACTAGGTAGAAAGGAGTTTAACTGCAATGGTCGCTTACGTACAGAAAAATTATACTTAAGCGAAATAAGCGAGGAGGAGTCAGAAGCTACCCGTCACATATACATGTACGTAGAAGGGTACGTTATGGTGATTGACATGAGTAGAAATAGCGAGTCAACATAAACTTGGTACTAGGTAGAAAGGAGTTTAACTGTAATTGTCGCTTACGTACAGAAAAATTAGTCTTATGCCAGGAGGAGTTATAAGTTATCCGTCACATACACATGTAAGTAGAAGGGTATATTATGGTGATTGACATGAGTAGAAATAGAGAATCAATATATACTTAGTACTAGGTAGAAATGAGTTAAACTGAATTGACCGCTTACGTACAGAAAAATTAGACTTATGCCATGAGGAGATAGAAGCTATCCGTCACATATACATGTACGTAGAAGTGTACATTATGGTAATTGACATGAGTAGAAATCGTGATTGAACATTACACTTGTGAGGATACGTAAGTACCTATAGCTCGGCGCTTGTGATTAACAACGTTTCTACCTCGACTGAAATCCAACAAAATTTCATGATTATTTTTTTAATGGTGATTGGTAGTTGTTAGTTAAAAAGATATATTTCATTCTGGTAAGCGAGGTAATGGGTTTATGGACTGACATGCTCTATCAGTTGCAATGCCAATCTCTGATGTCACTAGTGTTTAATTACCTTTCCCTATCACTGGAAATGTAATTGTTTTTTGTCTTTAATATAAAATAATTATTTTGTTTTGATTTATGAAATATCTAGTACCTTTTGCTACTCCACCTTTTTCTAATGTTACCGTTTTTATAACTAATGTCATTGTCTTGCCTCAACAACTATCATTTTCAATAACAATGACTTTTATCCTATCATCGCGGTTCTTTAGCTATTCTTTTTTATAGTAGGCAACTTGTCTCTTGTAACTAAGGCTCCTATTGTGTTTACTTTATTATTATTGCTATTACGTTTCTGTTATTCTAATAAATATGAGTATCTTTAGTCAGAAGGTTTACTTATGTCAAAATATAGCATAACAATGGTTAAAAAAATAAGATTTAATGTCTCTACCCAAAGCGATAATTATAATTCTTAAAAATTATAACAACAATAAATGAATATATACTGTCACAGTTTCGTGATAGTAATTATTGAGTTGTAAACAGTCAATTATTGAGCTGATAGAACATTCATACACACTCAAGCAGCCCTTCTCCCATATTTTGTAAGTTATATAGGGAATAACAAAAGACTCGAGAGTACAAAAACAGTGGCCTGAGGTTATAAGGCATAGTAGGTGGGTTAGAGTTATTGGAAAAGTTTTGCATTTTCTAAATCTAGAAAGAAAAGCCAATAAACGTTTTCCGGTTTGTTTCTTATTACGCGAAGCTCACTTTGACTCGAATAGTGGCAGATGTTACAAAGGAATTTTGACATTTATAAATCGTTAATGTTCTTTTAAGTTGTCAGCATTTACTTCAGCTCAGGTATTACAAGTCAAATATTATGAGAAAGTTTGTACGAATAAATTGACCGAGAAACCTATTATCTTCTGTGCACAATAATACAACTCACATAAATGTCTTCGCTAAAATAAAAGCGTTATATTTTTCCGAATTGAAAACTACATCACCAGAGTGTAGCTTAAAGAGGATTAAACAAACTTATAAAATAAAGGGGAACTAGTACAATAGACAATGCTAGAAAAGTTTTTTAAAGACAACAAACACATTTTAAATATAATATATAACTTGGGATGATTATTTATGACGATTAAACTTTGGTAAAAGGTCGTATTTAATAATTTAGTGTACATATTTAAGCAACAGAGTTGTTTAATTGAGTAAACATAATTTACTCAGTAATAACAACGGAGACTACAAAAGTGTAAAACTATTATATACATATAAATAATATTCGAGGTGGCTTGTGAGTGAAAGTTATAATTAAAGAATAAAAATATGGTACAACTCACAAATATACAATTTTTTTATTTCAAACGCGTTTCAACGACTAATTTGTCGTCATCCTCAGTATAAATACACAAATGAAATTACCTAAAAAAATATATATATATTAAACATAACCTATAAAGTTTTAGCAAAAGTAAAAACAAAAGTGAAAATCAGATCTGGGCATTGTCAAATTTATAGCCACAGCTACTAATATAATTACATTAAAATAACATATGTTAATTATAAATATTTAATTTTGATGAGCCTATATAACTGGTAAAACATAATAATAACAAAATTATTTAAATAATTTAAAAAAGATAGTATTTAACACTTAATAAATTTAAAATAATATTGAATTTTGAATTGGTTCAAATTCATTATTAACAATTTTATTTTTATTTCTATTTATAAATAAAGTTTCCCATGCATCTAATTCATTAAAATGTATCACATTTTTTAAAAGGACAACTTTTTTACTTTTAAATTCGTGTTTTTCGTCCAAACCATGTTTTGCCATAGCTGATTTTTCAGGCCTATTAAATTTAACATGGGAAAAATGTTCTTTTGCTCTAACTAGTATGTTTCTTTTTGTTTGTCCAATATATTTCATCTGGCACATATCACACTGCAAACTATAAATTCCTGATTTATTTTCATTTTTTATTATATCTTTTTGGTTCCCTAATAGATTTTTTAGGTTAGTTCTTGTAACTAACGTTACTTTTACATTACTGTTCTTCTCCAAAGCTTTTTTAGCCAAATTAGATAAAGGTGGATGGTAAGCTAATCTAATCCATTTTCTTTCCTCTCTATTTTTTAGTAACGTGCATCTTGAATTATTAATTTTCGTCCGTTTCATTTTGTTATGGATGTTATCTATAAATGATTCATTATACCCGTTAAATTTTGCTACACAGACAATATACTTTAATTCTTTTATATAATCTTCTTTCGAAAGAGGTAGAGTAATTAATTTATGTATCATAGAGTTAAAAGCTGCTCTCTTATATATTTCAGAATGAAAGGAATCTTTAGTTATGTATCTATTTGTATGTGTAGGTTTTCTATATATGTTAAATTTTAAATTGCTATTATTTCTAGAGACCAGGACATCTAAAAACGGTAAACTTCCATCATTTTCAATTTCTATGGTGAAAGTTGTGTTTTTATGAAAACTAAGTTCGTTGCAAAAATCTTCTATGCTATGTTTTTTATTAAAGACTGCAAAAATATCATCAACATAACGTACCCATACTCTAGGGAAATAGGCCATCTTCTCTTTAACTTTCGTTTCAAAATATCCCATAAAAAAATTAGCTAAGAAACTTGATAATGGATTTCCCATAGCGGTACCATCATTTTGTGCATAGTATTTACCGTTAAATTGGAACCCGTTTTGCGCCATACATAAATTAATAAGTAATATATATTCTTCAATTTCATTCACATCTAAATTTAATTGTTCTAGCCATTTTCTAATTATATCAACAGTTTTTGAAATTGGTACACTTGGATAAAGAGATACTACGTCAAATGAAACTAAATATTCTTCTGGTAATAAAGAAATGTTTTTTACTTTATCGACGAATTCATAAGTATTTTTTACCATATACGAAGGAGGTGGGCCTAGTTCTTGTAGGCGTGATACCAACCATTTTGCTATTAAATATGTTGGTGAATTTATACCAGATATTATTGGTCGCATTTTTCTACCTTCTTTATTGACTTTAGGTATACAATATAATTTTGGTGTTTGTGGGTTGGGTACTGTTAATTTTCTTCTAAGTTCATTACTAATAAGATGTGTACATTTTTTCAAAGTGTCATTTGCATTGTTTATAAACTTCCCAATAAAATGTTTACGTAGTATTGAGTATGGTCCTTCCTCAATGGTTTTTTCCACATTTTCTATATAACCTTGTTTATCCATAATAACAATAGCGTTATTTTTATCTGCTTTCAAGTAGTAGACATCTTTGGTTTTAAATCTTCAATAATCCTTTGGTATTTGTTATTTGATTTACTTTTAGTATTATATTTTCAATTCTTCTTAATTTGACTCCTAACATTATTTTTTAAATCATAATTTTGAAATTTTAAATTAGTTTCAACATCAATTAAAAGCTTTTCTCTATCATTCTTGCTACCTTCGATTCCAAATTTTAATCATTTGCTTAATAATTCCATTTCTTTTTCATTAAATACTATGTTACTCCATTATATATATTTGTTTGCTTAGAAACAAATGGCGCAAAACGGGTTCCAATTCAACGGTATATACTATGCACAAAATAAAAATGATGGTACCGCTATGGGAAATCCATTATCAAGTTTCTTAGCTAATTTTTTTGGATATTTTGAAACGAAAGTTAAAGAGAAGATGGCCTATTTCCCTAGAGTATGGGTACGTTATGTTGATGATATTTTTGCAGTCTTTAATAAAAAACATAGCATAAAAGATTTTTGCAACGAACTTAATAGTTTTCATAAAAACATAACTTTCACCATAGAAATTGAAAATGATGGAAGTTTACGGTTTTTTTTTTTTTTTTTTAGATGTCCTGGTCTCTAGAAATAATAACAATTTAAAATTTTAAAATTTAACATATATAGAAAACCTACACATACAAATAGATACATAACTAAACATTCCTTCCCGGCAAGCTGGCCTGAGCAACCGGGCGGGTCCACAGGTGGCGGATAGTGGGACGGCCTACAGAAATGTAGGTTACCTGTGAATAAGGATTCCGGAAGGTTTCTGAATATGCAGGCCTGGTCCAAGGCTATGGTTCAAAGGTGAGGAATTATCCCTCCTCGTCAGTCAACCGGTTGGGCGTGGTAGAAATAACCGAGTGCTCTGACCGGGGAGACTGAGGTAGTTGGGAATTAAGTCCTCACAATGCTACTCTCACCTCCCCGGTGAACCAAGGGCAATGCGACAGTGAAGTATGGGCGGGAAACTACCCTAACGACACAGTTGTAAAAAAGAGAGTAAAGCAGGCTGTTCGCTAGCCAGGCAAAAGCTAGCAATTATCCCAGTTAGTTACCCTGAGAGACAACTCTCGGAAGAGATGGCGTTGGAGCTGGAGGAGCTGTTCTTCTCGGAACTGCTGTCCGCTGAGGCGGAGAGTGGGGACAGAGGATTCAGGACAGCATACTTAGAGAGGGGAGCTCTAAATGTCGTATGCTCCTCACGGGAGAGCCTGGAGTGGGTCCTTCGGGTCCTGCCAGGCTTCACCCTGAGTGAGGGGGTAAAGTTGAGGGCAGGGCCAACCAAGGAGATCTTTTGCATTGCAAAGGTGTCAATGTGGGTGCCCAAACCCTACAATGACAAGGAGCCGAAAGAGATCCTGAAGGTGGTCAAAACCCAGAACCCTGGGGTAGTTCAGGATACTTGGAAGGTGATTGCTAGGAAAAGGGAGGATGCAGGTCTTACCCTGATCTTGTATATAGGAGAGGGCTCCCTCAGGGCACTGCGGAACCACAACCTGAGGATGAACGTGGGGCTGAGACAGGCCACGTTCAAGGTGCTCTATAGTCCTGGGGCTGCTCTGCGAACCCAGGCAACTGC
Source organism: Prosapia bicincta (assembly GCA_036971475.1). Lineage (NCBI taxonomy): Eukaryota > Metazoa > Arthropoda > Insecta > Hemiptera > Cercopidae > Prosapia > Prosapia bicincta. The sequence goes on along the minus strand of JBAIZL010000002.1, from coordinate 231,566,582 downwards.
GGAGTAAGCAGGAAAATGATCAAGATCCTCCAAGTGAACCTACAGCATAGCAGGGCGGCCAGTGCTGTCGTGTGTAGGATGCTGGACAGGGGAGAGGTGGACTTGGTGCTCATCCAGGAACCATGGATTTCTGGAGGAAGTATATGCGGGCTGGCGACATCTGGAGGTAAGTTGTTGTATGGTAAGGACTCCGGTGTTCCCAGGACGTGTATCCTGATTAGGAGGGGGTTGAGTGCTTTTGTACTAACAAACTTCTGCTGCAGGGACTTGTTAGCAGTGACGGTGGAGCTGCGGGCGGAGGGGAGGATGAAGAGGCTGAACCTGGCCACGGCATATCTTCCCTTTGACTACGTGGAGGCTCTACCAGCACAAGAGCTGAGGAGGCTGGTCGAGCACTGCGGGGCTGTGGATGAGGAGCTGATGGTGGGGATGGATGCTAACTCCCATCACACTAAGGATGTACAGGTACCAAAACTAGAGGTGAGGAACTTTTAGCTTATCTTAGCTCTAAGAATTTACTAGTCTTAAATCAGGGGGAAGAGCCGACGTTTGTCACTAGGGCCAGACAGGAGGTCCTGGACATTACGGTGGCATTGAACCAGATGGCTAGGTATGTACTAAATTGGTATGTGTCGGATGAACCATCTTCTTCTGATCACAGACATATTAGGTATGGTATCTCTCTAAATCCAGCTTGCTTCGCCCAACCAGGGATCCAAGAAGAACAGACTGGGACTCCTACAGGAGGAACCTGGGGCTTGAGGAGGCTGGATTGGAGTATGGTGGGAGGAGAGAGCTAGAAGACTCTGCCACATTGGTTGGCGAGGCTATAGTAGAATTATTTACTGATAACTGCTCTCTCAGTGAGGGGAGAAAAGTAGGGGATCCGTCATGGTGGAACAAGAAGCTAACCAAACTTCGGAAGACCACCAGGAGACTCTTTAATAGAGCAAAAAAGAACGGGGAGTGGGACCAGTATAGGAAAACACTAACCGAATACAACAGGGCAATTAGAGAAGCACGCAGGAAGTCCTGGAAGGAGTTTTGTCAAAAGATTGACAAAACTCGGGAAGGGGCACGACTGCATAAAGTGCTCTCTAAGGACCCAGTTAACCCAGTGGGGATGCTAAGAACCCCACTGGGAAATATAACAAAAACTGCAGGGGAAACTGTGGAAGAATTAATCAGAACACATTTCCCTTCCAGTACTCTGAGGAAACTTGGAGGAGCAGACACTAAACCAGTTGCCAAACTCTCCACAAGACGTGGTAGGAGGGAGGACTGGGAAGTGGCAAGGAGGATAGTAACTCCACAAAGGGTACGATGGGCTGTTGGCACATTTAAACCCTTCAAATCTCCAGGTCCAGATGGGATCTATCCTGTGCTGCTACAGCAGGGAATGGATATGCTGGTGCTGGTACTTACTAAATTATACAGGCTAAGCATTGCTCTAGGGCATGTGCCGGCAGCCTGGAAATCTAGTAAGGTGGTCTTTATACCTAAGCCCACCGGTAACCAATCGGAAGGGAAATGATACAGACCTATTACACTCATGTCCTTTGTTCTCAAGGGACTTGAAAAACTGGTTGATAGGCATATTAGGGGGAGTGCTTTGGCTATCAAACCACTGCATTGGAACCAGTATGCTTATCAACCGGGGAAATCCTACGAGGGAGCTCTCCATCAAGTGGTTGGTAGGATTGAGCAAATGATCGCTAAGAAAGGTTGTGCCATAGACGCCTTCCTCGACATTGAAGGGGCTTTCAATAACCCCTCAGTAGAGACGATGATAAGTAGTGCAAGATGTCATGGAGTGGATGCGACCACTTGTGGTTGGATAAGTTCCATGTTAACAAACAGAAGTATTTCTGTAGAGGTGGCAGGGGAGGTCAGAAGGGCGGAGACAAGTCTGGGCTGCGCACAGGGGGGGGGGGGGGGGGTTCTCTCTCCTCTGTTGTGGTGCCTAGTGGTTGACAACCTTATTGAACTCCTGAATGAACAGGGGTACTTCTGTCTAGGATATGCGGACGACATAGTTGTCCTGATCCTGGGCAGATTCCCTGATACAGTCCTTGAGGTAATCAGAAATCCTCTACGACTGATTGAAGAGTGGTGTAAAAAGGAGAACCTTAGGGTAAATCCAAAAAAGGCTGCTCTCATTAACTTCACCAGACAGCGAAAAGATCTGACGACCAGGATGCCCCGCTTGTTTGGTGAATACCTTGAGTTTGTGGGGGAGGTGAAGTACCTGGGAGTTACTCTGGACAGGAAACTCACCTGGAACTCACATCTTGAGAGGACAGTCAACAGGGCCAAAAGGGCACTGATGACTGTGAGAAGAATGGTGGGTAAGAAATGGGGACTGAAGCCATCAATGATGCACTGGATGTATCTGAGGGTGATAAGACCTATGATTACCTATTGTGCTCTGGTGTGGTGGACAAAGGCCAACCAGGCACAGACAAGAGCTAAACTGAGCTCTATCCAGAGATTAGCCTGTCTGTGCACACTGGGAGCGATGCCAACTACACCAGGTGCAGCAATGGAAGTAATGCTTAACCTCCCTCCCATTGAGCTTGTAATTAGGGGAGAGGCAAGGCTGGCGGCATGGAGATTGCGCAACTCGAGCAACTGGGCTAACCTCCAAGATGTCTCGGGACATATGAGTATCGAGTGCTTGGTCAAAGAACCCGTCTTGTAAATGGGCAGCGACCACATTACTCGAACGTTTGCACCTGAACAGGTCCACCAAACTATGATGGAATGGTCAGGGACATTAACATCGGGAGCTTGGATCTGGTACACAGATGGCTCCAAGATGGACTTCGGCACTGGAGCGGGGGTGTATTGTAAAAACCCAAGGGTAGAACTAGTTTTTTCCTTGGGGAGGCATACCTCTGTCTTTCAGGCCGACGTATATGCTATAAATGCCTGTCTGGGAGAGATAGCAAGAAGGGGAACACACGGGACCCGGATTGGTATTTTCTCCGACAGTCAGGCAGCAATTAAGGCACTAAACGGACATGTGGTCACCTCGGCCATAGTCAGGGAGTGCCTAAATAACCTACAAGCCCTGGCAAGGCACAATCAAATCAGGATAGGTTGGGTGCCAGGGCATAGGGGAAAACTTGGAAATGAAGCCGCAGATGCGCTGGCCAGGGAGGGGTCTTCGACTCCCCTGATTGGATCGGAGCCTGCGGTAGGTATTTCCAAATCCATGGTCAAGATGACAGTGCGAAGGTGGATGGCTGAAAGACACTGTGAGCACTGGATCAGGGCTGAAGGGATGAGACACAGTAAGATAACCCTTAGGAAACCTTCCTAGGGGCTGCAGAAGAGTCTCATCTATCTGTCTAGGCAGGAATTGAGGATAGCCACAGGTCTAGTTATGGGACACTGTGGACTAAGGAAACATTTGCATAAAATGGGTGTCTACAAAGATGAACCAGTGTGCAGATTATGCGGGCAGGAACTGGATACTGCCACACACATTATTTACAGATGTGAAGTAAAGGGAGGTAAGTACAATATACCTTAAGGTAGCAGTGCTTCGGGCAGTTCAAACCCGCTCCCAAGATATATATATAAAAAAAAAAAAAAAAAAAAAAAACATTCCTTTCATTCTGAAATACATAAGAGAGCAGCTTTTAACTCTATGATACATAGATTAATTACTCTACCTCTTTTGAAAGAAGATTATATAAAAGAATTAAATTATATTTACTGTGTAGCAAAATTTAACGGGTATAATGAATCATTTATAGATAACATCCTTAACAAAATGAAACGGACGAAAATTAATAATTCAAGATGCACGTTACTAAAAAATAGAGAGGAAAGAAAATGGATTAGATTAGCTTACCATCCACCTTTATCTAATTTGGCTAAAAAAGCATTAGAGAAGAACAGTAATGTAAAAGTAACGTTAGTTACAAGAACTAACCTAAAAAATCTATTAGGGAACCAAAAAGATATAATAAAAAATGAAAATAATTCAGGAATTTCTAGTTTGCAGTGTGATATGTGCAAGATGAAATATATTATACAAACAAAAAGAAACATACTAGTTAGAGCAAAAGAACATTTTTCCCATGTTAAATTTAATAGGCCTGAAAAATCAGCTATGGCAAAACATTGTTTGGACGAAAAACACGAATTTAAAAGTAAAAAAGTTGTCCTTTAAAAAAATGTGATAAATTTTAATGAATTAGATGCATGGGAAACTTTATTTATAAATAGAAATAAAAATAAAATTGTTATTAATGAATTAGGGCCAATTCAAAATTCAATATTATTTTAAATTTATTAATTGTTAAATACAATTTTTTTAAATTTTTTAAATTATTTAAATAATTTTGTTATTATTATGTTTTACCAGTTATATAGGATCATCAAAATTTAATATTTATAATTAACATATGTTATTTTATTGTAATTATATAAGTAGCTGTGGCTATAAATTTGACAATGCCCAGATCTGATTTTCACTTTTGTTTTTACTATTGCTAAAACTTTATAGGTTATTTTTAATATATATATATATATTTTTTTAGTTACTTTCATTTGTGTATTTTCACTGAGGATGACGACAAATTAGTCGTTGAAACGCGTTTGAAATAAAAAAAAGTATATTTGTGAGTTGTACCATATTTTTATTCTTTAATTATTATATACATGTTGCATCATTTACATTTTTTTAAATATGATACACATATTTTGAGTTTAGTAATATATGGATTGAAGAATATGGTGAATAGTTAATACCCGGAATACTTCAGTTCATTTTGTAGTACATAAAACATAGGTCTCACGTTTCATTAGAATCTCATCTAGCATTGACCATAAGAACTTAACAAAACAATATATAAAACGCAACATATATACAAACACACACACACACACACACATACACACACACACAGACACACAGACACACACACACAAATACATACACACAGTCTCGGGCTCATATACATAGACCCAGCATTTATCTCCAGTTACCCTTTTGCCATGAAGTCCGGATCTGCTAATATGCTTAAAGACGATCCTCCAACTCTGTGCAGACTGACGCACGATTTTTCTTCGGTTTATTACTCAAAGGTTTAGGAAGAAATTTAGCACTCACTCGTCTCTTTTGAAAACAATCGGTTAAAATGCTTTGAACGAAACCATACGAGATGGTAAGATTTTCCGGTAGCTCTCCAATAATCATTGGCCTGTTTAAACGAATAATTATTTCTACTTTTTGGACATTGTCGTCTGTTTATGAGGTTAATAGACGTCCCGAACGCTGCTCGTCTTCTACCGACTCATTTCCGCTTTCAAATCGGTCATACCGCTTGTACACAGTCTTTAGAGTTACCACATTATCGACATACACATATTTTATCATTTATTTGGCATTCTATTGCAACTTAAAACAAAACCTGATGTTAATGAGTTGTTTGAAATTCATGATGCTTGACAAACACGACCTCACTCCTGAGGCTCTGGCAGTTGACTGTCAATATCCAGCGTGTTGAAACTTGTTGCTGCCTGTCTCAACATCAAGATACTAGGCAAATGACATCATGTAGATGTAGCGTCAGTAATTGCCACTATAAAAAAATTCACGTATTTTTGATCACCCCCGTATATATATATATATATATATATATATATATATATAGAGAGAGAGAGAGAGAGAGAGAGAGAGAGTGAGAGAGAGATACATAGAAAGATAGATATAAAGATATGTCTTTATTAATACACAAGAATACATATTAAAGTATTTATATATATATATATATATATATATATATATATATATATAATATATATATATATATATATATATATATATATATATATATATATATATATATATATATATATATATATCAGTATATATTAAACGAGATTCTGTAACTATGTTTTAACAGAAAATCCATACTTACATAAGTAATAAACACTTTAAACACCCTAGGACGAACATACTTGTGTGCTCTGCAAACTGGAACATATAAAAGACGGCGCGGCGCAGTGTAGGCAATTTGAACACATAGTAATCTTAATATCATAATATAATGAACTGAGTTGAAGAAAGTGATGTAAGAATGTGAAATTAAAGACAATTCTACAATATAAAACTCCTCCTGTAAGAACTTTGACACCAAAGAATTAGAAAATGTTTTGTAAACACAGAGATAAAAAAAACCTGCATTTTTAAATGCATAAATAACATTAATTAGGGAATCACCGGTATAATTATAAGAAGAATAAGTTGATAATGACTGCGACTAAGCTGTATTGTACCTACCTCTCCTCATACCTAATAGACAAGTAACATGCTTGTTATGGTAGGAATATTGTTTTTTTAAGATATTGTATCAGAAAATTCAATCTAAAAACTTAAGCTAGCGTCTTTACTTTGTATATTTATATTTATATGAATAATATTAAGGTCAATGTTTAATTCGCTTCTCTCCTTCTCTATACATAATATATTATATATTTTATTATATTTTATATTTGAATATAAATACTTTTGAAAATATTTATAAATAAGTGAAATATAATATATAAAATGAGTAGAAGGTTAACTTCGTAAAAGGAACGAATATTTTGAAACGCGTCAGCAGGTAAGCCATTACTTATTCACTTAGTTCAGTATTTTCAAATATAGTTCATCATTTTTGATAGGTTTATCGTTTAAGGTGTTTTTTAAATATAGTTTAATTAGTGAATTCAAGATGATTATATCAAGCAATTTTAAAATATAGTGATGACAAATTTCGGATAATACTATATATAAGTTATGTGAACAATTTATGTGAACCTTTCATAATAAGATGCGTGCTAGGAAATTTCCTGCTTACGCAGCTTTTTTTTTATATAAGTGGTGAGAACAGATCCAAGGCAGTGTGCAAGTCGCCTCTGTATCATACAGACGTTCTCACTCCGTTTGAATGTACATCAATTGTATTTGTTTTTATTATACAAAATTATTGTAATCATTTCAAAATTAAATGTTTCGTAATTAACAAAGGTTTGTAAAAATAAAATCATATTTAAAAACCTTTCAAGCTTAATATAACACGTAAATTGCGCAGTCGGTAGGACATCTCGGGAGAATTAATGAACATAATTTTTATCGATTTTAATCGTTAACCGAGATATTGCAAAAACTCGATTCATTACAGAGCTAATATCTGTAACGGTATCAAGAAAACTTTAGTAGAGTGAATTTCTACAAAAACTTAATAGAGTGCATATCTATTAAGAGCACGAGTGAAAATCGTGTAAGTGAAAAGTGAAAATTTGTTGAATGAGGAAAGTATTTTGGATCCACTTGTAAGTAGATCGTAAGAAATAGAATTAAGAAAAGTAGAGTAAATACTTTTTAATTTTATATCATTGATTTTAATTTTTATTATTTTAAAGAAAATAAATATTTTAAAATGGCAACGCCAACATTAAAGTAGGAATATCTTGACATGATTCCTGAGTATAATAGAGAGCCCACTATGTTCAATAGATTTATATCAGTATGTGACAAAATAGTCAATAAGTTTTATGTATCTGAAAATCCAGAAGTCTTTCAGAACGAAAACCTATTTTCTTCTATACTAGCTAAGTTAAAAGGCCAAGCAATAGAAATGGTAGTAAATTCCAATTCTTATAATAGGTATGGGATTAAAAAAGTATTGTTAACCAGCTATTCTGACAAAAGGGATCGCTTTACTTTAAATTTAGAAATGGCCGAATTAAAACAAGAAAATAATGAATCACCTTTTAAGTTTTACGAAAGAATTCAAAAATTATTAAATTTACAAATCTCATTTTTTATTAATAAAGAGCCTCAAAGACAATTGACCAAAGATGTTTTAATAGAATATGTGCAGAAATTAGGGTTAAGAGTTCTCCTTAAGGGTTTACATGAACCCGTAGGATCGCTAATGCGCACAAAAAAAAACCAGATTCTCTTAGCGAAGCACTTAACATGCTTACTAATGATTTTCAATTTAAAAATAACAAATTATTTTAAAATATTAAACAGAACATCCCATCTAGGGCCCCACAATACCCGCCTACTCGCAAACCCATTCCTAACAAACAAACCTTCCAAAATTATAGGCCCAACTACCAAAATAACCCTAACCAATTTACTAAACCTAACTCATACGTACAACAAAATCAACTGCTGAGGTAATCCAATAATTACACACCACTAAAGGTTCATCAAAGATTTGAACCAGAACCAATGGGCATTTAAATGACTAACCACAATAAAAAGACATTTTCCATAATGCATATCGAAGACGACACAAACGAACTACCGTACATCCACGATCCCAAGACTAACCTAAAGATGCTGATTGACACTTGAAGCACGAGATAATTTATTAAAAAATCAATAGCTTTTCAATTTTTCAAAAACACCCTAAAACAAGAACCATTTGGTGAGTACAGCTCATGGAGTATCAAAAGAAAAATACAGTTGTATACTACCACTTTTAGGAAAAGAAACAACCAAATTCTATTTATTTGATTTCCATAAAGTTGTCGACTTACTTCTTGGATTAGATAACATAAAAGAATTAAGAATTAACTTAAATTTTGTGAATGATAAATTAATATTTCGCAATAAGCAAATCCCGATTAAATATTTTAACACAGAAGAACAAAATAATAATAATAAAGGCGAATGTCAGGAACAGAACGCTAAAAAAGGAACAAGTTATGTTATACAAGCCCGCACTAGCCAAACGATTAATTTTAGAATACAAAATATTCAAGATGGAGAAGGACTCTTACCATACAGACACTTAAATGGATTAGAAATTCCGCAGTGTGTAGTCTCAGTACACAAGAAGCCTATTGCCCTATTATAAACAACACAGAAGAAGATGTAAAATTAACAATGAATGAACCATTATAATTAAAATCTTTAGAAGAATACAATATCCTTGAACCTGATACAATGCAAACGAACACTAATTTCAATTTATTAGATTATAAACAAAGAAATCGAGAAGAAAAAATTTAGATTTATAAAAATTTAGGATGGAACATATGAACTTAGAAGAAAAATCCGCTATAACAAGTTTAATAGAAGATTATGCAGATTTATTTCATATTGAGGGAAACGATTTAACTTTTACCAACCAAATAAAACATGTTATCAGGACTACTGATGAAATTCCTGTATACTCTAAAAAATATAGATATCCAGAGATTTACAAGAACGAAATTAATAAACAAACTGAGGACATGCTTAAACAAGGAATTATTAGACCTTCGAATTATCCATGGAACTCTCCTGTCTGGATTGTACCCAAAAAACAGGACGCTTCTGGCAAAAAGAAAATTTCGATTAGTAATAGATTTTAGAGGACCAAAAAAAAAACAATTGACGATAAATTTACCTTGCCAAACATTACAGACGTATTAGATAAGTTAGGACGATCCCTATAGTTTACAACTTTAGATCTAGCCTCAGGATTTCACCAAGTAGATATGGATAAAAATAGCATAGAAAAAACAGCGTTTTCAACGGAAACAGGACACTACGAATTTTTAAGGATGCCCTTTGGACTAAAGAATAGCTCCCCTACATTTCAAAGAATTATGAATAATATTCTGAGAGGCATCCAAAATGAAACATGTTTAGTTTATTTAGACGACATTATAATTTATTCTAGTAGCCTCCAAGAACATATACAAAGACTTAAAGAAGATTTCGACAGATTACGCAAAGCCAACTTTAAAGTACAGCTGGATAAAACAGAATTTTTAAGAAAAGAAGTAGCATATTTAGGACATGTTGTGACACCTAATGGAGTAAAGCCTAATCCCGGCAAAATTTTAGCAATCAAGGACTACCCAATACCTAAAACCACCAAACAAATTAAAGGATGTTTAGGACTATTAGGCTATTATCGAAAATTTATTAAAAACTTCGCCAAAATAACAGGACCATTTACTAATTGTTTGAAGAAGAATGCGAAAATAAATATCGAAAATCCCGACTTTATAGAATGCTTCGAAACATGTAAAAATATATTGAGCCACTTCTACAATAGCCAGATTTCGAAAAGTAATTTACTCTAACGACAGACGCTAGTAATTATGCACTAGGAGCAATTTTAAGCCAGGACAAAAATGGAAAAGACCTTCCTATAGCGTATGCCATCAGAACTTTAAACGACAGCGAAACTAATTACTCTGCGATTGAAAAAGAGCTATTAGCAATCGTATGGGCATCAAAACATTTCAGGCCTTATATATTTGGGAGCAAATTTAAAATTTATACAGACCATAAACCTTTACAATGGTTATTTTCAGTTAAGTAACCAAATTCCTAGCTTTTAAGATGGAGGTTAAAGTTGGAAGAATATGATTATGACATAAGATACACAAAAGGCAAACTAAACCAAAATGCAGATGCATTGTCCAGAATACAATTAAACGTCACTGATAAAAGGTCAACGAACACCCAACACACTGTAGAACCGGACCTTGACTTATCTGCAGCTGACTTACTACAGCGATATTTCCCAGAACTGAACGATAACGAATCTATGGTCGTACAACTCGACGCGACAGATAACGCTAACCTAGAGGACAATGACGAAAGTGATAAGTCAAACCATCCACTCCAATTTTGAAGGAAACACCCAAGTTGAAATACCAATTTCCGACGAGCCTGTAAACTTTGGAAAAAAACAAATATATTTATCATTAGTAAAATATGAGACAAAGAAAGTAAAAATTATATAGCTACTTGGAACTTCAAAAATTCGTCTAATAGTCGAAATATCAGAGAATAATTTTAAGGAAGACATAGTTAACTTTGTAAAATCATATTTGGTACCTAAAATAAAATATAATCTATATTTTGAAGACGACGTTTATGAGAAATTTGCATCATGCATAGCCAAAAATATCAAACAAACTGAATTAATTTTAGTTCAGTGTAATAACAAACTGTTAGACCTAACTTCGGAAGAAGATACCTTAGAAACGATAAGTAATTATCATGTTAGCAAAACTAATGACAGTGGGATACAGGAAACATACGAACAAATCAAGCGAATATATTATTGGCCTAATTTAAAATCACTAATTCAAAATTTCATAAATCAGTGTGACATAAGTCAAAGAACTAAATATGATAGAATTCCCTTACAGCTAGAAATGAATCTGACACCTACAGCTGGCAGACCATTTCAAGTAATTCACGTTGACACAATCTCTTTAGAGACGAATTCCTTTATCAGCATAGTTGACGCTTTCTCACGATCAAGCTTATCTTACGGTCAAGCTTATCGCTTAGGAAGCTCTCAAGCTACAGAGATCGCAGACAAGTTATTAGATTACTTCACACATTTCTGCTTACCAACATTTATTATCTCAGACGATGGAACGGAGTTTAATAACAAAGTCGTAAAGGAAATATTAGACCTGCATAAAATCAAAATTCATTTTATAAGCACACAAAACCCCTAATCAAACTGATTATGTGAAAGATTTCATTCCAGTTTAATAGAACACATAAGGCTGTTAAATAATCAAGTCGAATTTAAAAAAGACAGTATAATTGAGAAGGTTAAATATGCTATAATAGCTTATAACAATAGCATACATCCAGTCACGAAATTAACGTCGTGCGAAGTCTTATTTGGACACATAAATTCAAACACTTTATTAGATATAGATTTAGAAAAACAGATTGTAAATGACTACGTTTTAAACCATAAAGAAAAAACAAAAACACTCTATGAAAACATTAGGAATAGTAATCAAAAAATTAAGGAAAAAGTTTTAGAAAAAAGGAACATAAACAAAGAACCACTTCCAGAAATACCACCGGAAGTTTATTTAAAAACAGTTCAAAAACAAATCAAAACGAAAAACAAATATAGCAAAGAAGAAATAGCTTCAATAAATAAAGAAAGAAAAACTGGAAAAATAAAGCCTAAACATTATAACACAAAAGAAAAAATACATTTGTCGAAAATTAAAAGGCATAAGAAGATAAAAATGTAATTAATGCTCAAAATCATTTTCCAGGTCCCTCCTGTTCGTCATTGGCACAGCCACAGACTCAGCAGAAATCAAAGAAATCAATAACAACCTCGGAATAATCCCAATAGACCTTGGGCCAGCCAAATTAGAATCTTCCTACCATACCTTTGTACACTATTTTAATGTAAGACACTTGGTTGCTCATTTAAATAACATTGATGCCTATTATTATGATGTATTGCAAAATTTTGAAACTAGTTGCTACAATTGTAACGGTAGCTTATTAAACAACGCATATGTAACTGATAACAGTAATAGAATAAGAGATATTGTTAATTATTTTAAATATGTTAATCACAGTAAAAATGTAATAGAGGAAAAATTAGAAATTATACTCTTAAGAGATAATGGTAACAAAAGAATAAAAAGAGGTCTTATAGATGGACTAGGATCCGTTATCAAATCTATAACAGGCAATTTAGATGCATATGATGGAAAAAATATGAAGAAATAATTAAAGATATTGAAAATGATTAAAGTAAATTAATTATCAAATTGAATCTCAATACTCCTTTAGTAATAATATTATGAAAGAATTAAATAAAACTTGTATTGTAATCGATGAAAATTTTGTAGAATTAAAAAATAAGTTAAGTATTGTGAATCGTAATGTAAATGACTTTGTTGAACTAGAAAAGTTTAGAAGTATTTTAAACAAATTGAACATTTTATATAACATAATGGTACAGGTAATCACTGATTTAGAAACTTCTCTTACATTTTGTAAACTAGGTGTTGTACACCCTAGTGTTATCTCAACTCAAGAATTATATGAAGAATTAAACAAAATTTATAAATAATATAATGAGAGGTTACCTTTAGAACCCAAAATAGAAAATATGTGGGAATTAGAAAACCTGTTTAAGTTAATTGTAAACTAGATTCTGAAAGGATTGTATACTTTATAAATTTACCCATTGTAGAAAAAACTCAGTTTAAATTGTATAAATTACATTCTATACCCACAAAATATGAAACAGATTATGTAACAATTATACCAAAAGTAAGGTACATATTAGTGTCTAATTCTGTAATATTAGGTTTAAACAATGAATGTAACGGTAAAACCGATTCTATATACTTTTGCTCATTCGACATTCTAACACACCATAAATTAGACTGTGAAGTGTCCATCATCAGGTACAACGATGCCAATAACTGTGAATATACTGCATTGGAAGTTACAGACAACCTAATTAACTGGATCCCAGAAATCAACCTTTACCTGGCGACCTTCCCCAACAAGCAGACTCTGGAAATTACCAATCGCAAGGCAACTACCACCGTCACCCTTCAAGGCATATATTTGATAAAAACAAATAATAATTCAGTATTTTTCAACAACATGAAACTTAGCCACACATCAACAACCTCTGAAGGTCACCCTATTTTCATGGACATCCAAATTACAATTTCCAATGAATAAAATGCCAGAATTCTCAGTAAACGTTAAACGACTAGAATTGGACAAAATAAACACGGAAACCATCTCAAGAATTGACCCAAGTATGGGGATAACCCACCACATCAGTATCTGGACTATTGCCCTATACGGAGGCCTATTCAGCAGCCTTATATACCTCGCCCTCATCAAAATGATGAAGAGGACTTCAACAGATGCCGAAACTTCGCCTACCCCCGAAGTTTTATTTAGGGATGGAGGAGTTATGTGAACCTTTCATAATAAAATGCGTGCTAGGAAATTTCATGCTTACGCAGCTTTTGTATTATATAGGTGGTGAGAACAGATCCAAGGCAGTGTGCAAGTCGCCTCTGTATCATACAGACGTTCTGACTCCGATTGAATGTACATCAATTGTATTTGTTTTTATTAGGCAAATTAAAAAAAAAATTAAACTACTTATAACATATGTAATTAAAGTCCATGGCGTATTTAGTCCAAATTTTAGTATTCAGACATGTTTCGACAAACTAAGTAGTCTTCTTCAGGGATAACTATAGAATGTCAGTAAAGAACAGAGTCGAATCACACATTCAAGAAAAGATATTCAAAGTAATTACTGTTAAGTAACTATGACAGATTGACGTCACATTTAACCTGAGACCAATCTGTAGTTTAGGATTAGATAAAGCAAACGGAAGACTCTTTTATTTCCTTTTACATCGTAAACTACAAGCACTTTTTTTAGCTTCGATTATTTATATTGTGTGAGTTGAGTGTAAACATATCTATTAAAAATGAGCCATATACATTTTTAATGGAAATTTATATTTTTAAAACTATAACTAAGGTTGAGATAACTACTCTTCACTGTGACTGGTAAAATGTTTGCTTTTATACATAGACCTATAGTTCACATGTCTTCTTCATTACGATACAAGTACAAACTACTTTGTTTAGCTACTAAATGAAGTATATAATGTTGTTATTAGTGAGTTTTGTTCTTATATAAGCTATATTATTAGTTCTTATTAGTGGATTGCAATAGTAATTGTGAGACCTGTAGAGATAATCTAGTATTGTAAGCCAAGGCAAGGATAAGTATCAAAGGAATAAGTTAACTGGAAATAAAGTCGCAAGAGAGAAAGAAAGAGAGAGAAAGGATTTAAAAATATTTAATTAGTAATACTCTAAGATGATTATGTAGCTTTTCTTGCTTAGATGCAATATATGTTGTAGAAATAATGGTGTAAATATTGGTGCACCCAAGTGGGGCAATTCCACTCATCTCTTCAATCATCGGGTATGTTCACATATAACATAAGTACAAACCTATAATTATTGCTAGTTCATATATAATATAGAAAGACATTCAAGTACACAATAAAGAGGAGAAATTTGAGACAAATCCGTTAGCTCAATATTTTTGTTTGAGGAAACCCACATGTGAATAATGTTGATATTGTACTATTATTTACAGTATATGTATAGTTTTACAAAAAAAATCTCTTATTTGATGTTTTTCGGTCGGATACATAACTTAATAGAACTATCAACACATTACTCACTTTAATAGAACTATCAACACACTACTTACTGTAATAGAACTATCAGCACATTACTCACTTTAACAGAACTACCAGCACATTACTCACTTTAATAGAACTACCAGCACTTACTCACTTTAATAAAACTATCAACACATTACTTACTGTAATAGAACTACCAGCACATTACTCACTTTAATAAAACTATCAACACAGTACTCACTTTAACAGAACTACCAGCACATTACTCACTTTAATAGAACTACCAGCACTTACTCACTTTAATAAAACTATCAACACATTACTTACTGTAATAGAACTACCAGCACATTACTCACTTTAATAAAACTATCAACACAGTACTCACTTTAACAGAACTATCAACACATTACTCACTTTCTTAGAACTATCAACACATTACTTACTGTAATAAAACTATCAACACATTACTCACTTTAATAGAACTATCAACACATTACTCACTTTAATAAAACTATCAACACATTACTTACTGTAATAGAACTACCAGCACAGTACTCACTTTAGTAGAACTATCAACACATTACTCACTTTAATAGAACTATCAACACATTACTTACTGTAATAGAACTACCAGCACATTACTCACTTTAATAAAACTATCAACACATTACTCACTTTAATAGAACTACCAGCACATTACTCACTTATTGTGTGAGTTGAGTGTGAACATATCTATTAAAATTGAGCCATATACATTTTTAATGGAAATTGATATGTTTAAAACTATAACTAAGGTTGAGATAACTACTCTTCACTGTGACTGGTAAAATGTTTGCTTTTATACATAGACCTATGGTTCACATGTCTTCTTCATTACGATACAAATACAAACTACTTTGTTTAGCTACTAAATGAAGTATATATTGTTGTTATTAGTGAGTTTTGTTCTTATATAAGCTATATTATTAGTTCTTATTAGTGAGTTTTGTTCTTATATAAGCTATATTATTAGTTCTTATTAGTGGATTGCAATAGTAATTGTGAGACCTGTAGAGATAATCTAGTATTATAAGCCAAGGCATGGATAAGTATCAAAGGAATAAGTTATCTGGAAATAAAGTCGAAAGAGAGAAAGCGAGAGAGAGGATTTAAAAATATTTAATTAGTAATTTTTTTTTTATTAACTTGGAAGCGGGTTAAACTGCCCGAAGCACTGCTACCTTAAGGTATATTGTACTTACCTCCCTGATCTAGTCAAATAGCCCCTTCCCTCTTACCAGGTTTAGGAGTTTCCTGACTAGTGTTTTACCTTCAGCATCCACCAGAGCTGTCCCATCACCAAAGAGGTTGAAGCGCCTCTCGGCAAGTGCTTCACATCTATAAATAATGTGTGTGGCAGTCTCCAGTTCCTGCCCGCATAATCTGCACACCGGTTCATCTTTGTAGATACTCATTTTATGCAGATGTTTCCTTAGTCCACCGTGTCCCGTGAGTAGACCTGTGGCTATCCTCAATTCCTGCCTAGACAGATAGATCCTAGACAGATGAGACCCTCCTGCAGCCCCAAGGAAGGTTTCCTAAGGGTTAGCTTACTGTGTCTCATCCCTTCAGCCCTGATCCAGTGCTCACAGTGTCTTTCAGCCATCCACCTTCGCACTGTCATCTTGACCATGGATTTGGAAATACCTACCGCAGGCTCCGGTCCAATCATGGGAGTCGAAGACCCCTCTCTGGCCAGCGCATCTGCGGCTTCATTTCCAAGTATTCCCCTATGCTCTGGCACCCAACCTATCTTGATTTGAATCAGATAGGCTTTTAGGTTATTTAGGCACTCCCTGACTATGGCCGAGGTGACCACATGTCCGTTTAGTGCCTTAATTGCTGCCTGACTGTCGGAGAAAATACCAATCCGGGTCCCGTGTGTTCCCCTTCTCGCTATCTCTCCCAGACAGGCATTTATAGCATATATTTCGGCCTGAAAGACAGAGGTATGCCTCCCCAAGGAAAAAACTAGTTTTACCCTTGGGTTTTTACAATACACCCCCGCTCCAGTGCCGAAGTCCATCTTGGAGCCATCTGTGTACTAGATCTGAGCTTCCGATGTTAATGTCCCTGACCATTCCATCATAGTATGGTGGGCCTGGTCAGGTGCAAACTTTCGAGTAATGTGGTCGCTGCCCATTTACAAGACGGGTTCTTTGACCACGCACTCGATACTCATATGTCCCGAAACATCTGGGAGGTTAGCCCAGTTGTTCGAGTTTCGCAATCTCCATGCCGCCAGCCTTGCTTCTCCCCTAAGGACAAGCTCAAGGGGGGGGGGGGAGGTTAAGCATTACTTCCATTGCTGCACCAGGTGTAGTTGACATCGCTCCCAGTGTGCACAGACAAGCCAATCTCTGGATAGAGCTCAGTTGAGATCTTGCCTGTGCCTGGTTGGCCTTTGTCCACCACACCAGAGCACCATAGGTAATCATAGCTCTTATCACCCTCAGGTACATCCAGTGCATCATTGATGGCTTCAGTCCCCATTTCTTACCCACCATTCTTCTCACTGTCATCAGTGCCCCTTTGGTCCTGTTAACTGTTCTCTCAAGATGTGGGTTCCAGGTGAGTTTCCTGTCCAGAGTAACTCCCAGGTACTTCACCTCCCTCACAAACTCAAGGTATTCACCAAACAAGCGAGGCATCCTGGTCGTCAGATCTTTTCGCTGTCTGGTGAAGTTAATAAGAGCAGTCTTTTTCGGATTTACCCTAAGGTTCTCCTTATTACACCACTCTTCAATCAGTCGTAGAGGATTTCTGATTACCTCAAGGACTGTATCAGGGAATCTGCCCAGGATCAGAACAACTATGTTGTTCCCAGGCAGAAGTACACTTGTTCATTCAGGAGTTCAATAAGGTTGTCAACCACTAGGCACCACAACAGAGGAGAGAGAACCCCCCCCCCCCCTGTGCACAGCCCAGACTTGTCTCCGCCCTTCTGACCTCCCCTGCCACCTCTACTGAAATGCTTCTGTTTGTGAACATGGAACGTATCCAACCACAAGTGGTCGCATCCACTCCATGACGTCTTGCACCACTTACCATCGTCTCCACTGAGGGGTTATTGAATGCCCCTTCAATGTCGAGGAAGGCACCTATGGCACAACCTTTCTTAGCGATCATATGCTCAATCCTACCAACCACTTGATGGAGAGCTACCTCGCAGGATTTCCCCGGTTGATAAGCATACTGGTTCCAATGCAGTGGTTTTATGGCCAAAGCACTCCCCCTAATATGCCTATCAACCAGTTTTTCAAGCCCCTCAAGAACAAAGGACATGAGTGTAATAGGTCTGTATCCTTTCCCTTCCGATTGGTTACCAGTGGGCTTAGGTATAAAGACCACCTTACTAGATTTCCAAGCTGACGGCACATGCCCTAGAGCAATGCTTAGATTGTATAATTTAGTAAGTACCAGCACCAGCATATCCATTCCCTGCTGTAGCAGCACAGGATAGATCCCATCTGGACCTGGAGATTTGAAGGGTTTAAATGTGCCAACAGCCCATCGTACCCTTTGTGGAGTTACTATCCTCCTTGCCACTTCCCAGTCCTCCCTCCTACCACGTCTTGTGGAGAGTTTGGCAACTGGTTTAGTGTCTGCTCCTCCAAGTTTCCTCAGAGTACTGGAAGGGAAATGTGTTCTGATTAATTCTTCCACAGTTTCCCCTGCAGTTTTTGTTATATTTCCCAGTGGGGTTCTTAGCATCCCCACTGGGTTAACTGGGTCCTTAGAGAGCACTTTATGCAGTCGTGCCCCTTCCCGAGTTTTGTCAATCTTTTGACAAAACTCCTTCCAGGACTTCCTGCGTGCTTCTCTAATTGCCCTGTTGTATTCGGTTAGTGTTTTCCTATACTGGTCCCACTCCCCGTTCTTTTTTGCTCTATTAAAGAGTCTCCTGGTGGTCTTCCGAAGTTTGGTTAGCTTCTTGTTCCACCATGACGGATCCCCTACTTTTCTCCCCTCACTGAGAGAGCAGTTATCAGTAAATAATTCTACTATACCCTCGCCAACCAATGTGGCAGAGTCTTCTAGCTCTCTCCTCCCACCATACTCCAATCCAGCCTCCTCAATCCGAACACCCAGGTCCCTCCTGAAGGAGCCCCAGTCTGTTCTTCTTGGATCCCTGGTTGGCCGAAGCATGGCTGGATTTAGGGAGATATCATACCTAATATGTCTGTGGTCAGAAGAAGATGGTTCTTCCGACACATGCCAGTTTAGTACATACCTAGCCATCTGTTTCGATGCCACCGTAATGTCCAGGACCTCCTGTCTGGCCCTAGTGACAAACGTCGTCTCTTCCCCCTGATTTAAGACTAGTAAATTCTTAGAGCTAAGATAAGCTAAAAGTTCCTCACCTCTAGTGTTGGTACCTGTACATCCTTAGTGTGATGGGAGTTAGCATCCATCCCCACCAGCAGCTCCTCATCCACAGCCCCGCAGTGCTCGACCAGCCTCCTCAGCTCTTGTGTTGGTAGAGCCCACGCGTAGTCAAAGGGGAGATATGCAGTGGCCAGGTTCAGCCTCTCATCCCCCCCTCCGCCCGCAGCTCCACCTTCACTGCTATCAAGTCCCTGCAGCAGAAGTCCGTTAGTACAAAAGCACTCAACCCGCTCCTAACCAGGATACACGTCCTGGGAACACCGAGGTCCTTATCGTACAACAACTTACCTCCAGATGTTCCTCAAGGGGATCGTGTGCGACTGCATTTTATACCCTGCAGCCATTCATCCTTCTGCACGATGCCTTCCACCTTGGATTGGGTATTCATTCACTGATCCTGAAGCACACCCCAAGTTCAGGACATTATTAACTGTTGCTCATGGAGCGAACAGCCTGCTTTACTCTCTTTTTTAAAACTGTGTCGTTAGGGTAGTTTCCCGCCCATACTTCACTGTCGCATTGCCCTTGGTTCACCCGGGAGGTGAGAGTAGCATTGTAAGGACCTAATTCCCAACTACCCCAGTCTCCCCAGTCAGGGCAGTTATTTCTACCCCACCCAACCGGTTGACTGACGAGGATGGATAATTCCTCACCTTTGAACCATTGCCTTAGTCCAGGCCTGCATATTCAGAAACCTTCCGGAATCCTTATTCACAGGTAACCTACATTTCTGTAGGCCGTCGCACTATCCGCCACCTGTGGACCCGCCGGGTTGCTCAGGCCAGCTAGCCGGGTAACACAT
Organism: Prosapia bicincta; assembly: GCA_036971475.1. Classification (NCBI taxonomy): domain Eukaryota; kingdom Metazoa; phylum Arthropoda; class Insecta; order Hemiptera; family Cercopidae; genus Prosapia; species Prosapia bicincta. The sequence goes on along the minus strand of JBAIZL010000002.1, from coordinate 231,546,352 downwards.
TACTTAGTTTTTTAATAGAAATAAATAAAACCTCTTACCTAAGAAAGTTTTATTGATGCAAAGCAATAACGTTAAGAAAAAAATACTACAAAATTAACTTCAATAGAAATCGATTATACAATCGAAATGTACTTTAGGATTTAAATAAAAAGTTTTTGGTTAGGAGTTTTTATTTATTTATATTTAAAAAAATTACTCCACATTTACTCAAAGTTATGAGATTAGCCACTGTTAAGTTGACACGCTGATCAAGCAAAATCTATATTCCTTGACATTCAGCTGGAATATGAATACTTTAGTACAGGACTGAATTCTAAAGATTTCCTTTGTTGTAAGCGGGCTCTTTGAACTATCAGCGCATTAAGGCGTGCCTCATTAAATTTTGTAACCATGAATTAGGTTATATTGTATAAAGGGTGGCTTACCTTCACACAAAGTCGCTTGTTGGCTCTGCGTCCTACTATTGGTGCCTATTCTTTTGGAAAATTCTCTACAAATAATGTTTCAACATATACTTGTTGAAGTTTTGTTTCTTGTTTCTACTCTTTCCTTGGTATCGCCTCGTTAAAGGCTTTACAAAATGTGAAACAAAAGCATTTGCCAATATAAATGTAATTGGCGTTCTAGATTGACATTTATTGAATTATTATATTATCCCCCCGAACAGAAACGTAAAAAGATATTTCTCATTACGCAGGTTTGATGAATAGATTTCAAAATCATAAACCCTAGCAAAGTATATATATATATATATATATATATATATATATATATATATATATATATATATATATATATATATATATATATATATATAGTGTGTGTGTGTATGTGTTGTGTGTTCGTGCGTGCGCGCGTGCGTGCGTGCGTGCGTGCGTGTGTCTGTGTGTGTGCGTGCGTGCGTGCGTGTGTGTGTGTGTGTGTGTGTGTGTATGTGTGTGTGTGTGTGTGTGTGTGTGTGTGTGTGTGTGTGTGTGTGTGTGTGTGTGTAAGCCTGTGCTACCGCTTGTCAAAATCTGCCAGAGAACCAGTGACTGGACCTTATTTAAAAAAACCTATTTCCCAGAGATTTAACCCTTTGGGTTTTCGTTACTGGGGAATGAATTCTTTTTCAAACCTACTTAGCTTGATGACCAAATGATAGGATTTTTTAGGAGATTCGTTTAAATAAAATAAAATCATTACTCAAGTTGCAAGTTAGTAAAAACACATCTATTTTATTTTTGTATTAAATCAAATTTCCATAACAGCATAGTTTGTAATATATAAAATTCCTTTTTATATTTCTATTTCACATAAGACTTTTCAGAAAGTTTATTATTATTTTTCTAAGTTTGCTAGTTCAATATTTTTTAAATTTTAACCCGACTTTTGAAAAAAAAATAATTTTAAAACCTCATCACAACTGCAGAATCATGTAACTAATATAATTATAATATTAAATTTAAATATAAATTAAACCACTTTTCTGAAATCCTGAAAACACCCCTAAAAAGAAGATTTCCCTTAAACAACAGACTTATCTAAAATTCCAAAATTAACTCAAAGTTTACCCAACTTTGAACTCAAAATATTTTAAAGAAAATAGAAACAATTAAATTCAAAATCAACTTGACCTCAACCTATGAAAATTTACCATTTAGTCATGAAATAGCTAATATTAAAATTCAGCATTTAAACCTAAAATAAACATATTTTAAGAATCAAAGTTATTACCAAACAAGCAAATTTAAAATTTATATTTTATCCTACAATCCAACATAATGCAAATTTAAAAACAAACAAATTCAACTCATAAAAATATAACAATTTCAAAACATTTAAAATTATTGAAACCCCTATATTAAGTCTTAAAATAAATCAGAAAAGCCACGTATTAAACGATCAAAAAAAACCTAACCTATATACCTTTCGTAAAGTCAACATAAATTTATAAACACAAATACATTTCAAAAAAAATCAAATATCACCCACAAAACAAATTATTAGACATCTAAATCGCTTAATTGAATCTCACATATTTTGAAAACAAAAAATTAATTATTATATAAAAATTTGTATGAAGCAGACATATTTTCCAATAAATTACTGACAAGTTAAAACTGACATTTTTCAAGGCTACATAAATTTCAAAATCATAAACCCTAGCAAAGTTTACATTAATTTATATCACTCTTTGTTTCTAATAATTGCAATTTAGAGTTATAATTGACTTCAAGTTTTACATCATATTTGTTTTGTGAAAAACTATCTCTTTTATTTTTACTCAAAATATATTTTTAATTTCATACATCAATTTTAATACGTGTTACCATGGTCTTGTTTACTGTTTTCCGTCCGCCACTTTGGCTAGTTTTCTACGTCAAAATGACGTCACAATTATCTGATTTACTTTGACAAAGCCACCTCGTTTTTCATTTACACATCTTAAAATTTTACTAACAAATGTTTGGATGAAATAGAGCAAAAAATCATAAAGAAAATAAATAGCGGTTTAGCAATTTATTAATTTCATGTAACAAATTTTGTGTCCATATGAAATATATTCAGCAATCAGGATCCAATTAATATAAAACTGAAAATATTATGAATTTGTTTTTTTTAAACTGAGATTGCAAACGAGTAATGCTTGAGATTTATGTATGGGCGCACAAATATAAATTGTAATCAAATCTATAGGAAGTAATTTTACCTTATACTTCCAGAAATATATTTATGGACAACAAATTTATCTATATTTATTTTTATCATGTCGTATTTACTCATGTATGTCTTTGCATGTGTGTATTTTAAGTATAAAAGACCAAAATGTTTTCAAATATCAACAAATGCTAAAGAACTTTAAATAATATTGTCAAAAATATTATTTAAACAATTACATTATTTAGTTTTAGAACTTAGCTGGTGAGAACTATTCACAACGGTAAAAAACAAAACAGTTGAATCAAAATCTCACCAAAAATTAGTTTTTAATAAACAAACACACTAGTTCACAACAGATTAGTTTCCGTGACGATGTCACCTTCCTCAGTGCTTAGCTACTACTAACATAATTCGTCAAGTTATCGAACAACAATAAAAGAAACAAGATAAAACACAAAAAGTCAAGCAATAAAAATCATCTAACTACAGAACACAAAACGTCTTAGTCAGGAGAGTTATTTATTTTACATTATTATTATTATTATTATTATGTTGTTCTTTTTCTTTTTCCCTTATCTCGCATCATCATCAACAAACAAACCCTAAACAAAGCTAAAAAAGTTTAAAAATAACAATGATGTATTATGTAAATACACTACACAAACAAATCACTTATAAAATTGGTTTATACACAATTATAACTAAAAACAGAGTCAAAGATTATTAAGCAAACATCAAAACTTACACATCACTTAAAACATTTTAACAAGGTATCTGTAGCAGCTAATTTAACACTATGGATGCTTTGGAGACTCTTTTTATTAACAAATTTCAAGATGTCTCAATAAACAATGATTCGGGCCTGGTCCAGGGTTCCTCCCTTCTGTTTCCGAATTGTCTATTGTTCTGCTAAGCATTTGATTTATTACTGTGTTTTCTGTTTCAGATGTAATAAGTGTGAGAAATAGGTAGAAGCCTTTTGTATTTAATTGTAGTTTACTGCTTTCAAAGTTACTTTATTTTTAACACTTTCATTAGTTACTTTCTTAATAGTTAATATCTACAATTAAAATATTTTGGATTTGGTACTTTTCATTAGGATGAAATGGTCGGTTGTTCATATCCGTTTTATATGATAATGCAGCGTCATTAAATATCGGGCTACAAGACATATAAGCCTACGTCATGACTATGGGTCAGTACTAAATAGCGACGATGTGTCTCACGAGTGTAAGTCGACACTACGTAACGGTCTAAGCATTGGAGCGCATATTTAACAATACATGTTGAGTACAGGACTTAACCTATGTTTCAGTGACTCAAGTTATTTGCCGTCTGTCGTCTGCTTTGCATATAATTTAGAATCAGCTGTTGGACCATAAACACAATTCAGTTCCACCGCTTACTCTATCTTCAATGCAGACTAATATCTGAGTAATACAAAGAGATATTCCCTCTGTGATCTAGTTCATATCTATAATGGTTTCGATCTAGGTACCCACTGTTGTACATTTCCGTTTCGTCTAGTTCTTGTTCATCTCAGTTTAGTGTAGTATGGCCGCTTTCTCTAGTCAAGTATTTTAGCCGATTAAAGCGTAGCTATAATTTTTCTTAAATGTTAAACCGCGTTATGAATTAGTTTCTTAAATGTCTTAAGATGCAGTAAAATCTACATTCATGATTTTAAACGTATTACATCTTTTTAAACCACATTTCTTAGCAGTGCTCAATTTCACAGGTTAAACCGCGAGGTTAGTAATATTGAACAAATACATTAATTTGCAGTTAACCGCTTTTAGAAACATACATTAATGCTTAAAGACGGTTCTATTGTGATCAGTGATTGTGAAGTTGATTAAATCAAACTTATTGAGTTTTAGTTATATGCCACACACTTCAAGGTAAACCTCGTTCATATCTTCAAGACCACGCGCTGGCATGTTGCGTCGATCGACTCACTTCAAGAACCGCATGCAATTTATTTGGTAAGTGGGTTAATATTAACTGTGACTCATGAAACTAATGCTATCTATTTTAATTATATTTGTGGTGCCAAATTTAAATTCAGCGTTTTAACAAGTCAAGCAGACCTTGAACTGCTCTATAAATAATCAAGGTGGTTCTCCGGGTTTAATTATACAACATCCTTATGAGTTCGACCTACCCGCTTGTCTTGTTGGGAATTTCTATTCTTCTTTCTTAGTTTTTGCTACCGAAACTATACATACAACCTTTAATATTTAATCTGATTCGCTATACTTCAATACGGCTTATAGTAGTTGAGTATTGTGAATTAATGTTTTTATTTTATGTCTGGTAATAACTTGCAATTTTTTATATAGGGTAATAACAGATCACAGACTATTAATTCATGTTTCTTAACACTCAACGTTTCGAATTTCTAAACGAAATTCCTTTTCAAGAGCTCGATTTTAATTATTTATTAAGAGTTTTGTATTGCTGATTTTTAATATGTTTATGTAACGTTATGATTTTTATAAAATATAAGTTAAGTTGTATATTAGTTTTAAAAAAAACGAGCTCTTCAAAAGGAAGTTCGGAAAGAATTTCAAAACGTTCAGTGTTAAAAAAGTATGAATTAACTGTCTGAGATCTGTCATTAACTTATATATTGATAATTATTTTCAATATTTAATTGTTTCAATATATTTTTACAGGACCTCAACAAAATGTTTGATACAACTTGGACCGTATTGACACAGTTAGAAAACTATTCAAGGAACAAATATAGTTACGAATACAGTTACAGACGAACTGGCTAACGTTTAAAAAAGCTTAGGCCCTAAATGTTGCATCAAATAGCACAGTTTTTTGTTTTTATTACAAAAAAATATTTCATAAAATATATTATTACATCACAATTGGAATTATTAAGAGAACAAATATAGAGTTGATAGAATCCATGTCGGGGATCGTGACTCTGCAACATTCTTAACAACGGTTTTATACGAAACTTTGTTTTAAACTTTGTAGAGACAGAAGTAATAAGCAAAGTGTATACCTTTTGTTTAAAGGAAACTTGTAGAAAGGTTTAAAAGTTCCTGTCCTGGTAACGCTTGAAGGATAATGAAAGTTGTGCGCAAACTGATAAAAGGTTTTCTCTCTTGCTTTGAAACTTGAATACGAAGTAGGTGGAACGATTTTTCATGCAAATATAATGTCAAGTGAAATCAAATAAAATTGTAGTTACTTTATTCACTGAAGAACTCAATAGAATTTAATATTTTAATTCACATGGGTTCTATTTACCAAGTCTATTGAGGTTAGTTAAATATTCATTGCTTTTATCTCAGCACTTATACTAAATAGTACACATTTTTATCGTTTTTACTTTTCATAGTAATTTTATTTGTTAATGTTAGTCCCTTAATGGTATCAAGTTTTTCATCCATCGTCATATTGATCCTGTTCTCCTCGAACATTGGGTTTATTATTAAAATTCTTACATTGTGGACGGCATTGCCAAGCCACTACGAATATACTTTGGTAACTCGAAATCTCTTGTTGTATATCTTGCTTGGAATATCTCTTTCAATAGATGGAATTTATCCTGTAACATAAAGTATAGATATTCTAGTTAGGCTAGGTAAAGATGCTCTATGGTTAGGTTAGGAGAAGGGCTCCCTTTATATACAACTTAACAAAGATGGTAGATGGAATTATTAAGAAAAGTAAATAAACATAAAACCTGAAACTAGGAATAGGATAAAATTACTTATATGTTCACTTACCTGAGATATACCTGCTCTCAAGTGGGGTTAGGAGAAGGGCTCCCTTTACATACAACTTAACGAAGATGGTAGATGGAATTATTAAGAAAAGTAAATAAACATAAAACCTGAAACTAGGAATAGGATAAAATTACTTATATGTTCACTTACCTGAGGTATACCTGCTCTCAAGTGGGGTTGGGAGAAGGGCTCCCTTTACATACAACCTAACGAAGATGGTAGATGGAATTATAAAGAAAAGTAAATAAACATAAAACCTGATACTAGGAATAGGAGAAAATTACTTATATGTTCACTTACCTGGGGTATACCTGCTCTCAAGTGGGGTTAGGAGAAGGGCTCCCTTTACATACAACTTAACGAAGATGGTAGATGGAATTATTAAAAAAAGTAAATAAACATAAAATCTGATACTAGGAATAGGATAAAATTACTTATATGTTCACTTACCTGGGGTATACCTGCTCTCAAGTGGGGTTAGGAGAAGGGCTCCCTTTACATACAACTTAACGAAGATGGTAGATGGAATTATTAAAAAAAGTAAATAAACATAAAATCTGATACTAGGAATAGGATAAAATTACTTATATGTTCACTTACCTGGGGTTTACCTGCTCTCAAGTGGGGTTAGGAGAAGGGCTCCCTTTACATACAACTTAACGAAGATGGTAGATGGAATTATTAAAAAAAGTAAATAAACATAAAACCTGATACTAGGAATAGGAGAAAATTATTTATATGGTCACTTACATGAGGTATACCTGAATTGATAGATGACATTATTATAAGATAGAAAAAGAACCAACAACCTGGTGCTACGAATATTGGAAGATTGATATCGTCACTTACCTGAGGTATACTTGCTCTCAAGCGATGCGAGGAGATGGGCTGCTCGTTATATAAATTGTAAGAATTGATAGATGACACTATTATTATATAGAGAAAGAACAAAACACTCGGTACTAGGAATAGGAGAATATTGATATGGTCACTTACCTGAGTTATACCTGCTAACAAGCGATGCGAGGAGAAAGGCTTCTCGTTACTTAAACTGTGAGAAATAATAGATGACATTATTATGGTCTACTAAAGCGAGGTGGGTTGAGTGGCTACCCTTCATATACACATGTAAGTAGAAGGGTACGTTATAGTGGTTGACATTAGTAGAAATATGGAGTCAACATAAACCTGGTACTAGGTACAAAGGTAATTAACTGTAATGGTCGCTTACGTACAGAAAAATTAGACTTAAGTGAAGAGGAGTCAGAAGCTACCCGTCACATATACATGTAAGTAGAAGGGTACATTATGGTGGTTGACATCAGTAGAAATAGGGAGTTAACATAAACTTAGTACTAGGTAGGAAGGTGTTTAACTGTAATGGACGCTTAAGTACAGAAAAATTATACTTAAGCCAGGAGGAGTTAGACGCTATCCGTCACATACACATGTAAGTAGAAGTGTACCAATGGTGTTTGACATCAGTGTAAATAAGGTGTCAACATAAACTTGGTACTAGGTAGGAAGGAGTTTAACTGTAATGATCGCTTACGTACAGAAAAATTAGACTTAAGCCAAGAGGAGTTAGAAGCTATCCGTCACATATACATGTAAGTAGAAGGTTACGTTATGGTGGTTGCCATCAGTAGAAATAATGAGTCAACATAAACTTGGTACTAGGTAGAAAGGAGTTTAACTGTAGTGGTCGCTTTCGTACAGAAAAAGTATACTTAAGCCAGGAGGAGTTAGAAGCTATCCGTCACATATACATGTAAGTAGAAGGGTACCAATGGTGTTTGACATCAGTAGAAATAATGAGTCAACATAAACTTGGTACTAGGTAGAAAGGAGTTTAACTGTAATGGCCGCTTACGTACAGAAAAATTAGACTTATGCCAGGAGGAGATAGAAGCTATCCGTCACATATACATGTACGTAGAAGGGTACCAATGGTGTTTGACATCAGTAGAAATAAGAAGTCAACATAAACTTGGTACTAGGTAGGAAGGGGTTTAACTGTAATGGTCGCTTACGTATAGAAAAAATATACCTATACCAGGAGGAGTTAGAAGCTATCCGTCACATATACATGTAAGTAGAAGGGTACATTATGGTGGTTGCCATGAGTAGAAATAAAGAGTCAATATAAACTTGGTACTAGGTAGGAAGGAGTTTAACTGTAATTGTCACTTACGTACAGAAAAATTAGTCTTATGCCAGGAGGAGTTAGAAGCTATCCGTCACATATACATGTAAGTAGAAGGGTATATTATGGTGATTGACGTGAGTAGAAATCGTGATTGAACATTACACTTGTGAGGATAAGTACTGTAAGTACCTCGGCGCTTGTGATTAACAACGTTTCTACCTCGATTGAAATCTAACAGAATTTCATGATTATTTTTGTAATAGTGATTGCTAGTTGTTAGTTAACCCTAGAGGACTCGCGCTAATACCCGTTACACCAGAGCTCGCGCGGGGTAATTATTTACCCCAACTAGTTTTCAGGTCAATATAAGTAAAATAATTGGTGTTATAGATAAAAAATTATTCAAATATATTTTGTTATATTATAAAAGAAATTAACAAACTCATACAATATGATTTCCTTTTTTATACGTCAAAACACTCTTCACATACTTCAACTAAATGGTCTTTACATACACTTTTGCCACAATTAGCACAGCATTTAGTTGTTTTCTTGTCTAAATTCCTCGGGCAAAAACCACACCTGCAATAAAATAGTTTTTTGTAATACTCCAAAATATAAAGCTATACACTGTAAATAAACGTTTTTTGTTTCAATAATCATAAAAACTAAATATTTCATACGGAAGAATAGTATACAAACACAATATACAAAGGTTTTAGCAAACACTCTTTTTTCCAAAGCTTTTTTTGAAAAATTTAAAGTCATATGATTGTTTATGCAATTTTTACTGTTTGTAAATATGTTTTACATATTATATTGAGGGGCTTTTGTTCAAAAGTAAATAGGTATTATTTAGTATGTGTGTGTTGTTTTCTATTATAGTTTATACTTGTATAATATTTATTTATAATATATTCTAATATAACAGAAAGCTAATACGTAACTAGTAATTCTTTTATTTACCTTGCATTTTTTCTTTGCAGTTGTGATTGCCGTTGTTGTTGTCCTTAAACAAATCTGATTCTGGTGCGCAGTTCTTTTGGAAGAGTTACAATTGATGAGCGATTCTGAATATGGTTTTTTACGAGTTCTGTGCCTAAAGTCTTTAGAAAGGTTCTCCTAGGATTATTTTGTTGAGTATTTGTTTCGTAAATTATTTGAGAATTTATTCCAACAACGCCAAGTATAAAAAAGAATACTGTCAATGGCCATCGGTTACTTGTTCGTGACACTGTATAGTTAGAGCACATACGGTCCACCACGTCAACATCCCCTTTGGTGAGATTATAAAATGTTATAAGTTCTGGTTTTTTTTTGTTCACCGGTAGAATCATCAATTTTGTTGTTGTAGTGCATTGTTGACAGTCCTAGTACAACTTTATTTTTTGTTGGCACGTATGATACCAGAGTCATATTTTTCTCATGGAATCCAAACGAACTGCTGCACATTTTTTTATTTTTGGTTTGAACAAATTCTAGAGGTATCTCGGTTTTATTTTTACGTAATGTTCCGACAATTGTTAATTTGTGGTTTTTCAACAAATCAAGTGCTATGGATATGCTAGTAAACCAGTTGTCCATAGTAACATTCCTGTTTGTTCCTGCAATAGGTCGAATCATTCTCTTTACAACATCTTGTACAGAGTTACTTATTAGAAAGGGGCCAGCAGGTTGAGTTCCAGCATATATTTCCATGTTATTCGTATAGCCTGCACGAGCATCACAAAGCATAAAAATTTTTATCCCGTACTTAGCCGGCTTGTTTCTAATATACTGTCGAAACCTACAGCGACCCCTGAAACCTTCAAGATGTTCGTCTAGAGTAGCATATTCACTTACAGTATACGAATTTTGACTGTTCAATATAATCTTTTCAAAAATGTGTCGAATATGTGTTATGTTATCTATTTTTTTCCTGTTTGTTCTGGTAGAAATATCATCAAAACGTAATACTTGCAACAAAAAATGGAATCTATGTCTTGACATTGTACTCATTGCTATATCCAAACCCGTCCCGTCTGTTGTCCATATATCTTTAGAATTTTTGTGTGAAGACTTCATTGCTCCACAAATATACAAAACCCCAATCAAAGCTCTAATTACTTCAAAAGAAGTTTCGTTTGCATTTCTCTCCCTTCCAAAATTAGCCTTTTTTGTGTTTATGTATTTATTTGTGCAAGACACTATGTAATGAATCAAGTCATTGTCAAATAAGTGATTCCATGCTTTCAGGGGTGTATTTGAATGTTTTGCTTCTCCCTTTACCCCTGGCAAATGAATTATAATGTTACGCGAAGGTGTTCTTACGTTTTGCGGGGGCGGTTTGCGATACCATTTTATCGGTGGCTCAATCACTCTACCTTTTTTGTCAATTTTGGATTTGCCATAGTAACAAGTAACGCGTTCACGATAAGGTAAATCATCTTCGTCAGAGGTGTACTCATCCAAGTTGAGCTCTAAGCGACATCTTTTAGCGTAATTTTCCTCTAAACTATCATTCACGTCATTTACATTACCAGAGTTACTTGGATATTCAATTCCGAAATCCAAATCTCGGTCAACATTTTTATAAAAAATACTAGCCTGATCAACATCACTGCAAGCACTTTGTTCACTCTCGGAATAATGCACACTTTCCTCAACATGATCACTTTCATCACTTGAAGATCTTCCATATACTTCATCTTCCGTCTCTTGTAACCAGCGATTTATAAAATTTGTGTCGTCTCTTATCGCCATGACAAAATATGAACGTAAATAATTTCAAATGGATTATTAGGTCTATAAAATAAAACTAACTTCAGTTATAAAATCCTAACAAAATACACATCAAAATAAAATCCACTCGTAAAAATATTGCAAAAAACAATGAAAACTAATTTACGTTATAAAAATCTTACAAAATACAATTTAAAATAAACTTCACTTTTAAAAACCTCGAAAAATACAAATAGAAACAAACTTCACATATAGAAAACAGTAATGTAACGTGAGGACTCGCGCGGGGTAAATACTTTCCAAGCTGTGGCACCAATAACTTCAAACCGTTATAGGTAAGCAAAAACTGTCAAACTATGCGATGTATAAGCAGAAATAGATACAGGGCGAGTCCATTAGAAGGTGTGTAGGGGGAGGAAGAATTTCAGGATTTGCAACTGTTTTATAATCTTTGTTGGAAACTCACTGGGAGAATAATTACCCCGCGCGAGTCCTCTAGGGTTAAAAGTTAGTTATGGACTGACATGCTCTATTAGTTGCAATGCCAATCTCCGATGTCACTAGTGTTTAATTACCTTTTCCCTGTCACTGGAAATGTAATTATTTTTTTAATTTGATATAAAATAATTATTTTGTTTTGATTTATGAAATATATAGTACCTTTTGCTACTCCACCTTTTTCTAATGTTACCGTTTTTATAGCTAATGTCATTGTCTTGCCTCAACAACTACCATTTTCAATATCAAGGTCTTTTATCCTGTCATCGCGGTTCTTTAACTATTCTTTTTTATAGTAGGCAACTTGTCTCTTGTAACTAAGGCTCCTATTGTGTTTACTTTATTATTATTGCTATTACGTTTCTGTTATTCTAATAAATATGAGTATCTTTAGTCAGAAGGTTTACTTATGTCAAAATATAGCATAATAATGGTTAAAAAAATAAGATTTAATGTCTCTACCCAGAGCGATAATTATAATTCTTAAAAATTATAACAACAATAAATGAATATATACTGTCACAGTTTCGTGATAGTAATTATTGAGTTGTAAACATGAATGAGCTGATAGAACATTCATACACACTCAAGCAGCCCTTCACCCATATTATGTAGGTTATATAGGGAATAACAAAAGACTCGAGAGTTCAAAAACAGTGGCCTGAGGTTATAAGGCATAGTAGGTGGGTTAGAGTTATTGGAAAAGTTTTACATTTTCTAAATCTAGAAAGAAAAGCCAATAAACGTTTTCCGGTTTGTTTCTTATTACGCGAAGCTCACTTTGACTGGAAGAGTGACAGATGTTACAAAGGAATTTTGACATTTATAAATCGTTTATGTTCTTTTAAGTTGTCAGCATTTACTTCGGCTCAGGTATTACAACTCAAATATTATGAGAACGTTTGTACGAATAAATTGACCGAGAAACCTAATATCTATTGTGCACAATAATACAACTCAAATTAATGTCTTCGCTAAAATAAAAGCGTTATATTTTTCCGAATTGAAAACTACATCACCAGAGTGTAGCTTAAAGAATATTAAACAAACTTATAAAATAAAGAGGAACTAGTACAATAGACAATGCTAGAACCTTTTTCCAAAGACCGAAAACAATTTTAAATATAATATATAATTTGGGATGATTATTTATGACGAATAAACTTTGGTAAAAGGTCGTATTTAATAATTTAGTGTACATATTTAAGCAACAGAGTTGTTTAATTGAGTAAACATAATTTACTCAGTAATAATAACAGAGACTATAAAGTGTAAAACTATTATATACATGTTGCATCATTTATATTTTTTTAAATATGATACACATATTTTGAGTTCGGTAATATATGGATTAAAGAATATGGTGAATAGTTAATATCCGGAATAGTTCAGTTAATTTTGTAGTACATGAAACATAGGTCTCACGTTTCATTAGGATCTCATCTAGCATTGACCATGAGAACCTAACAAAACAATATATAAAACGCAATATATATACAAACACACGCACACACACACACACACACACACACACACACACACACACACACACACACACACACACACATACACACACACACACACACACACACACACACAAACAAACACACGCACACACACACACACACAAACACACACACACACACCCACATACACACACACACACACAAACACACACACATATATATATATATATATATATATACATATTATAATCTATATCTAATGTTATATATAAATATATAACAAATGACATAAGTAAAGAAATTTAGCACTCACTCGTCTCTTTTGAAAACAATCGGTTAAAATGCTTTGAACGAAACCATACGAGATAGTAAGATTTTCCGATAGCTCTCCAATAACCATTTGCCTGTTTAAACGAATAATTATTTCTACTTTTTGGACATTGTCTTGTATTTATGAGGTTAATAGACGTCCCGAACGCTGCTCGTCTTCTACCGACTCATTTCTGCTTTCAAATCGGTCATACCGCTTGTACACAGTCTTTAGAGTTACCACATTATCGACATACACATATTTTAACATTTATTTGGCATTCTATTGCAACTTAAAACAAAACCTGATGTTAATGAGTTGTTTGAAATTCATGATGCGTGACAAACACGACCTCACTCCTGAGGCTCTGGCAGTTGACTGTCAAGCTCCAGCGTGTTGAAACTTGTTGCTGCCTGTCTCAACATCAAGATACTAGGCAAATGACATCATGTAGATGTAGCGTCAGTAGTTGCCACTATAAAAAAAAAATTCACGTATTTTTGATCACCCCTCGTGTATATATATATATATATATATATATGAAAGAATATATATATATATATATATATATATATATATATATATATATATATGAAAGAATATATATATATATATATATATATATATATATATATATATATATATATATATATATATATATATATATATAGATAGATAGATAGATATAAAGATATGTCTCTATTAATACACAAGAATAAATATTATAGTATATATATATATATATATATATATATATATAAGTATATTTTAAACGAAATTCTGTAACTATGTTTTGACAGAAAATCTATACTTACATAAGTAATAACCACTTTAAACACCCTAGGACGAACATACTTGTGTGCTTTGCAAAGTGGAACATATGAAAGACGGCGCGGCGCGTTTTAGGCAATTTGAACACATAGTAGTCTTATAATCGTAATACAGTATAATGAACTGAGTTGAAGAAAGTGATGTATAAAAGTGATATTAAAGACAATTCTACAATAAAAATCTCCTCCTGTAAGGACTTAGATAATAAAGAATTAGAAAATGTTTTGTAATCACAGAGATAAAAAAACCTATTTAATAAGTAATAACTGAGGTTACTACTTAATAGCATGTTTGAATCATAATTTCACAAATTTCATCTAGACAAATATTAATTAATTTTTAAATGCATAAATAACATTCCCTAATCACCGGTATAATTATAAGAAGGATAAGTTGATAATGACTACGGCTAAGCTGTATTGTACTCTCCTCCCCTCATACCTAATAGACAAGTAACATGCTTGTTATGGTAGGAATATTGTTTTTTTAAGATATTGTATCAGAAAATTCAATCTAAAAACTTGAGCTAGCGTTATTACTTTGTATATTTATATTTATATGAATAATATTAAGGTCAATATTTAATTCGCTTCTCTCCTTCTCTATACATAATATAGTATATATTTTATTATATTTTATATTTGAATATAATAACTTTTGAATATATTTATAAATAAGTCAATTATCATATATAAAATGAGTAGAGGGTTAACATCGTAAAAGGAACGAATGTTTTGAAACGCGTCAGCAGGTAAGTCATTACTTATTCACTTAGTTAAGTATTTTCTAAGTTTAAAATATAACTTTCTAAGTATTATAACTTTAAAATATAGTGATGAC
>JBAIZL010000002.1:231476142-231523642 GCA_036971475.1 Prosapia bicincta | reverse complement strand
AGAAATATTGGTATACATTTAAGTGCATTCTCCACATTTTCCAAACATCAAAACATTGCTCTTTGCTGACGCATTTCGGTTTAACTTAATCGAAACTTCAAACTGTACTTCAGATCTTTAAACTGTATTTTAATACTGAAATACACTTTAAAGTTTTGATATTGTAAGAGTAGAGATTAAAATTTCGATGATGGAGTTAATCCGAACGGTGTTAACGTATTGATGTTAGGAAAGGCAGTAGAGTTTACTCTAATGTATATTCATGGGAGAAGTTATCATGCATAACAAAATGTGAACCGCAAGGCATCGGCTCATGAATATCGCTTACCATTACACATGAGTAAAGTTTCTATTTATTAAATAAATATTAGGGATCATGTATAAAAAGATCGTTTTAAATGTATGACTAAAATTTTAAACCACAATAATACCCTAAAGAAATTAAACAGTTTATTGTTTATAACAAATAAAAGACTCACACGAAACTCACAAACTAATCATTTATTCACTCAGACGCATTTCATTGACAAAGTTATCATCATCAGTTTAAGATGGAGTTTGTAGTAGCGACACTCACTGATGATGATGACTTTGTCATTTAAACGGGATGGAATGAATAAATGATTAATTTGTGAGTTGTGTGTTCGTCTCATATTTGTTTGTAAATTAACCTCACAAGCTAAGCTCAAAGAATAGTTGTTATAGTTTATTGAATCAATCTTATATTTTCCAAAACAACACTTAATAATTTGCAATGAAAAATACTTTAATAGCGTTTTGCATATTTTACATTAACTGGTCTGAAAAATGTATTTCTAAAAGCCGTCTTCTGTCCCGGTAGAGTGAAAGAGAAGTATTTGCGGTATTGGAAAATATAGGCGTACTAGGAAAGTACGAAAGCCAGCAAGTACATTTAACAATTCTAATAATGGGACGTTCCTGAACTACTGCTCTTAATCTGGTCTGTGGTCTTTGTAATCTTTAAAAACCTATTGCTTCTGGTATATATCTTTGGAAATTTCGGGTCTTCTTGGTCAGTAAACCCTTTCCATATTAAACTTACATTATTTTACATGGTTTGGATTATTCTTTTTTCTGAAAGAACTCACTGGTATTGTTTTTTATTTATCGATGCATATAAGGAACGAATTAGATAATACATCTTTTAAATTATTAAAATTCAAATAATAAACAATTGGAATTATATCCCTTTTAAATAAAACAATCCTTTAAATAATAAAGTCTTTTAATAATAAACACTTCAAATAATAAATCTTATAAATATTAAACCCATCAAATTATGAAATAATTTTAAATAATATCCCCTTTAAATAACAAAGCCTTTAAATAATATACCCTTTAAATAATAACCCTTTTAAATAATAAAGTCTTAAAATAATAAACACTTCAATAATAACAAATCTTTTAAATAATAAACCCAAGTAATATTAAAACTTTAAAATAATAACTCATTCAAATAACAAATCCTTTAAATAATATAACCTTAAATTAATTACTCTTTTAAATAATAATCTCAAGATGATAAACACTTCAAATAATAAATATTTTAAATAATAATCCGAAAGAATAATAAAACTTTAAATTCATAACCTTTTTAAATGTCAAACCCTTTAATTATTTTAAATAATAAAGTCTTAAAATGATGAAAACTTCAAATATCAAATCTTTTAAATAATAAACTTAATAAATGATAAAATTTTAAAATAATAACCTCTTTAAATAACAAACCTTTTAATTATTACAACCTTTAAATAATTACACTTTTAAATAACAAAGTCTTAAAATGATAAACACTTTGAACAATAAATCTTTTAAACAATAACCCCTTTAAATATCAAACCCTTTAATTATTTCAACCTTTAAATAATTACCCATGTCAATAATAAAAACTTATAATGATAAACACTTCAAATAATAAATCTTTTAAATAATAAACACAACAAATAATAAAACTTTATAATAACCCCTTTAAATAACAAAACCTTAAAATATTATAACCTTTAAGTAATTACCCCTTTAAATAATAAAGTCTTTAAATGATAACCACTTCAAATAATGAATCTTCTAAATAATAAACCCATTAAATAATGAAACCTTAAAATAATAACCCCTTCAAATAACAAATCAGTTAAATGAAAAACCCTTTATGCAATAAAATCTTTAAATAATAACTCTAAATGAAATATTACTGTTTCTAAAAATTTAACCCTTTAAATAATAAATCTTTTAAGTAATAGACCAATTAAATATCATACACTTTAAATATTAAAAATAGGAGAATTTGAAATATCATTAATCTGAAACATGCAATCACAAAAAATTCAAAACCCTGATAACGCCGTACTATATAGTCTGCCATTATACTGTAGTACATTATACTGCGATGTTATTTTGCGCCAGCGGCTGATTAATGATACACAGAACAAATGGAACAGCTGAAATCGTTGTCGGCGTCGACAAGTAATATATATTTTGCTAAATATTTTACGTCTTGTGTTTCCTCATGTTACAGTGACAAACATTTATGATTATGGTTGAAATAAATGGTTACGGTTCAATTAATATTATGATATTGTTGCTACCAATAGAACCAAACGTTTTACAAAATTAGATTGTCGTATGAGATCTTGTCAATTTAATAGTTTTTGAAACTGTATCTATCTAATCACTTGAAGGAATGAAATTATCAAATCATCTGCTATCACCCATTTTTCTTGTTCTCGCTCAATTTACTCAATGTAACTAGCGGGTACATAGCTGTTCTCTGGACAGTGTGGGACAGGTTTTAAAGTAAAACTGGAATAAAGCTTGAAGAAAATGTGTTGGCTGTTTAGCCTTAGAATTTATTTGCAATACAAAAATAGGAACAGAAGTAGTAAAAGCAGTCATGCATCAGAATAGAGATTCCCGCTCAGTGTGCCAATAAGAGTATTAAATCCATACATAACTTTCTAATAAAACAATATTATATATCTCTCTTCTGTAAAACTACAAGAAACCTATTCGACTCAGTAAGCGTAAGAAAAATATGGTTGTTAGGAAAACATTGCAAGTTGCCTCAGTGCTATCGCAACATATTGAAAAGCGACTGAAATTGCATCGCCCGAATAGCTTCCTCTCAATACAGGGGACTAAAAGGCACCTCCTGCATCACAGAGAACATTGTAGAGCACAGAATATTAAAACTGTTTGTGTGACACCTAGGCAGCGGCAAATGCTATAAATTACTCAGTCGCGTTGCCATAAAGCCCAACACGCGTTTTAAGTCACACGATTCGTCGAATGCTATGAAGGGTAGAATAGGCAAAGTACTGATTGGTTATTGAAACTCTGTTTTTCCTCTCTATTTTATATCAATCTTCTGAACTAATAAATGAATTAAAAATCTTTTTAAAGGAATAGATAATGAAAAAATAGGTTAAATCCTAAATACAACCTTACTGGTAACCACCGCGATATCTCTGATAGGTAATTAGAAACAATGAAATTCGCAGTCCTCCACTAGCCGTGAAAAATCATAGTCCTACAAAAATACAAATATATCTACCCTGCATTTTTGTAGTGGGCAGACATCTCTATTTTATCATAAAAGTAGATCTACCTGGATAGTGTGAGTTTAGATTCTATCCAGGCCTCCACATACAGAAAGTTTCACTTCGATAACGTAATCGTACTCAGATACAAATATGGTTAAATTTTATGTGGATGCATCTGATAGACTATAATACGTATCTGTCCCAAAGGATCAATTCAATAAACTTATTGCAGTTGTTAGCATTGTTTGTGTCATCGTAGGCAATACAAAACCAGGATGCCCATACCTCCACATCTTTCTCTAGTAGGCTACGTTTTGGTCCTGATACATTCTTATCGTGTCTCGCTAAGATGATCGTGCACTTGCCTAACACAGTCAGTAACTGAGAAAACATTTCCTTTGTTCCGATAAGCAGTGATTTCGTTCATGTTAATTTAATAAAATAGAACCTAGTTCCCTTATCTATTTAATCTATTTTAGTTTTACAATACAAACATTACAACCGTTATTGAATTTCGTTAAGAGAGTTTATAACCTTTAATCGAGGATTAGTAATAATAGGCCATTCGAACTAAGTGGTATTGCATATCAGTGACGCAATGCGGAATCGTTTGAACATTATGTTGGTAACTCTAAGCCTACATTTAAAGCTCCGATTCCAAAGCGGACCGCTGAGCAGGCGTTCAATATTATTGCCAGCAAAACCTATTTTTACATACAAATATTTAGTTACAAAGTGATGTGATCCTAGACAGGTTGGGTAACGCAGACGCTGTGAAATGATGTGTGGATGAACTGATGAAGCCGCAAAGAGACTATCAATTTACAAAGGATAATTGCAGTAACAAAAAGCAGTGACCCGAAGTGATTTTGTGAAGGGTTATGGATCAGCATTTTCTTTAAATTTAATACCGATTTGTGCATGTAGTGCGAATGTCAAAATTTTAGATTTTTTCAAACTCTTGTAAAGAAATAATTATTACGATATGCAGAAATTTGGTATGAATAATATAATTTCAAGAGCGGAGGCCATATAATAAATAATTATAAGGGGAAATAAAGATAAGGGAACTAGGTTCTATTTTATTAAATTAACATGAACGAAATCACTGCTTACCGGAACAAAGGAAATGTTTTCTCAGTTACTGACTGTGTTAGGCAAGTGCACGATCATCTTAGCGTGACACGATAAGAATGTATCAGGACCAAAACGTAGCCTACTAGAGAAAGCTGTGGAGGTATGGGCATCCTGGTTTTGTATTGCCTACGATGACACAAACAATGCTAACAACTGTAATAAGTTTATTGAATTGATCCTTTGGGACAGATACGTATTATAGTCTATCAGATGCATCCACATAAAATTTAACCATATTTGTATCTGAGTACGATTACGTTATCGAAGTGAAACTTTCTGTATGTGGAGGCCTGGATAGAATCTAAACTCACACTATCCAGGTAGATCTACTTTTATGATAAAATAGAGATGTCTGCCCACTACAAAAATGCAGGGTAGATATATTTGTATTTTTGTAGGACTATGATTTTTCACGGCTAGTGGAGGACTGCGAATTTCATTGTTTCTAATTACCTATCAGAGATATCGCGGTGGTTACCAGTAAGGTTGTATTTAGGATTTAACCTATTTTTTCATTATCTATTCCTTTAAAAAGATTTTTAATTCATTTATTAGTTCAGAAGATTGATATAAAATAGAGAGGAAAAACAGAGTTTCAATAACCAATCAGTACTTTGCCTACTCTACCCTTCATAGCATTCGACGAATCGTGTGACTTAAAACGCGTGTTGGGCTTTATGGCAACGCGACTGAGTAATTTATAGCATTTGCCGCTGCCTAGGTGTCACACAAACAGTTTTAATATTCTGTGCTCTACAATGTTCTCTGTGATGCAGGAGGCGCCTTTTAGTCCCCTGTATTGAGAGGAAGCTATTCAGGCGATGCAACTTCCGTCGCTTTTCAATATGTTGCGAGAGCACTGAGGCAACTTGCAATGTTTTCCTAACAACCATATTTTTCTTACGCTTACTGAGTCGAATAGGTTTCTTGTAGTTTTACAGAAGAAAGATATATAATACTGTTTTATTAGAATGTATTTAAAGAGGTTCGGAAGAAAAGTACAAATATAATACACAAACACACATATGTATATATATATTTATATATATGCATGTGTGTGTATATACAGTAAAATCCAGTCATACGATTTTCAAGGGACCATCGAAAAACAGGGTCGTAACGGGAAAGCGACTTAGACGGAGATAGAAAATACTGTACTACCAACAAAAGAATAATATTTATATTCACCACTAAACGCGCTGTATTATTACCACATGCTTAATAAAAAAATCCATAAAAATACCAATAACATATGTAATAAGACAATTATACGCAACACAAATATACGCATTTAATGGGGAACCATACGATACATACTCTATATTATTACATTACTACTGTATAGAGTGGCTATTTTTCTAGTCTTTATATTTTCTTAAAATTATTCTATATCTTATTCTGTTTAAAGTTTTTCAAAGAAGAATTCAAAATCAATGTTTTTATTTGAATAATTATTTTGATAGCATCGTCTAAAATTCCGAACACACTGATAATGTAACATTTCACATCATCCAATGCACTTAACCCTGGAGCAGGCGTTATTGGCACCAGAGGCTCTTCTTCTTCTTTATCATCCTCACTCTCCTCATTGTAGTGGAAGCTTTTGAATCAATGTCTTTCACAATTTCCTGAACTGTTCTTACCTCACAAGTCGCGATGTTATGATTGCAACCCCAGTTCATACGGAGACCATTTTACAACCGCTTTTATGAAATTGTTTTTACCTTAGGACAGGCTTCACTTCATGCCGAACAACATGCTTAATAGCATACAAAATGTTTACAAGGCGTTGCTGATTCCAGTGTTCTGCGGCACACAAGTATCTTTTCACTTGGCTTTACAGCTTTAATTATTCCCTGGTTAATGGGTTGAAGTTATCTTGCGGCGTTTAGGGGTAGAAACACGATTGTAGTCAGGTTAGCTCCATATTTTTTGGATGTGCTGAACAGCTGACAATAAGTAGTAGAATCTTTCGAGTCTTACTTTAAAAATTCGTATTGACCTATAAAATAACCCAAAAAACAAATTGTCTGGTCATCCATGCGCGACGCTGTTCAGTGTAGTCGCATAGAAAGAGGTAATGTTCGTCATACATCACGGTGATATTGACTATACCCGGAACAAAACTTTTAGTTTTTCTGAACTATCTGAATTTGCGCACACTAGTACTGAAGGTGTCTCTTTATTTAGTTTTCCACCGTGGTATTTGTCATTCTTGTAAACAAGCGACTTACCTAGCATATGTTTCAAAAAAAAGTCCAAACTCGTTACCATTAAAAACATCACACGGGTAGAAATTCTTCACCAACTGTGGTAACACCGTTTCTTTCTACGAAGAATAATTTTCTTCATTTATTGACTCTGCTTCTCCGCCGACAATACACAACGTCATATCTCGTTTTAGTGGGTCAATCCACCCACTAGACCCAGTAAAATTATTAATTTGAAGCTCTTTCGTGCTTTCTCGACCATAAATGTCCCATTCGTAGGCAGACGTAAGCTAAGAGCTTGATGAAACCATTGTAAACAAATCTTCATTTTTCCCTATGTTTTCCATTTCTTCAGATTTCTGTTGGTTTCACCTTACACTGCGATTTCTTCTAACTCATTTCTCTTTCTTTTAAATTGTTAATAATATAGTACTTGGAACGTTCATTTCGGCAGCGATTTGTTTTTTATTCCTCAAATGCGAAATTTCGTTTAAATACTTCAAAGTTTTCAATTTATCATAACAGATAAAGCTATTCTTTTTATCACGCTCATCTCATAATACTAAAAAACACACAGCTCTATACTTCATAATAGCTACACAACGTATTAATAAATGGCCCTATGGCACATACAGTTACGTAGGCTACTTACTGTATAACATCCGTGTTTAGAGAATGTAGGAAAAGCAGAAAAGTCACCCAAAGGAGGGAGGAGGAAGTGCGTTTATGGTAGAATGTGTACTGGACTTGTACATATACAGCAAGCAAATCAAGGCATATATGTCGTGTAATCCTGGAGCTCTATCATAAACAACCTGCTGAATCATTTTAGACAGTCTTCCTCAAAGTTTTATTCTTTTCCCTATTGGCTTCCGTTCCGTAATTATTTTTCATATCCATTGATGTGTCGTACAATACAGTAACTGCTGAACTGCATACAATTACCGTAATGCTCTTTTACTTGTAATTTATTGCCAAGCGGTAAAATTTCCGACCGTGTCAAAAAAAGCGTATTAAGCGGGATTGAAGCGGATTAAGCGTATTACCTGTATGTTTTTTGCTAAGTTTTAGGGTGTGATAAAAAATCGTAATAAGCGGGAAAAAGTCTTAAACGAGAACGTATTAAGCCTATTTTACTGGATTTCTAAACGTGCTTTCCTGCCGACTATGTTCAAATAGACATAAAATAAGAATTCCTGTATGCGGTTTTAGTCCTTAGGTTGACTCATAAACACTTCAAGCCCGTTCATCTCGTAAACACATGCTTCGGGATAGATAGGTTGCATATATTGGTTTCTATTTATTAATGTCATCCATTTTTCATTCCGTATGGTCCATTTATTGTTCTAAATTGCAATTCTACTATCACTGTGTGAAACGTCTACCGAAAATTCGATTTTCTCAAGTTGGCAAGCTTGAACTCTGATAATTGTTTTGATATTTCATTGTCTATATTTTCTATTACGTGTGTACTGCAATATCGTTGAGTTGAGAGAACTATGTATATATCGAGAGTTAATAACAACTGAGAGCAACTATGGTGTAATTTTTTATTTTAAATCAATAAAAACCTCTTAGCCGCAAAAACGGTTTCATTTATTTCCCTATGTACATTTTTAATGCAAACTAGAAATTATTACAAGAGTGACTGTAATTGATAAATAATCATTAGTTATTCATGTAATGATTTCCTCTGAAATAATTTCTTTGCAAATGAAATTTACATGACAATTTAAATAAGTATTTGTGTGATTAGGACGTTTCATTTGTTTGAAATAGAAAATTAAAATTAAAATTGTGGTATAAATATCCTTTATTTTTGATTCGGTGATAGTTTGAGGATTCGCTGAACTTATTTCTTTGTTGGAATCCCAGCTTACTCTAAAAACCCCCTTCCCCCAAATCCAACACAAAATATTATTGTAAATTAGTCCTCGTACACAACCGAGTTTCTCACAATGAATGCAAAGAGACTTGATAAACTTAATAAAATTCAAGAGAGGAACTAGAGCCTGAATAAAATACACATCCCAGACACGTTTAGGGCGAAGACGATTGCTTTCTACAGCGATGCCAAGGGTTTGTCGGGATATATTAACCAACAGGCAATTCCTTGTGTCTGCTTTCCATCGGATTTGGTTCAGTGAACTGGAAATGAGCCTCGGATAACGTGACTCACTGAAAAACAACAGGAAAAGCTACAGTAAAACGGTTGAAAAATGAGTAGAAAATAAACGGAATGGAATAGAATGAAAGAAACACGGTTTAAATAAAAGGAGAGAAGAAATATTCTAAAACATTTAATAATCAAACAAGATGAAAGCTCATATATATATATATATATATATATATATATATATATATATATATATTGCTTATGATAAAAGCTATTCATTATAAAGTATAAGTATTAAGTATTATAAATAATTTACTTATGCCTAAGCTTATATACAATAAAAATATATTTGGATAAAAACAGTCAGATATTAAAAGGATGATTTGATTTTAGGCTTTATATAAATAAAAAGTGATTAACTTGAGAAAAACGGATTTTCGGTAGAAGTTAAACACAGTGGATATGGTTATCCATTATAGAATATTTAGTGGACAGTAAGGAATGAAAGACGGTCGGAATTATTTAATAAAAAAACTAAAATAAAACCTTTTTACGAGCTATTATTACGAAAGCTATAATAAACATTCATATTTCACACATTAAAAAGCATTTCAAAACTAAAAATGGCTTCTAAAACATTCAATTAACAATTTTACAAGGCCGGCACGTTATTTTGTAGTGTTTAATATTTTCAGCTAGTTATAAATTCTTGGCACAAGAGCTGAGTAAAATTTGAAATCAATACATGAGACAGGTTGTCGCACCTGGTTATACGGGTGTCCCACCTGGATTTATACATTCAAAGACTACCTGTTGCTTCGTAATTGAAGTGAATAGGTTTTATTATTTTTAAATAAAATACAGTTTTTGGTGTTATCATAATAGCTTTCTAAACTTATTTCATTTTAACGACGGGCTATTTTGATACCGCGAAAAAATGAAAAATGACTTTAGTTTGGATTTAGAATATATCTATGCAATAAAGTAACGGAGGGTATTGCACTAAGGTAAACGAAAAATATATTAAACATACTAAGAAAACCTCAGGGGAGGTAGAGTGGCGAAGAGCCTCAAGCAATATGTGTGTGAACCGAACTCTCCACTACCTGATACGCTCTTAACTAATGTCTTCTTATATCTGTTTGTTCATGTAACCAAAAATAATTACATTGCTATCAAAAAGTACGTAAGTTAATTAGTACAGCAAAAATACGTGTACACGAAGAATAAAATCAATAATAAAGGTAATTATAATAAATAGAAAAAAGAAGGTCTATTACTTTAATCTAAAAAAAATATGTTTTCGACAAAATACATTATTACAGTTATAATACCATTATGTGTGAGAAAATACATTGTATTCACGATTTATAGCTCATATTACCAAATAATATTTCATTATCTTATTGGTAGTAGTAATAATAATATAAAAATATTAATAAAACTATTAGTACTAATACTTATACTAATACTAGTACCTATTAATGTTAATATAATAATACATTTATTAATACTAGTATTATAAATGTAAAAATATTAAATACAATTATTAATACTAGTATTAAAAATGTAAAAATATTTAATACAATTATTAATACTAGTATTTTAAATGTAAAAATATTAAATACAATTATTAATGCTAGTAATATAAATGTAAAAATATTATATACAATTATTAATACTAGTATTATAAATGTAAAAATATTAAATACAATTATTAATACTAGTATTATAAATGTAAAAATATTAAATACAATTATTAATACTAGTATTATAAATGTAAAATTATTAAATACAATTATTAATACTAGTATTATAAATGTAAAAATATTAAATACAATTATTAATACTAGTATTATAAATGTAAAAACATTAAATACAGTTATTAATACTAGTATTATAAATGTAAAAATATTAAATACAATTATTAATACTAGTATTATAAATGTAAAAATATTAAATACAATTATTATTACTAGAATTATAAATGTAAAAATATTAAATACAATTATTAATACTAGTAATATAAATGTAAAAATAATAAATACAATTATTAATACTAGTATTTTAAATGTAAAAATATTAAATACAATTATTAATACTAGTAATATAAATGTAAAAATATTAAATACAATTATTAATACTAGTATTATAAATGTAAAAATATTAAATACAATTATTAATACTAGTATTATAAATGTAAAAATATTAAATACAATTATTAATACTAGTATTATAAATGTAAAATTATTAAATACAATTATTAATACTAGTATTATAAATGTAAAAATATTAAATACAATTATTAATACTAGTATTATAAATGTAAAAACATTAAATACAGTTATTAATACTAGTATTATAAATGTAAAAATATTAAATACAATTATTAATACTAGTATTATAAATGTAAAAATATTAAATACAATTATTATTACTAGAATTATAAATGTAAAAATATTAATTACAATTATTAATACTAGTAATATAAATGTAAAAATAATAAATACAATTATTAATACTAGTATTTTAAATGTAAAAATATTAAATACAATTATTAATACTAGTAATATAAATGTAAAAATATTAAATACAATTATTAATACTAGTATTATAAATGTAAAAATATTAAATACAATTATTAATACTAGTATTATAATTTTTTTTTTTTTTTTTTTTTTTTTTTTTTTTTTTTTTTTTTTTTTTTTTTGGAATGCATTTACGCACCATCAAGTCTGCCCTGACAGACCTGGTGTGTGGGACTCCTGGCGAACACCCACTAAACCCTTCCTCCTTTCCGGCCCTTTGTAGATCTGACCAGGGTATCACTGTATTAGCATTCTTCCTGGTCAGAGGGCCCTTTATTAACCCCAGTGGTTTCTATTTCTGAAACTGAGTGTATTTGGCCTGGTCACTGATCTTGACCTCGACCATCTTCTTGTCTCATTTTACTCCGCAGTATGCTCTCGATATATGTCGCTATCTCCATCCAGTTGGATGCACTCCACAGCATCTTGCCCACAATGTTGTCCGGGTCTATTGGCTCGACGTTGCTTTCCAGCGTTGTTCTCTCAGATTGCCATCTTCTGCACACAAAGAAGGTGTGTTCGGGGTTATCGGGTGACCCTTCCCCACAATGGGAGCAATTTTAATTGTTCACCTTTCCCATTTTATATAAATAGGCCCTAAAGCAACCGTGTCCTGTCAAGAACTGTGTAGTGTAGAAGTTTACCTCTCCATGCTGCCTGTTAGTCCAACTGGATAGGTTTTTGATTAGTCTGGCTGTCCATCTTCCGGTGTGTTCTGCAGACCATCTTTCCTGCCACTTGGTCATCGTCGTTCTTCTCGCTTCCTTTTTGTTATCCCTATCGTCCGTATTTTTTCGTCGCTCCGCAATGGTCTTCTTTTCTAGTGCCAGCAGATCAATAGGAATTATTCCCGCCACTACTAGAGCAGCCGATTCCGAGACCGTTCGATAAGAACACGCCACTCTTAGTGCCCCTTTTCTCTGCACTGAGGCCATCCGTCTTCTATTCCTCTCGGTTTTGAGGGCACCTGCCCAAATTTCCGCTCCGTACAGCATTATAGATTGCGCCACGGATATCAGAAGACGGCGTCTGCTCTGAGTAGGGCCCGTAACATTAGCCAGAAGCCTACTCATAGCTGTTGTGACTCTGATCGCTTTCTCAGCTGCGCATTTAACATGATTTTGAAAGCTCAGCTTCCTATCAATCATGATACCTAAGTACCTAATGGCATTTTTAACCGCTATTTTTTCCTCTCCCACAAGCATCTCAGGGCTAGGAGTAAGGTGTCTCTTGGATATCAGAAGGATCTCAGTTTTTTCCAGAGCCAAGCGTAGACCATGCTCCATCATCCAGCTGTTAACACGACGCATTACGTGGGCCAGTCGCAATTGGGCGAGCTCTTGGTTTCTCGCTATAATGATCGCAGCAATGTCGTCTGCGTATCCCACCAGGAAAGTTCCATCTGGCATTGTTATACGCAAAATGCTGTCGTAATTTGCATTCCAGAGGTCCGGGCCAAGAATGGAGCCTTGAGCTGCTCCTGCTGTTACTCTCTTCCTTCTAGGTCCATCTGAAGTCTCGTATATCAGATACCGGTTGTTAAGGTAGTCTCGTACTATCCGTAGGAAATTCCGAGACAGAGCGAATGTCTTCTCCAGGGCATACAGTATGTCTTTCCATCTCACTGTGTTGAAGGCATTACGTACATCTAGGGTAACCAGAAGGCACACAGGTCTTGAAAAGTGGTTACCTACCTCGACTATTTTAGCAGCATCAACTATGGTTCTAATAGCATCAATAGTTGACTTGCCCTTCCTAAAGCCAAACTGTCTATCAGAAAGATCCCCTGCATCGCGGAAGGCCGAAAGCAGCCGTGGCCTAATAAGTTTTTCTAGCAATTTTCCAGCCGCATCCAACATGCACAGCGGTCTGTATGAAGACGGAGAATCTAAGTTCCCCTTGCCTTTGTTAATCAGGACCAATCTTGCTACCTTCCAACGGGCACTAAATACGCCAGTTTTCAGGCAGTGGTTGTACATGTTGAGTAATACGTGCGGGTGAGTTCTCACTACGGCTTTAAGGACCTCCGAAGGGATTCCATCCGGTCCCGGAGCCTTGTTATTTTGGAGGGAGTTGGCTGCTGTCCATAGTTCTTTCTCTGTGAAGAGCGGGAAATCTTTCCCTCCGGTTTTCCTCTTTAAAATCTGACCGACAGGGTGAGAAGAGAACAGACCATCTACTATAGTTTTCATCTGTGCCGCATTCAAAAGTCTTCCTGGAGTGAATGAATTTAGCTTTTTCATCACCAGCTTATATCCCAGGCCCCAGGGATCGCTATTTAGATCTTCCCGAAGGTCCTCCCAGCATCGCCTTTGGCTCTCTCTAATTGCTCTACGGAGTTCACTCTTTGCCGTCTTGCATTCCACTGTCTCTTCATAGGCCTGTCCCCTTCGCCTTGCCCGTTGAGCTAAGCGTCTCGTTCTAAGACACTTTCTCCTTAATATGGCTATCTCCTCAGTCCACCACTATACTGGATTTCTATTTCCTGTAGGGAATCGTTTTTGTGGGATAGCAACCTTGCAGGCTCTTTGAATGAGTTTCATTGTTGCGTCTACTACAGCTTCAGCGTGCATGTGCCTTTGCGTTGTTTGACCTATTTCCATGGCATCCAATTGGGAACCCTGCAGGACCTCCAAGAATCTGTCCTGGTCCATACGGGCGACATTCCACCTGCTTCTTCTCAGTGTTTTCAGCCGTCTCTTTGATTTCTCAGGGTTGATGCTGATTGAGATGTACTGGTGATAGTTATAAATGTAAAAATATTAAATACAATTATTAATACTAGTAATATAAATGTAAAAATATTAAATACAATTATTAATACTAGTATTATAATTGTAAAAATATTAAATACAATTATTAATACTAGTATTATAAATGTACAAATATTAAATACAATTATTAATACTAGTATTATAAATGTAAAAATATTAAATACAATTATTAATACTAGTATTATAAATGTAAAAATATTAAATACAATTATTAATACTAGTATTATAAATGTAAAAATATTAAATACAATCTGAGCAGCAGATACAGTTTACTGTAAGCCGATCTTACAAATAATCACAAATACCACAACTCGGGGATTCTATGCGATAGTCAGCATAGTTGCTCCTGTTGATATTTTTGTTTCGACTGTTCTACGCACTTTTACGAATTTCCACCAACCTACAACTTTAATCATTTGAGGGAAGAGTTTAGCCTGTTTTCGTCTTCAGGAAAGATGTTCAATTATTCTTCTTCCACTGACAGTTGTTCAATTAATAAAGACAATTCAAGTGAAAATGATGTTTGTAAGGGCTTAGAACTGTTTAAATTATTGAAAAAACAATTTAATATGATACTTATTGTAGGTGATCTATTGCCAACACAGAGTCCTAAAATTAACAAAATGCTTCCAACACACTGTTTCATCAGTATATCAGTTTATCTATTTAAATACTGAATGGCCGTCGAAGTATTTCTAATAATACTCGTATCTATATATTATATAATAAATTTATTGATAAATTATATAAAACAAAACAAATAACCCTTTAGTATATGTATATTTTTATGAAAATTATTTGTTTGATAAAAAAAATTAGGTTTACTTCAATAACAATTATTAAATATTTTATGTTAAAAATGTTTATTATTAATGTTTGTTTTGTTGAGTTCTTTTCCAAATAGCGTTCATTTGAACAACAAAACCTTTAAATACTTGTTGCCACATTAAAACACCCACATAGTGAATAAATAATACAAGTGAAACCTAAAGCAGCTAAGTCGTACATATTGCATCTTCACTCGAATATCTTCATTAATGTTACCCAAAACTAAATATTGATTCAATATTTTAGCGCTAGTTCAGTTTTTGTATAGTACAAATTGTATAGGAAAACGTATTTTATTAGGTAACTACAGAATACTTTTTTGAGTAATATTCAAGGAAAAGAAAATACGTTACTGTATTTGATATGCTCGGGCCAAATTGGCCTGGACTTAACGGAAGCTCGCAGATGTGGAAAAGAAGGACCAACGTATTGGAAGAAATGGGGCTTGTCTAATATTTAGGTTGTTCTTTGTTGCAGCTGGAAGCGGGTGAGTGACTCGGCTCAAACTTACATTATTAGATCTGTTTTTCGGAAACTCAATTTCTTCGTTGTTCCATCAAGTCTCTTTTATTTTCCAAGAATAAAGCAGAAACCATAATATGATTCTGGAAACCTTCATGCCCTTTGATATTATTATACTTGTATCATGGCCAGATCCAGATGTGTGTGTGTGTGTGTGTGTGTTTGTTTGTGTGTGTGTGTGTGTGTGTGTGTGTGTGTGTGTGTGTGTGTATGTGTGTGTGTGTGTGTGTGTGTGTGTGTGTGTGTGTGTGTGCGTGTTTGTGTGTGTGTGTGTGTGTGTTAAATAATAGATTTAACAGGCTTAAATAGCAGATTTAAAGGTTGTAATGAAATATTTAATTTAAAAATAAAATATTTTAAAATTTATAGAATCTAAAGATTTAAATGAAAAAACTAAATATCTAAGTAAATATCTAAATACTAAGTATCCAAATAATAAATAATTGAAATAAGTATATAAAAAGCCATTATATATATATATATATATATATATATATATATATATATATATGTGTGTGTGTGTGTGTGTGTGTGTGTGTGTGTGTGTGTGTGTGTTGCAACGGGCTGGGGACCGTCGCAAGTGGGAAATAAGTAATTTCCTGTTTTTTAGAAATAAAGCTGTTTTTAAAATAATCAAGTAGGGAATTATACAATTAATAAAGAGGGAAAAATTAAATAAAACAGTAAATAGAATAGTTAAGCCACATTAAAGAATGTTATAAAATAAATTTGTAATAACTACCTAAATTTGAACATCGAGAGTGAAGCGAAAAAATTCTAAGTGCCTAAAAAAGCTATATTACGAACCAAACCACGTAGAACTTTCATCGACATTTTAAAAGAACCCCAATAACCTAGAATGAACATTAGAGAAAACAGAATTCAAAAAACTTAAGAAACAAAAAAGTTACAGCCGTTTAAATAAAATAGACATTTTTCAGTGTTCTAAAAAATAATTATCAAACTATGCAAGCTAAAACAGATTCGTTGCCCGACTTGCCTGTACAAGGAATAAATCGAGCGATAGCAAACTTTGCAGGCGGGGTGCGGTAGGTTAAATTCACCGCTATATATACTTGGTCTCTAAGCCTTTAGAGACAGTCTGTAATAATTTTTTAACACGAGGTGCCGCGGGACGCTATGCTGGACCGCGAGTAGAGACCGTCAGCAGGCCAGATGGACCATAACCTCAGCGCTTTCGACATCCAGGACCACCAAGGATGAAGGCTCCAGACTCAGCCTCCAGGACGCTCGAATAGAGGGAAACCACCACCGACGAACCAGAGATGGCGACTTCCGGTGTCCAAGGACCAGGGAATCCAGACGAGGGACCCCAAGGACCGGCAGGAACATCTTTGGCAAGTCATTTTCTTTATTCGAAATCAGTCACGTCAAATTTAGTTAGTTAATTTTATTAAATTCAAACAAATCTGCAAGCTTAAAACAATGACTTCACTCTTAATAAAATTTTAATAAATTGTATGCTAAGTAAATGAATTTATGTGTTCAGAATATTTAAAATAATGAATATTAAAATTACAAAAGGTTTTTGGCCATAAGCCGTTTAGTAAAAGGAAATGAGAAATTTTCGAATATTATAAATTTAAAAATTAAAGGTCATAAAATATGAATTTACCAATTCCATATAGGAGATAAAATATTATTATGTGTAATTTTGAAAATGATTTTATGTTAATGTAAATGTAATAAATCTATATGCAAAGTATAATTTTTTAAAGCATAAGAAACAAGAAGTAACTCAGTGAATTGTTTTGCTAATATAATTGTGTAATACTTTGAAGGATAAATTTTCTTTTTTATTTCAATAAATAGAGTTAAATATGTCATAAAAATCAACATTATTTGCATTCCATCCTGTGTCAAATAACCAATAAAAACTGTTTAGCTTTTTCCAACTAATATAAAAATGATTATCAAATCAGTAAACAAATTTAATTAAATTTCATTAAATGGCAATAGATAAAGCCTAATGTTTTAAAGAGTTTCTCTCTACTAATTTCATGAGCTAGTCTAAAGATTAGTTGGTTTTTTGTAATAAAAGTCCAGAGATTTATCTACTGGCAGATTGTGTTTAAGAGGACACAGGAGCCTTTTAAAATAGGTATTTTTAAACACAATCATATTTTGCACGTTCCCTTGCTGTTTCTGCAGATCATCATCAGGTGGTAAGACTCTGTGTTTATTATGTGTATTATTCTAAATGTGTTTCTTTCCAGCTGACTATTAATTTGACATGTGTGACTATACGTAGACCATACACAATTGATAAACTTATTTAGGAGTGTTTATATGTATTTTAAAAAGTAGTCAGCGGGAATAGGCTTGTTGTGGGTTTGGCTCTACGAGCAGGAAACATACACTTAACTCTGGGAGTTTAGCACGGTTTTACCAGCAGGGTGATAGGCAGATTTTTGGTTGTTTATAAATATGTTTTTCTTGTAAACAATTAAATTTTAGTATTCTGCAAGAAAGGATTTAAACAACACAGCGACCGCGTGGAGCTGCGGTGGTAGGGACGGTTAAAAAGAAGAAGTGAGGTGGGGGGACGTTGCAGAATTGGCGCCCAACGTGGGGCTTTGAACAGGTTCCCTATATCAAGATTCAATAGTTAAATAATAGAAATAAATCGAGATAGTTTAAATAAATGAAGTCAAGATGTTTTAAATAATGAAATTAAATTTTTAAATAATAATATAAATTGAACAAATCCAAGAGCGTACCAATAAAATAAATAAATAAATAAATTTGAATAAAGATTTAGTCGAAAGAGCGGGTAGGAACCATCTGGCCTAAACCAAATCAAAAAGAAAGAAATAAGGAAATAAATAATTAGTTGAATATTAAATAGTAAATTAAAATGTCTAAACCCGAGATGGAGAAATTGATGGCCTTTTTCAAGGCAAAGGAGGAAAAAGACAAAGAAGAGCGAGAGAAAGAGAAGGCGGAAGCAAGACAAAGAGAGAAAGAGAGAGATGAAAAAGAGAAACGATTGAGAGAGGAAGCAGAACAAAGGGCGAAGGAGAGAGAGGACAAAGAAAAACAA
Source organism: Prosapia bicincta (assembly GCA_036971475.1). NCBI lineage: Eukaryota > Metazoa > Arthropoda > Insecta > Hemiptera > Cercopidae > Prosapia > Prosapia bicincta. Next base: position 231,504,846 of record JBAIZL010000002.1, on the reverse strand, counting down.
TGGAGAGAGGAAGAGAAACAATTAAGAGAGAAAGAGAGGGAGGAAGCAAAACAGAGAGAGAAGGAGAGAGAAGACAGAGAAAAACAAAAGGAGAAGGAGAGAGAGGACAGAGAAAAACAATGGAGGGAGGAAGAGAAAATGGAAAGACGACATTTATGGGAGGCTTTCCAGTCAAAATTCGAAGACTATCAAAAAGAAAATGAGACTAAGACAAGTCACATATATGAAAAGCTAAGCGAACATGAGACGGAAATAGAGAGATTGAAAACTAAAACGGAAACAAAAACGGCTAAATTAAACGAAAAGGTACAGAATATCCAAGAGGACATTAAGACAGTAAAGCAACAAGTTGCAAAAGTAAAGCAAACAGCTGGAGCAGGGATAGTAACACAAGTTTGCTTACCAAGGGTAATAGACAGGAACGGGGAGGCCACGTACCGTAGAATTGAGTTCTGGGGGAATGACAAAGAAGATCCGATGACATTCCTAGGGGAAATAGAAGACCTATTTTCCGAAATAGACAATACTATGGACGAGACTGCAAAATTAAGGATAGTAGAACGATATTTGAAAGGGGCAGCGAATGCATGGTGGAAAGCCATATAGAACAATACAGAAACTTATTCTGAATTCAGGCAGGAATTCACGGAGCATTTCTGGAGTTATCGCCAGCAGGATCGGGTACGCAGACAAATAAATCAAGGGCGCTACCATAATAATGGACCATACTCTATGGCAGAGTATTTTATTATGATGGTAAACAGGGCGAAAAACTTAGACCCGATAATCCCAGAGAACCATCTAATTTTCATGTTAATGAAACACTTTGGGAGTAACGTTCAGCTAGCTAGTGTGGGGAACCCCACAAGTAACATCAAACAAGCGATAGTTTTCCTACAACAGCTAGACAGCGTTACTGACAACGGTAATGGTAATGGGATCGCTCAAAGAAGTCAACAGAGGCAGGTTGCTCCAAACCAACAACCTAACCCTAACCCAAGGTCCCATGGTGATACCGCAAAGTACCAAGATACCAAGTATCCTAAAAACCCTCATCCTAAATCGCCTATCCCCGGACCAAGCGGCCACAAGCCAAAAAACTAAATATGAGGATCTCTGGCAACAATCAGGGAGATAAGTTAACCAGGTTAGAGATCCGAAGCCAAAAGAAGTCAAAAATAATTCAGAGCGAGAGACCGAAGGAAAAGCCGGTTTACCGTCATAATAAGATCAGCCTAGACGGTTTTTCCATGTCTATTAGGGACAATTTGTTAGAGGAAAGAATTGACTCGGTTATAAAACTGGAGAATATAGACCAGTGTCCAGTGATAGAGTGCGAAATTAAAGACCATAAGTTAATTGCACAAGTTGATACAGGTGCCCAAATGTCTGTGATTAAAACAGAAAAATACATAGCCCTAAAGCAAAACGGGAATTTATTCTACGAGCTACCTATAGCTAACGTAGCGATAGTTACAGCATTAGGGTCAACCTGTAAACGAGTCAAATTACAAACGATGCTACCTCTAACATTAAACGGACACACAAAGGAATTTGTTTTCTTGATTGTGGACAATCTACGGGTTGACCTCATCTTGGGAGCAAATACTTTGTGTGCGTTAAAAGCCCGGATAAACATGGAGAGATCGTTCATGACGTATGAAATTGATGGATATCTGCTGCACCAGGAGTTTCTTGTATCGAATAATAATAAAAATAATATAAAACAAGAGATAGGATGTAATAAAATTAATAAAATAACAAACAAAAATACTAACAAAAATGTAATATGTTCCGACGTTGCAAGCGGGGAACAGGAAATAAATATAATTGGTTCGCCTTATATAGACGGGTCAATTAACGACGGCAAATTAACACCTGTAGAGCCGACATTGGAGGGCCCGATAGTGAATAGCGTGCAGAAGGGGCTGTTCACGGGCAAGGATCAGGAAGATGGGTCCTTGTGCGAGTTAGGTGATGACAAACTAAAAAATAAACAAACACTAAACAAAAATATGACTAAAAATGTAAAATGTTCCAACGATACAAGCGGGGAACAAAAAATAAAATCAAAACAATTGTCAACGAATAAAGTTAAGAACGAGATTACCAAAAATTTAAATAACAAGTTGTGCGAAAATTCAAGGGAGAGTGAATTATTAAACTGTGAAAGAACGGAATCAAGTAAGCTAACGGGATTAAACAAAGCAAAAAATGGGTTAACCAAACCTACAACAAACAAATTAAATAATGACGAGGGAGGATTCAACGAATTAAATAAAAATGGCTACAAGCCGAAACAAATAAAATTCCAACAAGTTAGGGAAAGACCTAATTGTCGGGAAACAAATCCGTTAGACTTAACAAGAATTCCAAAGCACTTTAATTCTAATCAATCTTGCTTGAAAACGAAGTCCAAATTGTTTGTTAAAAATAAATTTAAAAGTAAATCTCACCAGTATCACAATTATCAAAGTAAACCAAGTAAAAATAAATCAAAAATAAAAATAAAATACAGGAATTACGCACAATGGCGTAACACAAAACGCAAGAAAGAAAATCAGAACGCGTAAAACATATCTAAAAATAAATACGATTAAGTTGGAAAATACAAATAATCATGGCATATTAAACAAACAAGAAATGTTGAAATTACAAGAATTGATAAACAGTTATTCAGACGTGTTTAATGAAAGGTTTTATGAATAAGTAAAAAATATTTTAAACTAAATGCTGTTAAGATAGGCAGTACCAATAATTAACCGCTGTACTTTAAATAAACTAGAATTGTCTAGGTTACAACAATAACAATAAAGTATTCAGATGGTTTGAATGAAAGACCCACCGAGTCGAACAAATGTAAACAAGGGCTCAAGGTTAAGGGCAATTACTTGTGTTTGTAAACAAGGCTGCACTGAAATATCCGGTGGACGGGCGGGGAACGAGTTTATAAAAACATTCCTTGTAACAAAATAAGCCGGACGTACCAGAATAGTAGAAGGCAAAAAAGCCTAAATGTATTTACAACAGGACAAAGTCAATAGGATGTTCTACGGAAGTTCCAAAAATAATTTAAAGAGAAATGTTTAAGGGATATGAAACAAACTTAGGAACAATAACTTGATTTGTTACAATTAATCAAATCAACTGTGTTAACAATTATAAAATATCTTGTAATGTATTCTGTAAAATTGTATATGATGTTAAAAACATTAAGAAGCGTTATGACGAGTAAAGGGATTCTAGAATGTGAATTTTACACTGATCATGAACCAAAAAATACGGAAATGCCAAATTAGAATATTGTTCAATAATAGAACCAGTACGCGAGCGATAAGCTAAGTTAGGCAGGAATTAAATTGTCAGGATGATTAATAAACTGATTTAAAGTAGAAACAAGAATAAGCAGTAGTTGAATAAGGCTAAATCTAGACTTTAAGATTAGCTACTTATTTGTAAAGGGACGAATGTTAAAATCTAAAACAAACTATTTAATAACTGAACCAACATTACAAAAGTATTATTCATGAAGTCTTTGTGTATATTGAGCAAACATTGGCGAGCTACATTCACTGCGTAAATCAAACAAGCTGGTTAAATCAAGCAACAATCAGGGAGATAGCAGGCGAATCTTAATAACTTGTACAACAAATACACGGTCAAATCTTGCAGAATCAAACAAGAAATTTGTGTGCATGAGATAGTGGGTCGTTAGATCAGACTTTCACTGGACAATATAAAACAAGAAAACTTGTGTACTGACGATCAAGGTCGACCATAAAAACTTTGCATTAAAATCAGAAGCAATCGAAATTTATCAAGTGGACTTTGATAATCTAGACACAAGCCAGTTTTATAAACTGTACAATCTAAAGATAGAGAATTTAAAAGGCAAGTTTCGTTCCGTTTTAATATGATAAGTAGAATTGTTGTTGTACGCTATTAGAATGTTTACAAGCCAGCTCATTGACCTTACCAGGTAGTTTGGAATGTAGAATCCACGCAATAGTTAGCCGCTACGAAAGGTTTGTCGGAAAGTAAACAAATTAAACTAGATAAACTGTGCTTCCACAGCTGACACAATAATACGTAATAGTTAAGATATAAAAGGAATATGTTTAAAAAATAGTATTGTAGGATTAGTTAGGTTTTTAATTGCAAGTCATTGTTTTTAAAGCCATAACTAGTATAAATGAAATTGACGTGGTAAATAGATAAAGGAAATGACAGCCATTAGGGTGGTGAATAATGTGTAATTTGACAAAATAAAAGTTAGTGTAAACAAAAGTGACTAATAAATTGCTAATTGACTTGTGTTTGAAGTGTTTCAGGGTGAAAACTTCTCAAGAGACAAGAGAGTAATAATAAGAATATTTTGTAATAGAATAAGATAGTTTAAGTAAGAGTAAGGTAAGGAATTGGTAAAAAATATTTTAACAAAGTAAAACATTTTTAACCTCTCAGACGGGGAAATTGCAACGGGCTGGGGAGCGTCGCAAGTGGGAAATAAGTAATTTCCTGTTTTTTAGAAAAAAAGCTGTTTTTAAAATAATCAAGTAGGGAATTATACAATTAATAAAGAGGGAAAAATTAAATAAAACAGTAAATAGAATAGTTAAGCCACATTAAAGAATGTTATAAAATAAATTTGTAATAACTAACTAAATTTGAACATCGAGAGTGAAGCGAAAAAATTCTAAGTGCCTAAAAAAGCTATATTACGAACCAAACCACGTAGAACTTTCATCGACACTTTAAAAGAACCCCAATAACCTAGAATGAACATTAGAGAAAACAGAATTCAAAAAACGTAAGAAACAAAAAAGTTACAGCCGTTTAAATAAAATAGACATTTTTCAGTGTTCTAAAATTAATTATCAAACTATGCAAGCTAAAACAGATTCGTTCCCGACTTGCCTGTACAAGGAATAAATCGAGCGATAGCAAACTTTGCAGGCGGGGTGCGGTAGGTTAAATTCACCGCTATATATACTTGGTCTCTAAGCCTTTAGAGACAGTCTGTAATAATTTTTTAACACGAGGTGCCGCGGGACGCATTGCTGGACCGCGAGTAGAGACCGTCAGCAGGCCAGATGGACCATAACCTCAGCGCTTTCGACATCCAGGACCACCAAGGATGAAGGCTCCAGACTCAGCCTCCAGGACGCTCGAATAGAGGGAAACCACCACCGACGAACCAGAGATGGCGACTTCCGGTGTCCAAGGACCAGGGAATCCAGACGAGGGACCCCAAGGACCGGCAGGAACATCTTTGGCAAGTCATTTTCTTTATTCGAAATCAGTCACGTCAAATTTAGTTAGTTAATTTTATTAAATTCAAACAAATCTGCAAGCTTAAAACAATGACTTCACTCTTAATAAAATTTTAATAAATTGTATGCTAAGTAAATGAATTTATGTGTTCAGAATATTTAAAATAATGAATATTAAAATTACAAAAGGTTTTTGGCCATAAGCCGTTTAGTAAAAGGAAATGAGAAATTTTCGAATATTATAAATTTAAAAATTAAAGGTCATAAAATATGAATTTACCAATTCCATATAGGAGATAAAATATTATTATGTGTAATTTTGAAAATGATTTTATGTTAATGTAAATGTAATAAATCTATATGCAAAGTATAATTTCTTAAAGCATAAGAAACAAGAAGTAACTCAGTGAATTGTTTTGCTAATATAATTGTGTAATACTTTGAAGGATAAATTTTCTTTTTTATTTCAATAAATAGAGTTAAATATGTCATAAAAATCAACATTATTTGCATTCCATCCTGTGTCAAAAAACCAATAAAAACTGTTTAGCTTTTTCCAACTAATATAAAAATGATTATCAAATCAGTAAACAAATTTAATTAAATTTCATTAAATGGCAATAGATAAAGCCTAATGTTTTAAAGAGTTTCTCTCTACTAATTTCATGAGCTAGTCTAAAGATTAGTTGGTTTTTTGTAATAAAAGTCCAGAGATTTATCTACTGGCAGATTGTGTTTAAGAGGACACAGGAGCCTTTTAAAATAGGTATTTTTAAACACAATCATATTTTGCACGTTCCCTTGCTGTTTCTGCAGATCATCATCAGGTGGTAAGACTCTGTGTTTATTATGTGTATTATTCTAAATGTGTTTCTTTCCAGCTGACTATTAATTTGACATGTGTGACTATACGTAGACCATACACAATTGATAAACTTATTTAGGAGTGTTTATATGTATTTTAAAAAGTAGTCAGCGGGAATAGGCTTGTTGTGGGTTTGGCTCTACGAGCAGGAAACATACACTTAACTCTGGGAGTTTAGCACGGTTTTACCAGCAGGGTGATAGGCAGATTTTTGGTTGTTTATAAATATGTTTTTCTTGTAAACAATTAAATTTTAGTATTCTGCAAGAAAGGATTTAAACAACACAGCGACCGCGTGGAGCTGCGGTGGTAGGGACGGTTAAAAAGAAGAAGTGAGGTGGGGGGACGTTGCAGTGTGTGTGTGTGTGTGTGTGTGTGTATGTGTGTGTGTGTGTGTGTGTGTGTGTGTGTGTGTGTGAATGTGTGTGTGTGTGTGTGTGTGTGTGTGTGTGTGTGTGTGTGTGTGTTTGTGTGCGTGTGTTTGTGTGTGTTTGTTGATGTGTGTGTGTGTTTGTGTGCGTGTGTTTGTGTGTGTGTGTTTATAATATATATAGACAACTCTGTTCCTATATAGAGAGGAAAGAAGCACCGAATATTGACGTCTATCCACACATACACCTGACCCAAACAATTATTTATATTCCTTTCCTTTATATATATATATATATATATATATATATATATATATATATATATATATATATATATATATATATATATATATATATATATATAAGAATCGTACTTTGTATATATGCTAATTAACTTTCGAAGATTAACTATGGTATATTCATGAACTTGAGTTACATTATTTCAGTTGATGCTCGACAATGAAGATACCGTAAATTATCTTTAGCTTAACTCACATATATACCAAGTAAGATTCTTGTTCAAGTGCATTAGAGTGTAATTAATAAGTGCATACAAGAAAACAGTGTTGCAAAGTTAAATATATATAAAAAAAAGTTTATATATAAAAAAGTTTATATATAAAAAAGTTTATATAGGATAAACTAAGAAAAAACTTAAAGATAGATATAAAGAGCATTTTAATGCATATAAAAAGCCAGAAATTTATAAATAAAATTTTGCTAGTCATTGTATTAATAATAATCACATATTTCCTAATATAGATAATATGATACTTGTAAAAGAAATTAACAAAGGCCTGAGAATGAATATTTTTGAATCTTTAGAAATACATAAATATAATACTAATAATGAGTTGATAAATGAACAAATACAAGTAAAATCTAAATTTGAAAATATATTCAGTGTTTGTAATGTTAGGGCAGCAAAATAAAAAATTTTAACAACATTGTAATTGATTTGGCATAGCTATTTATTTGATATAATTTGCACATATGTTAATTTTAATTGTTTAATATTCCTGATGATGTTGATACTGTTAGCCAACGAAAAGCTTTGAATTGTAAATTCAATTATAATTCTTGTAATTGTATTTTGACTTAGTTCTTTATTAATACACAAGAATACATATTACGATATATATATATATATATATATATATATATATATATATATATATATATATGAGGCAGACACACACACACTAAAGTTTGAAACTTTTTTTTCGCAAGTTGAAATTTAAAAGGAAAATCATTTTGAAAGAGACGCGATGCAATATTCCAGCAACAAAGGTCGTGTCTAATTATGTCAAACGCTAATTTTCACTTAGAAACACCATCGACACTTCATTGTGATAAGAGAAAGGAATCTGAGACAATTGGAGGATATGGAAAAATCTTTAAATCGCACGAAAAGGAAGTAAGAGGGTTTAAAGTGAAAACAGATTATTTGTTCATAAAGATTGGCTAAATAGAGAACCAGCTGTCTTAGGATTTGAAGTAATTTCTAATTGGTTGTAATGAATGCATAGTAAGGGATATCTGAATGGACGCTAATTAAGGCTACGTCAGTCTGGAAACAAAACGGGAGACGGCTAGATGCCAGGCTATAAATTGTTTTTAAAAACTGTGAGTGATTAATAGAGAATAACGGCTAAAAACTAGTGGTGGCGCCAAAATAAAGAATTCGTCTTTTCCCGAAGTAAGTGTTAGAAGTACTACCCCTAAAACTGAATATTCAAACTCTGTATTAAAATTGCTTTCTGATTTCAAAACAAAACAAATAAGTGCCAGCATTGTTACATAAATCCTAAATTATAATAGGAAGGTTAAAGGTAAAAATGAACTGTAAAACAGTAGGCGTAAAGTGGTTTTATAACGCCGAAATGAATCTCGAGAACAGTTTAAAAGTCGAATAAAATTTTAGTAAAGTAAAATTTATAAATTTATTAAAGAAAACTAAAAGCAAGAATAACTAACTTAAAACAGAAAACTTTTTAAAAATGTATATAAAAAGCTAATCTAATTACAACATAAACATCAATACAAAGAAGACATCCAGTACAACCAAACCAAATAGAACCTACGCCGAGCGAGAGCAAGGGGGAATTCTACATCATGACCAGGACCAAAACGGACCAAAGGCTGATCCAGGAGAGACTCCCGTGAAAGTTAACTGGTTCATCCAGGAGTATGGCTACTTCAACAAGCCAAACCTTACATTCCTACTGCCTTCCAAAATGTTAACGTGCTGATTCCATTAAAAGTAACAACAACAAAATACTAGAGCTTGATTTAAACAAATGTTTGCATTAAGTTAAATTGTTATTTTACTTTCGTCAAATTATTTTAATAATTGTTTAATTATACTATTTACTTTATTGGGATATTAGGTCGACAAGTTATATATTACATTTGTACTTACTTTACATCATATTAATTTATATTGATTAGCAACCATCTAACCCTTCTTGCATTAAATTTTTTTTTACGATATAGAGATCGCTTGGAGACTTCTGTTTGTATGATACAATTTACTTTGCAATTCAAAATTTCTTTTGGTCTACATCAACTAACAAGTTTATATAAACAATAGGTAACAATGGAGGTTTTGCATTAGCTTCTTTCACCGTAGAAAAGTAACGATTGTTATCAGTGTCTTATTGGTTTTCCTATTTTATTTTTATGAAGGCTGTTATATTATTATACTTTTAGTTCAAATGTTTATTGCAACCTTTTAAATATATAATAACACAAATATATAAAGAGGAAAGGCCTTCAAAGCATTTACTAACCAAAAGATATTTGCTTATAAGAGCAACTAAAATATTACTTAATTCGTGTTAATTAAAATATTTTCCAGTAATGCACAATTTAAAAAAAAATAAATTCTATAGCAGCTCAAAGTGCCCATACATTGGGAAATCTCCAGCCTAACTTTGCACAGCAGTAACTCGGCTTTATCTGAACTCAGTCCTACGTACATTGTATTGAAATCTACAAGCGCAGACCGGTAACATAAAAGTGAAAGATAATGTTGTTTTCGTTGTGCTTAATACATTTATAATTTAATAATAAGCTCTTAGTTACGCCCTATGCTCTTAACATTATCGCCCGATGCAAAGTTAAAGGTACAAAAAACAAAAACAAATGCAACGCTGGTGACTGTGGACGCACGCGCGTTATCTTACAGCCACAGGCGTTGGAAAATAATCGATAATCAGCAAAGTGTGTACAGTACCTGCTGTGGTACGACTTCATTTCATAGAGCGAGATACATAGTAAGCTACGTACGTACGAACCCTAAACAAAAATATTTTATTTTCTAATCGTAACTCAGAACTAGGCAGTAAAATAATGTAACAGTTGTTCAGATATCCGATTTTTTCTGGAACTATTAGTTTGTTTAAGTTGTGGTTCCATTAATTCTGAAAGTTTTCTAGCGTTTTTAATTCCTGGTATTTCTCCAAATTCTTTATAAATTTTGAAATATTTAAAAACTAATTCTCTTTATCATAATTTCCATTTCTAGTTTCACAATCCTCCCCTTCAAACCAAATTACAAGCATACATGTTATTTTTCAAGCACATTGTTGTCCAATGAACGATTAAATTCTTCACGATCGTTCTTAGCGATCTTCTTATCTTTTGAGGATTGACCACATATTTGTCTCACCATTAACGTTTCACCATTGTATCAGGCTCTAAATTATAGCTAAGTGGCTAATTAAGCTTAGGTATTATTAAAGGTACACCAAAGCAATTTAACCCCAACTGTTATAAAAATGACACGAAAGAATTAACATTGTATAAAAAGAGTGGTGACGTGAACAGGAAAAGATTAGGGAATTGCTCCGGGAATCCCTGAGAGTGTTAAATGCCCAGGGAGAAAACAAGATGAATTGTTTCCAAAAACACATTGTCAACTTTAAACAAAGGAGTTTATAGAGCAAACGTAACCTGAAAATTATAAAAAAAAGGATTCATGACCGGGTGAACGCCGAGTTAAAAAAAAGTTTTATATCAAATAATTATATTGTTTAGGATTTATTCAATAAAATAATTTGGTCATGCCAGCAGTAAAGAAAACAAAGTGAGCAATATTAGGGGTACAGAAACGAATAGTTCCTTGTCAAAACCAATACTGTTTTATTTTAGATTATAAAAACTGTTTGAAATTGTAAGGGAAAATCAATAAATATCATTATCATCTCATAATAAACAATTTATTTTGTCGTTTTAGGTTTATTGCCTAGCACCATCAGTGAGCATAACCTAGTAAATAAATACTAAAAAAATCAGCTATATACTAAGTTTTGGAATAACTCAGATTCTATTTAATTTGAGTTAATGAGGTACAATATAGAGACACCTCTTAATGATAAAGATTCAAAGTGGGTATTCGATAGGTAAGCATGACAGAACAAGAGTTTTCATATTTGTCGCCTATTCTTCTTACCAGGGTATCATATTCTTATCAAATTGTTCTCATCTATATGAGTAAATTAGCACAAATGATTCTATATCGGTCCCCCAATTACCATACCAGGGACTCATAATATTTTTCCTTAGTCTTACCATTAACGGCGAAGTAAATGTTTATAACAATGATAGAGTGGGTTACTTTCAAGTACGCATTCCAGTATAAGATATCGGTCCCTTAACTACCATACCAGCGACTCATAATATTTTTTCCTTAGTCTCAACTTTAACCGAGAGGTACCTGTTTATGACAATGATAGTTTGGGTAACGTACAAGTACGCATTCCAGCATAAGTGATTCTATATCGGTCTCCTAACTACCATACCAGCGACTCATAATATTTTTTCCTTAGTCTCAACTTTAACCGAGAGGTACCTGTTTAAGATAAAAACTGAGAATGCACATTCTACACGGGTGCACCCCTCCATAATACTAGTATGTCCCCTATGTCCTACATAACTAATAAATGGGTTTTAAAGCCTCATCCTAATTCTACAAATGTCTTTAATACTTTGATCAATTCGTGATCATAATATACTTAAGGTTGATTACTTTGAAACTACAGAAAACTTTAGCAATATGTGTTTATGTACACCTTTATTTGGTATTCAAGCTTAGCAATATGTTTAGATAGTGTTTGATAGACTTTTATTTAAAATATACTAGTATTTAGTTTTATTTATGAAAAAAGGAGTCTGGTCTTGACGTAGTTAATATTGGTGTTAGAGATATGAACATATTATTGTCGTATATAACTATAACTATTTCAAGCTGTATACTTCTTGTTTTACCCCAATTTATTTCACCTTATCCCAACCATGTCCTAATTTTTTAATCTCCTATTACTTTTAATAATATGTAAATGTTATGAAATAAATGCCACACACATAAAATGCACGTAGTGAATAAGACTCATAAAAGATATAAAAATGTTCCACTAGTCTATCGATCGTTTTATCACACAACCTTACGTTACGGCGTAATAAATTAATTACCGATATAAAATACGGATATTGGTACATATACGCCACAGAGGAGAATAGCTGTAGCCTGGAGCTTACATCCAGTGTTAATGCTTTGTAGTAAAGTTTTGAATTAGAATATTCACGAGAAGTTCAGCCTTACAGTTGAAGTTCAGTTTATTGCCAAATTAATAATATATTAAAACCAACTTACATATGTACATGAACTTTCTAAATAAAAACAAAGTCACGCAAAACTATTTAAAAATTATACACGATATAATCGCACCATTCATATTATATCTAAATAATAAGAAAAGTATCTAAAGCACTTGCTTTTCTATTTCGAGAGTTTCACTTCTTTACGACATCGATAAAGATTAGATAATATAGCAGGGATATAATCCTTAAGACCATAGAAGATTTTATCTCTCTAACTTAGTTGAGATGAGTTCATTCCTATTACAAGTTCTATAAATTTCTCTTCTTTTACTTACAAAAAATCTCTAACTTATATATTAGTAGATGGAAAAATTATTTTCTACTTGGTAATTCCTTTTTTTATTACTGTTTGTTTTACATACTGAGAATGTCAGCTAACGCATACTGATTCGGACTCACAAACAAACAAACACACACACTTACACACACACACACACACACACACACACACACAAACACACACATATATATATATATATATATATATATATATATATATATATATATATATATATATATATATAGAGAGAGAGAGAGAGAGAGAGAAAGATAGATAGAGAGAGAGAGAGAGAGGGAAAGAGAGAGACATTCACACAAACATGCACAGCTCAATATGTGTATATATATATATATATATATATATATATATATATATATATATATATATATATATATATATATATATTTGATATATACATATCAAATATGTTTTCCTGTTAGAATTATTTTTAAGATTAAATAATATACACTAATTACAGGAATAATTTATTGAATAATACATTCAAAGCTTTTCGTTGGTTGACATTACCAACATCCTCAGGAATTACAATACTAAGAATCATTCTTAGTATTGTAATTCCTGAGGATGTTGGTAATGTCAACCAACGAAAAGCTTTGAATGTATTATTCAATAAATTATTCCTGTAACACTGCACAACAAAGTTTTTGTTTCGAGGTTGAAATTAGCTGATTTTAATGTATTTCCACGTGTTAAAACCGAAAATGACCATAAAAAGTATATATTAGCTCGTATTTCAGATATATATATATATATATATATATATATATATATATATATATATATATATTGAGTTTTCAACAAATGAAATATTTCATTACCAACAGTTGGTACACAGGTTTGTTTACATAATTTCCCTCTCTTCAGCTGTTCATAAGTAGTAAACATAACCTATGTGAGTTTGTCAGTTGTACGCACGTGGTTGCTATTGAAATTATTGTGTGAAGTTGATTTTTAAATTAATTTTAGTGCTGATCTGAAATGCCTCGAAAGTGTGTGAATTCTGTCGATAGCTTTTGCTATATAAGTGGTGAAATAACATTTTTGGCTCAGAAACGTAAAATGACACCTATCGTTAAGACTGCCTATGAACATTATTTTGGTGTGAAAGTTGGGGACCAAGATAAATCATGGGCTCCTCATATTTGTTGCAATTCTTGTTCCGTCATATTGCGAGAGTGGCTGAAAAATAAAAACCGGGCAATGGCTTTTGCAGTACCTATGGTTTGGCGTGAGCCTACCAATCATACAGACGACTGTTATTTCTGCTTAACTCCTCCCATTAAGCAAGGTTTATCTATGAAGAAAAGAGGAGCGGTTAAATACCCTAATCTCCCATCTGCTCTTCGGCCTGTACCACACTCAGACACTTTGCCAGTCCCTTCTCCACCCCAAAACTATGAAGTTTTAGAGGAAGGTGATGAAGACTGTTTAGAAGGAGCAACCCATCCTTCAACATCTTATGACCCTGATTTTCAGGTAAGCGATAGATCTAGAGATCCGCACAAAATTAGTCAAGCAGAGTTGAGTGACCTTATAAGAGATCTTGGCTTGTCTAAGGTAAAGGCTGAGCTTTTAGGGTCAAGACTACAACAGTGGAATCTTCTAAAACATGATGTGAAAATATCTCAGTACAGACAGCGTCAAAAAGATTTGCTTCCTTTTTTTGAGAAAAAAGAAAACCTCGTAGTTTGTTCTGATGTTAATGGTTTGATGGACTGCTTCAAATTGGTTCACACTCCATCTGAATAGAGACTGTTTATAGACTCTTCAAAACTAATCTTAAAAGCTGTACTTCTGCATAATGGAAATCAGCTACCTTCTATTGCTATAGGTCATGCAGTACACATGAAGGAAACTTATATAAATATGAAAACACTTCTCCAATCAATCAAATATGAACAACACAAGTGGTAAATCTGTGGTGATCTGAAAGTCATTGCTATACTCCTAGGAATGCAATTAGGGTTCACCAAGTACTGTTGTTTTTTATGTCTGTGGGACAGTCGGGATAGAAAATCTCACTATAAAAAAGTGAACTGGCCTACACGAGACCTAAACCTTAATGAGAAAAATGTAGTTTACGAGCCTCTTGTAGATCCTAAGGATGTTCTCTTACATATAAGGTTGGGACTAATGAAAAACTTTGTGAAGGCCATGGACCAGGAAGGACAAGCTTTTAAGTACTTGAGAGCAAAGTTTCCCAGGTTAAGTGATGCTAAAGTCAAGGAAGGCATCTTTATTGGGCCTCAAATCCGTGAAATCGTAAATGATCCTGCTTTTGACATGATTGTAACAGGAAATGAAAAAAGAGCCTTGGAAGCCTTTAAGGGAGTTTTACATGGGTTTTTAGGTAACAAAAGAGATGATAACTTCACAGCATTGGTTAAAGAGCTTCTTCAAGCTTACCACCAACTTGGATGCAACATGTCCTTAAAAATTCATTTTCTTCACTCTCATCTTAATTTCTTCCCACAAAACTGTGGAGCTGTGAGTGACGAACATGGAGAAAGATTCCATCAAGACATTGCCTTAATGGAACAGAGATATCAGGGCCGTTGGAAAGAAGCAATGCTTGCAGACTACTGCTGGTCTGTGTGTAGGGATGCTCCAGAAGTGTTTTATAAAAGACAAGCTAAACGACAGCGATCTTACAATGAATCGGATTGACTTAATTGAAATTTGGTGGTACAAACTTCTTTTATTTGTCAAAACACTAAGAATAATGTTTTTTTAATCAATTTTGTACTTGAAATATTGTAAAAGAAACATAACAATATTGTTTTATGTACTTTCACTTTTCACGTATAGTATAACTACTCTTTAAGATTAAGTACTGTGTATCTCAAAAACCAAAGCTAATAAAATTTTTTCATTGTTATTTTCGTTTTTATCACCCCAAAAGTAGTAGAAATTGACTAATTTAGTGTAGGAAACATTCAAAAAATATTTTTTTGTTGTGCAGTGTAATTAGTGTATATTATTTAATTTTAAATATATATATACTACTTATTAGGAATATACTGTGGTTGAATTTAATAATAAATACACAAAAACCTCTTAACCACAAACTTTCTTTAATTTACCCTAATGTACATTTCAGTTACAAAGTAACCATCCTCAGAGGGATAACATACAAAGACTGACATACAGTCTTTGTATGTTATCCCTCTGAGGATGGTTACTTTGTAATTGAAATGTACATTAGGGTAAATTAAAGAAAGCTTGTGGTTAAGAGGTTTTTGTGTATTTATTATATATATATATCATGTAAAATAGTGTGGTAATTTTTATCAATATATCTTATTAGCCTTATATTTATTTACGTCCAATTCATATACCTGAAAATAACAGTAAAAAGACATGAAGTTTTAAATTTGATCCAGAAACACAAAAACAACAAATAATACTTCACATTTTCATTATTATTGTAGCCAACATTATAGTTCTTTACATTTCTGCCAACAATTGCTTATATATTTTCCTTAAATTAATAAAATATCATATATAATTCAAAATTCAAACATGAATTACCAACAAAAAAACTAGAACTATACCAAATTTAGATCATATTAAAGAAATCTAAAATAACATTCTATAGGATAATTCTATCATTACTAAACAAAGCTTTATGTAAATATTTTCCTCACACAGAGTATATCAATATTAATAATTATTTGATGGTAAATGTTATCACCCGATATTAAATTCCACCTATTAATATGACTTAAATGTAACATTTTGTACTTAAATATAGTTTTCTCTACTTTACTAGATATTAATGCCCCCATTAAAACTACGGAAAATATTAATATTATCCACTGATATTTAATAAATTTTATACCAAAGTGCATGAAAGAATTTATCTACTTCCTAAATGTAACTAATTTAAATATTTCTTCCTTTCTGTGAATTATAGCTTTTGTTTAAATAAATGCAATCAATTAGCTGTATTTAAGAGAATTCACATTGAGTACTAAGGTTTCCAATTTTATTATTTAATAATTGATAAAATTTTATAGAATTTTTTGACTTAACATTTGTGTTATTTTAATTGGTTTTTATCGTTGAATAAACTTGTGTTTTAGTTCAGTTGGAAATGCTTTTAACGGAAAACAAGACAAATAAAACTCTTATCTTATTTGTCTTGTTGTTTGCTAAATTCATTTCCAACTGTTGCTTTACCAAAGATGTTAGAGTCATATACTGCTGAGTAAGTAAGATTATAAAGTTATATATATCTTCACACACACACACTCACACACACACACACACACACACACACACACACACACACACACACACATACACACACACACACACACACACACACACACACACACACACACACACACACACACACACACACACACACACACACACATATATATATATATATATATATATATATATATATATATATATATATACATATGTGAATGTAGTATATCGTATATCCAGAAATTTTTACATTTAGTTATTTATCATTTACAAAATAAAATAAGAAATATTTACATTGGTGAATCGAAACAAAATCAAACAATATTTTTAAACAGCCGTAAATTATTTCTGTATACACGCTTCAATGCTGGTACTTCCATGCTAAGTGAATTTATATATTTTCTATTGAGATCTGAATCAGTACATAATATAGTCTGCATAAAAAATATATAGGTAGGAAGGTGAGAGTTTATAGTGAAAAGAGAATATATCTACCTACTGGTGTAGAAAATTCCCTGTGGAGATCTCTCGAGGAAATCGAATTCCCGACGGAAGTGCATTTAACTATCTGCTCTAAATCCTGTCCCTAAATATGTGGATAGATCCTACGTATGATCATAAACCATTTAACAATAAATTTACACTTTGGCTAAACTAAATTTTCCAGAGATGTTCTCTTAATTTAAAAGAGACATTTGCTACGCTTGGGGACAGTGAATGTAGTACTTAAAAGAAGTACAAATTCTTAGTATATGTAACACTTCGATAGTAAAAATAATGTACAGTAACCATCATGGTCAGCATTATAAAATACTTTCATTTTAGAGTCATTAGGCATAATATTCTGGGGTGGATGCATTTGTTGTCGGGCAAGGTGAAGTAACAAGTAGGTTGGAAATGTAACGTGTTTATACAATAAGACATTGCATATCAGTAAGAGAGAGAAAGTAGGAGTTTGGTGGCACACGAGGATTTGTAACGTATTTCACTGAAATGTTACAGCGAGTAGGAATGCGGTTGTACAGCTTTTGGACTGGATCTAGAAAGTGTATTTGAAATGAGAGTAGATCTACTTCAGTGAGAGTAGATAGGACTTTGGTGGCCTCTGAGGTGTTGTAACGTATGTCACCGTGACATTCGCAGTGAGGGAGGGTATATGTTAGCAGGTAATGTGGGTGGAGAAAGTAGGAGTTTGATAGCGCGAGGTTGTATAACATATGTTACCGTGACAATGTAGTAGAAATGCGGTAGTACAGATTTTGGACTGGATCTAAGAGGTGTATCTGAAATGCAGGACTTAAATTTAAAGGCACTCCATATCGGTTAGTGAGAGTAGATTGGATTTTGGTGGCCTCTGAGGTATTGTAACGATCATCACCGAGAACTGGGTTGTTTGTAGGAATGTGATAGCAGCGGTTTTGGTAGCTTGATCTAGGAGTCGATGAGGGTTTCATCCCGTTTCAAGACATATATTTAAAGAAATACTAAAGAAATGTTATAGAAAGTATGTCATTTTCAGCTTTTTAATCGAGTAATCTATTTGATAGATATTTCTAAAAAATCAGCAGTAGAAGTATTGAAAAGTATTAGAAATATTTGCATGATGAACCTTAGATATGATGTACGTGGCGTGATTTGAGATAAATCATATCTAGTCACTGGATTGTGTAATTCCACTGAAAAATCCTAAGTGTCTCTAAAATGTGTGACTATTTAGAATTAATCGGCAGTTGAGTGTATAATTTGGTTATTCTTACAAATATTATTTTCGTTTAGAGAAATGTTTTAAAGTTAATTTTGACAAACTAAATTTTCAACAGATGAAATGTCTCAATAACTATTTTAATCGTTGAAGAATAAAATTTAATGTATATTGTTACTGAGAATATTATTGAAATTTATAACCTTTTTTTGGGACTAAGTGCTATCACTTGACCTCGACAGTGAATTTATTATTTTTAAAACATATTACATTACACATGAATTTGATTGATTTAGAGTTTATTTAAAATATCTGAAAATTATTTCAAAACGTCAAAGTTCCTTTACCCTACATTTCTGTTCAAAATTTAAGTTTGTTTATTTCCAACTGATTTTGTATATTTTAGATTTGGAACTGATTTAAAAAACTGCCCTGTTCAACAACTTACTATTTATTTCTTAAAAACAAGAACATAATTATTATTATTTCTTAGAACCAAATTCATTCCTAAGACACAAACATGTAGAAATATTAGTAATTTAATTAAACAGATATCCATAATTTTACCTCCCTATCCTCTAATACAATTTACTATGAGAATTTTGTGAAATTTAAATTTTGTAAATTTGTGAACATTTACAGAGACAGAACGTTTTCGATCGATATGTAATGATCTTCATCAGTGTCTTCTGCTTAGAGATGTTGGGTCAAACGATGACAGTTTTAAAGACATGTTTTCTATAGTATCAAAGAGTGTGATTGTATTCGGTTTGTTTCTTTTAATATATTTGTACCTTGTGTTTTTGTGTGTCTGTAAATTTCATATTGTTCTAGTGTGCGGTCCTATTTCGTTGATGTGTGAGATTTCTAGGTTATGGTAAATGCCTGTGTATTTGTGTCCTGTTTCTTTTATGTGATTGTAAAGTGCTGCAAAATCGCAAATTTAGTTTTAAAAATTTTAATGTTGTGACTTATTACAAATCAATAATTTCACCGTCTTTAATTTTTTTTTTATTTATGTCTATTAATGTCATACTTTATTCCTAAATTTAAAATTTGGATTTTCTTGAAATTTTCTCAACCCGACAAATTACAACAATTAAATATAATTTTGTTAACGACATTTAGTCACTGTTTTGCTTCTACTTTCTATGTTACGAATTTTACTGCATTTACTTAATGAAATTATCACTTAGGACACGCAAGAAACGATGTTAAAAAGACCACTTCTAGGTACTAAAATCCCTCAAAGGTTCAGGATACTCACAGCGTCACATGTCCAGCTACTACCACTAGTAAATGTAGCACTGCATATTCGTTGTCCTACACGTTTGTAAAATTAAAAAGCGGAGTGAGTTGGCCGTCCTCCTCCTTTGATTTCCCAAAGCACGCTAAAATTTCCTTTGTTCAGGCTTCGCTTCCCTTTCTCGGGTGATGAGACACTCAACAATCACAAAATTCGTAAGACAACAGATGATACATCAGGCGATGTGACGTAACTGCTTCCTAGTTGGTGTTAGCTTCCTCTACACTGACCGGTTTTGTCCACAAATTTTTATTTCGTAATACCTTTTTTATTATACGTTTTATGAGATTTTCCATTTTTAACTTTATTCATAATTTTTCTTCTTGTTCATTTCCCAATGCCAATTGTTTTCCCAAGGTCATTTTGACTTCACTTTTTATGGCTTACTTCTAACTCTTTCAAATGAACTAAAATCCCCCATCTTTAGAATGGCTTTTTCTATACTTATTTCAATTATTTATTATTTGGATACTTAGTATTTATATATTTACCTAGATATTTAGTATTTTCATTTAAATCTTTAGATTATATAAATTTTAAAATATTTTATTTTTAAATTAGATATTTCATTACAACCTTTAAATCTGCTATTTAAGCCTGTTAAATCTATTATTTAACACACACACACTCACACACACAACACACACACACACACACACACACACACACACACACACACACACACACACACACACACACACACACACACACATACATATATATATATGGTGAAATAAAATAATTTTCTCAAACAAGAAAATACGAGTATTACTTCACTTTATTGTTGATTGAAGCTTTTCGCTAATTTACATTATTAGCATTTTAAAAATTTTTGAAATCACTGTCCAGTTATGTGACTAGAGTAAGACTGAGTCTTGGTGACTGAGTCTTACTCTAGTCACATAACTGGACAGTGATTTATAAATTTTGAAAATGCTAATAATGTAAATTAGCGAAAAGCTTCAATCAACAATAAAGTGAAGTAATACTCGTATATTCTTGTTTATGAAAATTATTTTATTTCACCATACATATTCAACAAGAAAAAATAATTCATCTAAGGATTACAATATATATATATATATATATATATATATATATATATATATATATATATATATATATTGATACATAGAGAGAGAGAGAGTGTGTGTGAAAGTGAGAAATGAGTAACTAAATTCTTGACTACAGCCAATTTATATTTTTCTAAATTTACGAGAAAAAAAGTCTAAGTTTTTAAAGCTACAAACATTTTTAAAACATTCCAATAAAGGTTTCTTCTTTTTGACATTATAACAACCTTTCTACCCTACTTTTTGTGTTTTTCATGCACACTTTCTTAAGTAATCGCAACAAAAGAAATACATCATAAGGAATAAACATAAGAAAGACTTATGTATACCTGTTTTGTCCCACTTGTATCTATGTTTTTCCTAACTGCAAGAATTTTTGCATCTCAATAAAATATCCCTTTTTATGGTTTTATAAATGTCTCACCCCTCGAATCTTTATTTCTTCTAACAATAGTTCTTTTAAAACATCGAAATAAGATATCTATTTTTACGTAGAACCCATCTTAATTTGGTTTGTCTCAACTCGTGTGTTTTGAGAATTTTGAATGAAATTTAGTTGTCATGTATATTCATTATACCTCGGTCCTATATTTGATCGTAAGATATTTTTTTTGTAGTTATTCCAATATTGGTTGACTTACTCTGTATATGTGCATCATATACTGCACTATAATTCAGTAAGAAGATATTCTATTTACTGTAAAAACAATTGATATATCTCAGTAAGTCTAGAGCCTTACTTCATATGAATGTACTTTGTTTTAAAACTCCATTAATTTAGTAGCTCAACCTACCTTTGGGGAATAATTTCATCATTTTATTATGTTGTTCTCTTATTAACTTAACTTTAGTTTTATTATTCAAATAAATAGTTTGCATTTCCAGTAAATAGCAGTTTTAATGGTTACTTATTTATATCTCATCATAAATATAAATTGGATTGGTTAAACATGTTTTAGATTTTACATAGTTCACTCTATAAAATTATATAATTTACGATTCACGTTTCTGAAGTAAAGCGTAAACTTGTTCGTAGTAACACACGTTAAGGCTTCATTAAGACAAATAAAATTATGATAAACGTTGTAGCAACAGGAAATCGGGCTATAAATTTTACTCCAGCCGAGAGGTTGCCAGACAATATATGCACTCAACAGTAGAGGGATAATTTATGTATTAACACATTTTACCTTATGCTAGTGTACTGTTTTATGGAGTAGTCTATATTATCTGGAATATTGTGTTCCCATCTGTATACATCTCACGTACAGAATGGTTTACAGCCTGTATCTGAGGAGAATCTAAAATCCCGATACTGAGGCTTTGTAAGCGGAAAGCTTTATTTAAATTGATGGTTTGTAATAATTTAACATTTTTAAAGAAAAGCGGGGAAGCGTAGTGCAAAAATGTTGATTACTGAAAAATGTCGACGAGCTAAGCAAAAAAGTAATTGCTGCGAGGGGTATCTTTGGAAGAGTAAAACATATTATTTAAATCTGTTGTAAATTCCTTCATGACATTTAGGTTAAATTCAAGATCGTTATTTTTAAAGAGTTATAATACAAATATCTGAACACAAAAAACTCATGAACTACAATGGAATTATTTTTGTTTCCTTATAAAAAACTGTCATTCCAGTTACTGGGTATCTTGAGAGTATTCAAATAATAACTTCAGAAAGTCAAACTGTTACTTTTATGGAATAGGTATTGTATTAGAAATGTAAAATTTAATCAAAACAAAATTTGGAAAACATTAAAAAATAAACGGAGGCATGAAAGGTAAAAAAGAGTTGAAATGTCTAAAAACACTAAATGAGAAATCATGTTATTATTTAACACATGTAAAAGTAATACGATTAGTATAAATTTATACTTAGAAGGTTATGTTAGTAGAGTTGAAGTATTCTTAAACGTAGGTCAATATAAAAATAATAAAAACCCATCAAATACATTGATAAATAAAATCGAAGAAATGTGTACTTCTGAAGATGATTAGCTAGTAATTGAAATGATCATAAATTGTTTAGTAAATAAATTAATTTTAATGTGGTTTTTGGGTTATATTTTGTTTAAGGTACTTTATGATCCACAGTTCCTCAAGATAATAATTAATTATACAAGTATCGAGCTTGGCACAGGTGACGTCTCACAGTGAAACTATAACTTTTCACGCCAGAATCGATTTGTCGTTAATGGGATCCGTTGATTATTTTGTTCTTTCGCTACTAGTAAACAGTATACAATTTCTACACATTCTCTATTGCTGTTGATTTTATTCAATATTGTATGTCTTAAGGAGGTATTTGCGCTCGAGTGTGTGCATGTATGCGTGTTGAAAAGCTTTTGAGGTTAATACGAACAGATTAGAAATATTATTAACGGTGTAATTTATAATGTTTAACACGCGTTTTGTAAAACTGCAATTACTTTGCCGTTTTTACATCTACAACCAAATTCAGGGTGTTTAATCTAATACATATAAATAATGATGAGAAAATTTATCGAAATCATAGTAAAGGTTTTCCTGTGCAAGACATATGTATGCTTTTAGTTTACACTGAAAATCTACAGCACATTTGCCAACCCTTAGCTGTATCTAGTCGTCAACATATATTAACCCACTTTATATTACTGTATTAAAATATGTTCGATTCATTTAAAGGGTCAAAGTTCTATTTCTGGTTATTGTAGTTTTCAAGCTATCAAACAATATGGTTTTGATTGTCTATAAAACATAAACAGGAATCGGGATTATAGGCAGAAAGAAGGTAGCGACACAAAACTTAGAGGTCAGGTAGCTGAAGTAAAGCTATTCTCTCTGTCTCTAGGTGATAAAGATATTTACACCCATGTAACGCTTGTATAATAGATAGGACTTTAGGTGGAACTAGGTAGGATTAACGAAAAGTTAAAAATATTCTTTTACATTTGTCGTCTTCTCGTACTGATACTCCCTCACAGGTTCCATCCGGACTTCAAACGTTGTATCTAAATAATCTTCCAGTGAAATACTATCCGACTATCAACACAACGGCAATCTTATGACCATTCATACAATTTCCACCCTTTACATCTACCAATGGGTCTCAAGCTAATATTCTCTTGACAACAATGACTTGACCATTCCTTAATAAACAAAATCTATAAATTATATGATACATTTCGGACGGTTTCTATAAACAGAAGGCCTTAATTAATGGTCTAACGTTTTTCTTTATGTACTGTATAATTTTAGGGTAGAACAAAACGGCGCCCCTTAGTGATATGCTACCACCAAGTTACATATAAATAATAATTCTTCATGTTATTCTTAACAAAGATATTAACTAAAATGACGTTTAGGCATGCAGGAAAGACAGAAAAAAACTGCCTGTAGTTTATGTATCATCCTCAAGGCGCAGAGAAGAGGAGCATATTCATTTTAATTTGGTCAGTTTTGTATCAAACTTATAATTATTTCAAACCTTCTAATAGTAATTCATATATTATTACATCAAAACCATATTACATTTCTTCATTTAATACAAGTTAACATATTTTTTAAGAGACGTTAGTAAATTACGCGTGTAGAATACCTGTAAGCTTCCAATTCAAGTATCTTGGATCAACAATAGCATATATGTGAGAAACAAAACTTTCGAAGAGCACTTTAGAGGCTAGCTATGGCTTATACCCACGACATAGTAATACTATCGGAGTAAGATTTTAACAAATGCCTCATATACTCAATATTGTTTGTATTATTGTAGTTTGTAAAAATATAAAATTAAATTTAAAAGCTTATTATTTCCTGCAAGCCTCTTATCCGATTTCGTAAATAGCCATCGCCTTGATGCACTTGAATTTGATTTCTATTGAGAAATCTATAAATTTTGTATTAAAATTAAGAACAAATTATTCTCCTGTTTTATCTAATTTTAAGCGCAACGATGATAGACCTTAATTTTCAAAGTTTGATCTTGGGTTATAAATTAGCCCATTTTGTTTGGAGTTTCCTCCTCCCTGTGCTGGATCCGGTGAGCTATTGCACCGATGAATAGACGTTTGGTTTTAATGTACGAAATATCTGTTCATACATCTTTCACTCCTAAATAAAATACCTTAAATAGAAAGATACCTGTCATACGTACACTCTTAAAGGTACAATGATACTTTAAATGTACTTCTGCGTATTGGTAAAAAACTCTCGGAAAATATAATGATACAAATAGTGAACCTATTGTTTGCAGGTGTGACATACTTGTGCATTTCCTCCGAAAATTTATTATTATGAGTTTAGTTAAAACAATTAATTGTATTTATAACAAATAAATAAAGAATAAGAAATTTATTTATTATTATTTTATAACAATGAATATATAAATTATAATTTTTAACAATTATAACTTTAAAGTCCAATTCTAGAATTGTTTAGTTGATTTGGTGGAAATGTTTTGAAATACTCAACAACACAAACTTTTTTTTTAAAATAAATTCTGGCTGAAGTGCACATGAATATTTTGTAGAGTGCTTCAGAGCTGTGTTCTGTTTAACGTTTCTCCATAGGCATCAGCATTTGTCCTCAACATTCATTGAATGCACTTTCAGTTTGGTGCGAAGGAGTTTCAGGGGAATATTAATCAGAGAGCACTCTAAACAGTGGTTTTTGATTCCACTCTGTCTATAGGAGTTGAATTTGTTTCTCCTTGTGTTTTGCTTTCTCACAAGAAAATAACATTAATGTTCTAGAATAAAGGACTCCGGTTCAACGAAAGGCTTTTCTGAAAGTGGAACACAAATAGTGGGATTGTACGGTGTCAATATACTTATAATGCAAAATAGTTTTAATAATTACAGTTTAAAATATTAAATTTCATTTTAAATTTACAATGTAAAATAAAAATATTAGTGTGTATGGATGTAGTTTATTTAAATGTAGAATACAATTTTAAAATTAAACTTAAACAAAAATAAACTTTAAAATATAATTTTAATTTGCAGAAATTCCTGTAATTAAAGCTAATTTTATATTGGGTTTAACTCAATACATACCAAATCCATTTAACAGGGAACAGATTTGTATTTTCGTTTACAAAAATCAGTCCATCAGCCAATGCAAAGTGTTTATCACAGGAAAACGCTGAAATATCTATGAAAACCGGGCGTTTTTCTTTATTTTGGTATCAATCATTTCCCGCTTGTACCATACCATGCAAATGTAAACTTAATGCAATAAAAAAAAATAAATTTCGGTTATAGTTTTATTGTTAGCAGAATATATTTATTTAATACTTTACACAACGTTAAAAGTTATTTGTTTAAAACAAAATGCCCACCTAATAATAAAATTGGATAGTTTGAACATTTACAATTTATCATTTTATAAATATTATTTTAAATTTAGTTGTCTACTTTTACCAAAAAAAGGAAAATTAAAATTATATGTCAACTTAAGTATAAATTATTTACTATTATACATTTGAAACACTATGCACGATATAGAAAGAAATATAACCTACATGTAAGATGGATATCTTTGCTGGTATATATTAGCAATTATGATATAACTTAATCAAGTATGAATTTTTTTGTATATTTATAAATATAATTTATAAAAACACCTAAACATATGTTCATGTAAACATTATTATCCGACATGTTGGACTTTAGCCAATTTACAAACCAATGCGATCACCTCAGTTTACTTTGTCAATGGAAGTAGAGATTCTGACAAAACTTCGGAAATGCGTTTTATTTTTCTACAAGATGTACTCCGAATATATATATATATATATATATATATATATATATATATATATATATATATATTTAATTCAATTCAAAAGGTCATATTATTCGTCACTCATGCATTACACAAATTAAAACGCAAATTTTGGCTGTCTAACAATGTTCTAAAACTTGAGAAGTGAATAAAATCTGCAGTTGATTATAACATAATACCGAACCTTGTCACTGTCATAAATTCTGATTTATGGTGACAGCGTTTTCCTCATACATAATGACACAAGGGATTCAAAATTTACCAGTCTTTCATTCTGAATAAAGCGTACAGTCAATATAATTTATAAACGACTAGATCCTGTGACAAAGTAATCAGCTATCATAAATTCTGATATATGATAACACTGATTTCCTTAGGAATATTAACACAATGTTAGGCTGACCAAACTAAACATAAATTACTGTAAACTACTCACTTTAATTCTGTATGATAAACTATTCTAACATGATTGCAATCGCTAATTACTGCCTTGCGCTACACGAATGACATCCTAAAGATTCAATGTTACGTTTACAACTCCTACTTACCTTTGCGTTTAAGCTGAACAATCTGAGCATAAATTATTGTGAACTACTCACTTTTTATTTGTATGGTAAACCTTTCTAACAGAATTGCGATAGCTAATGTCTGCCTCGCGTTACACGAATGACATCCTACAGATACAATGTTACGTTTACAACTCCTACTTACCTTTGCTTTAAAGCTGAACAATCTGAGCATAAATTACTGTAAACTACTCACTTTTTATTTGAATGGTAAACCTTTGTAACAGAATTGCGATAGCTAATGTCTGCCTCGCGTTACACGAATGACATCCTACAGATACAATGTTACGTTTACAACTCCTACTTACCTTTGCTTTAAAGCTGAACAATCTGAGCATAAATTACTGTAAACTACTCACTTTTTATTTGTATGGTAAACCTTTCTAACAGAATTGCGATAGCTAATGTCTGCCTTGCGTTACACGAACGACATCCTAAGGATTCAATGTTACGTTTACAACTCACAACTACCTTTGCTTTTAAGCTGGCCATTATGAACATAAATTACTCAAAGCTTCTTATTTTATATTTCGTAGGAAAACCCTAACATCAGAATTGCAATTACTAATGTCTGCCTTGCGTTACACGAACGACAACCTAAAGATTTAATGTTACGTTTACAACTCACAAATATGTTTGCGTTTAAGCTGACCAATATGAACATAAATTATTCAAAGCTTCTCACTTTATAATTTCATAGTAAAACCGTAATGTCAGAATTGCGATTGCTAATATCTGCCTTGCGTTACACGAACGACAACCTAAAGATTTAATGTTATGTTTACAACTCACACATATCTTTGCGTTTAAGCTGACCAATATGAACATAAATTATTCAAAGCTTCTCACTTTATAAATTCATAGTAAAAACGTCATGTCAGAATTGCGATTGCTAATATCTGCCTTGCGTTACACGAACGACAACCTAAAGATTTAATGTTATGTTTACAACTCACACATATCTTTGCGTTTAAGCTGACCAATATGAACATAAATTATTCAAAGCTTTTTACTTTATATCTCGTAGGAAAACCCTCATATGAGAATTGCGATCGCTAATATCTGCGTTGCGTTAACCGAACGGAACTCGCAGTGCTGTAAATGTCTAGCGTTGTAGCTCATGGAAACCGAAGATTAATTCTTCCCTTAAATCTCCCTCTTCGTGCCTGTCCCAGGTCGTTTATAATGGCTCGAGTATCATATTGATCCAGATAATGACGTCTTTGCAGTAGGTGTCTTACATACATAATAAAAACTGTATAACGTATAGTAAAATTGTTTGAGAATGTCATTTTCGTTGTATTGTAGTGAACCGAAATTAATAAATACAAATATGATTATTATGGACGACGAGGTAATATTAAATTGCGAGTGTTTCTCTATGTTACACGGGTACGGTTTAGTTGTACCCTTCTACCTGGAGTATAGAGTGATAATAGTATGAATGGAGGCAGGATGCCACAGAGATACAGTATTTTTGTGATAACTTTATTCTATAACGTACCAATATGTAAATCGTTTTTTTAGAATTGCAATCACAACACTACATTATTTTGTTCTTTTATAATCTATACAATATATTTATGTTTTTATATTTAAACT
>JBAIZL010000002.1:231451142-231471142 GCA_036971475.1 Prosapia bicincta | reverse complement strand
GAAGAAAGAGATAAGAATATAAGATATATATATATATATATATATATATATATATATATATATATATATAGGATTATTTCTAATACAAGAAACTATTAATATGGTGTAATATGGTGTAATGTTTCAAATGAACATAGCCTTCAAAAAGGCAATATATATATATATATATATATATATATATATATATATATATACAAGAATATTTATTAATTTATACTCAAATTGTAATTCAATAAACTATGTTGTTTTAAATTATTAAACGAGAAAACGCGTTATATATATATATATATATATATATATATATATATATATATATATATATATATATATATATATATATATATATCTAGGCCTACATAAATATCTATTTATGTTTACATATTGTGTATATGTGTGTGTATGTGTGTGTGTGTGTGTGTGTGTGTGTGTGTGTGTGTGTGTGTGTGTGTGTGTGTGTGTGTGTGTGTGTGTGTGTGTGTGTGTGTGTGTGTGTGTGTGTGTGTGTGTGTGTGTGTGTGTGTGTGTGTGTGTGTGTGTGTGTGTGTGTGTGTGTGTGTGTGTGTGTGTGTGTGTGTGTGTGTGTGTGTGTGTGTGTGTGTGTGTGTGTGTGTGTGTGTGTGTGTGTGTGTGTGTGTGTGTGTGTGTGTGTGTGTGTGTATTAGAGAAAGAGAGATACCAAATAATTGAATCTATACAGTAGGCCTATTGATAGAGTTACGTAGATAATAATTATAACAAAACTGTTATGTTGATATTGTAATAAACTGTTTTAAAAGTAATAATTCAAATAATAAGAATAGCCACACAGTGAAAAATGATAATATGTGGGAAAGATAATAATAAATACAAACGTAAAAGGTAATTCTATTCATGAATACGGTATTAATAGTTATCGTAAATAATAATAATAATACGATAACTTAATCGTAACGATGACAATAACAATATGGAGGTAAGATTAGGCAAAACTTTAGAAGTAAGATTAGGTAATGATGCTAGTAATGAAAACGTTAACGGTACTTGCAATGAATAAAGTAAGGTTAGAAAAACTATAAGAACAGAACAGTAACTGTAACTATATAGACATAAGATTATGCAAAACTTTAGAAGTAAGATTAGGCAATGATGGTGGTAATGAAAACGTTAACGGTACTTGCAATGATTAAAGCAAGGTTACAAAAACTATGAGAACAGAACAGTAACGGTAACAATATAGAGATAAGATTATGCAAAAGATTAGAAGTAAGATTAGATAATGATGGTAGTAATGAAAACGTAACGGTACTGGCACGATTAAAGCAAGGTTACAAAAACTATGAGAACAGAACAGTAACGGTAACAATATAGAGATAAGATTATGCAAAACCTTAGAAGTAAGATTAGGTAATGATGCTAGTAATGAAAACGTTAACGGTACTTGCAATGATTAAAGCAAGGTTACAAAAACTATGAGAACAGAACAGTAACGGTAAGAATATTATGGCTTTAAATACAGTGACGACAATACATCTATAACGATAACAAAGTAATAATAACGAAAAATTTACCCGTAAGATTAGGTAAAACTGTAGGACTAACATAAAATAATGATGATAGTGAAGCTCCGGCGACAACTCTTACATTGACGGTAACATAATGCATTGGAAAATGTAAAGTGAAGGTCAAATACTATGAACAGAGAAACTAACGTAAAATAACGATAACACTAATCATATACATGAAGAAACTAAAGCGTAAACGTCACACGGAAACACAAAGATATTTTTCAAACCCTTTTAAAAAAAGACAACACGTTAAAATTAAATGAGTCAATTGTTTTTTTCTGTTTGAAAAGGAAAGAAACGAGTAGAATTCAGTTAAATTTAAATTATGTAAGGTTCCGCCAATTCAGGTTCTAAGTTCAGATGGAAATATTTCAGCAGAGACCATTTGAATGAAAAACCTCAAACCTTAACGATGTGTATATAATTTAACTTTACATCTCTCCCTATAGTTTGATATTTTTCTTTTAATTTTATATAAGTTAAGTTACCCCTTTTTGATAGTTTCAAGAGGTGAAACTGGATTGGTTATGGATTAAATCTAATTAATTTTAATTTGTACGAGGCAGGGGCTTGTCAACCAAATCTCACATTCTTTACACCTAGTGTTAATTATCTCCGTTAATTATCCTTTAATTAAAATCTTCATTAATGTTCATTCTGAAAATTATGAAATTCTAATTCCTTTTCTTAACTTTTACTTCAATTTAGTCAAGTTTGTTAACTCTACTATAATTAAAAGAACAAAAGCAGCCCAGTGAATAGCTTTACCCAAAATAAACAAAGCTTTCTCTTATACTTGCGCTTTAGAGACATCTATAAATACAAATTATGTCTAATGTGTACACTAGTAGAAATGATGGATAAATTGTGTGAATTTAAACAAATTTATAGTCTCAGAAACTATAATATTTCAAATGGGTGTTTTATTAACCTTTTGGTCATTGGGTCATAATAGATATGGGCTCTAAATTGTGAGGTTTTTTTTAGTTTACAAAAAATTCAAAAATGGAATTTTCTTTAATTTTTAAATAAATAAATAATATTTTTGGACATATTAAACAAAAAGCACAAGAAAATAACCTACTCTTTGCATTGTATTTCTTTTAAAGTACACACATCATATGATGTGAACAAAGTAATAAAAAATTGCAAACATATTTGTAAACAAATAGTATTTTCAAAAGTGATATAATTACAATTCTAATAACTTAGGATCAAACAAATAAAAGTCCACATATAACATATTATAAATGAGACACACCATTAATTTGCTAATAATACAGTTCAAAAAATATTTTGTGTGTGATAATCTTAAAGCACGGATGTATACATAATGGAACATTGCATTCTTGCTACATATAGGAAGTCACTTTTCTTGATCAAGTCCTTTTTGAAACCACATTATTAATAATAATAACATAAAAGAATAGACAATGTAACACACACTCAAGCGAACGGACAATGTAACCTTACTTCTAACCTAACAGCCAGCTGTAGAACGCACTTCATATGATGGACAACGATATACAGACAAAGATAATGCATAAAGTCTTTCAAAAAAATTTCGCAAAGACACAGATAGCAGCACAAATTAGACAAGCAAGCATCACATGACGTGTACACTGAATAACATAGTGTTATAGAAACTCAATTGATATGCGTACTGAAAACAGAACCAAGGCACCTGCACATCATATGATGTGTAAACTGAACAAAGGTTTAAAGTCTAATTTTATATAAATCTTTAAGAAAATGAGTAATCCTAAAATTATATTCTATTTAACTATTTACTAAATTATTTTCCTAAATATTTTCTTTACATAATGTTAAAAAAAATGTTATTTGATTACATTTTTTAAAATCTATTAATCATAGTTAAGTTTTTGCTATAATGGGATGTTGTTTTATTAAACATTAGGTAGTTACGAATGTCCAAAGGCCTCACTATTAGTAAAATATGGAACAATTTCTTTCCATATATGCACAATGGGAGTTTTTCATTCAATACTAATTTGTTAGAATCACATGATAAAACAAGAAGTATTTTTGTATCGTAATCCAACCTTTTTTCAAGTTTACCATACATAAAGTCAAACACTTTATACAGAAAAGAAACTATAGGCTTATGAAATCTTAATTATATACCCCTATACGATTCTGGTAACTCAAGTTCTCAACAATAAGAGCATAAAATAAAACATGATATGGTTTACAACGTCCGCAAAATATTATTGCTCAAAACAATGTATATTTTATCGAAATATAAAATCAATTATGTTACTCCATTACAAAAAAAATTATTGAAATTGTAACACTCTTAAA
Organism: Prosapia bicincta; assembly: GCA_036971475.1. Lineage (NCBI taxonomy): Eukaryota > Metazoa > Arthropoda > Insecta > Hemiptera > Cercopidae > Prosapia > Prosapia bicincta. The sequence continues at coordinate 231,467,276 of JBAIZL010000002.1, read as the reverse complement.
AATAAGGTGTTCCATATAAATTCATTTATATATTTAATTTTTATTTAATAATTGTATCGTCCGAATATAAAAGAAAATGTTTGTTTTCTTGGTACGATTGTAATTCTAGGTTAAGTTTCGTAGCGCCACTAGTGGGTAAAAATGTAAAATATCGTACGAGTTGGTAGCTTAAGTTAAAAAACTGACATCACCCGATGTGACGTAAGCATGGTCTGATATCGCCTGATCTGACGGACCAATCAAAAAATTCAAAATAATAACCGAGGGTGGGAATTTCAGTTGGCGTGCCCCTTCAGAAGGCCCACTCATCCAGAGGTTCTTGAACAGAACAGACGTAATGGCATTTTCGGACATAATTTAGAAATTTGTAACCTTCCAGTATTCCAAATTTTAAGATTTCAAGGCCGGTACCAAAATTTATTAACGTAACTAAAGAATAAGTCAGAAGCGATTATTTATGTATTTCAAATGAGTAAAAGTTAATATCATTTTTGTTTAAGTGCGCTGATTTGAAAGAGCGATGTGTTAAGTGTTTAGTGAATCCAAAAGCCATGGGCAATGTTTAATATGTTTTAAAGTGTTTTATAAGTGATGTGCACAATCAGGTACGTTTTAGATAATAATAAAGAAAATGTATTTTAATGTTAACTAAGTTGAATTTTAAATGATAAACGGTTAACACATGAACGGTAGAAATTGTCCTTTGAATAAAAATTCAAAATTAATTTGGAAAAACTTAAGTTACTATCTTGTCGATATAAATATAATTTTAAAGGTTAATAAGTAATTAAAATGTATGGAATAACTAGCAGTAATTAAAAGTAAATTACTCGACACATTGCTGTCTTTGTTCTTTTGTAATTTGTCACTGATTAATAAATTGTATGACTTTGTAATTTAAAAATTTAAATTCTTATTTCCCAAGTAACCTAATCTTTTACAAAATATTAGAAATATTCTTCGTCGTTAAAATGAAAGCGATTAACTACAAATTATTTCTTTAATTTTAATTAATTACTTTAGTATATTAAAACCTCAAAACGAAATTTCAGGGTAATAGCTTTTAGCAATTAGATTTAGGAGCATTTAGGCACAAAAACTTTTATTTTACAATGAACGAGATATAAATAACTGAGAATAAAAGGCCAGGGGTAATACAGGTACATACTTTCGTTTAAGTCGCCAAAAATATAATAGCTTGGCGCTTAAAAGAAGGGAGTAACGACTGTTACTATATTCCTGGCGTGTTCATGGGCAATTAGCTAAAGCGGTGACTCACTTATTTGCATGCATCTCCAGCAGATTTAAAAATACCTTCCTCCACGCTCTATAGTCTAAAGCTTTGCTATTTGTTTCCATCCAGACGTCAATGATATTGTTACATTACCTGCACGATGCCTACAGTTTTATAGATTGAGGCTTAAGTTAAGGTATTATCACCTGTTACTATATTGTTGGCGTGTTCTTAGGATATTAGCTGAAGTGATTACACCCATATTTTCATGCATCTCCTGCAGATTTAAAAATAACTTTTTGCTAGCTCTATCAGTTATTTTCAAGCCTAATTAATTGCCATCCACGCCTCAATGGTATTTTTAGGAAGCCTACAGTTTAACTTTATTTTACAACACACGAAGACCTATAAAATCATGGTTTATTCCAAAAAGCACTGTTAGATTAAATTACAATATAACTAAGAGATACCATGCTAAGATTATATTGTAACAAAGGTTACTAACACTAGTTAACCAAAATAAAAAAGACCTCCAGCTTGTATGCTACACTGAAATAAAGTACACTAACATGTAGGCCAATTGATTTGTCACCAGAATGACTTTCGTTCAGAAATTTCTTTCTCTCAAAGAAATTAGTATTCTATATATTTGAGTACAATTTTCCGCCACTCCTAACGTTACAACCGTCTCCTCTGGTGACGCATTTCGGAGTAACTCCATTTTTAAAACTTAAATCATACGCCAATATGTGTTTTTATTTGATTCTTTCTAGCAGATTTAAAGTGTAACGCAGGGCTCTGTTTTCTTAAAAAGCAAATTTCTTCACAATATCATTTTACTCATCAAATCTATACAACTAGCAGTGTGCTATTATCACTATGGGAGGGAAACCTGTTTAATTAATATATTTTTAAAATGAACAATAATGAAATATTGTAAGTTATGCTGTATTTACAGCTTATTATACTTCTTTACATTAATTCCTCTATACTTCTTTAATAAATGACTCAAAGTATACTTTATTTGTTAAATACTTTCGACGCCCATCACTTGCAATGTAACAACACCAATACAAATGACAAATTGTTAGGGTACAATTAATCTACGAGTTTGTAAGGAGAAGCTATATTATGACTGCTGATGGATCGCCCATGGCAAGAGATTAATGAACAAAGTGTATTTTGTAATTATCCTGTAACTTTTATTTATTTGTTATAATATTATTACTTTGTATTACTAAATGTGAAATTTAAGCTTGAGGGTTATACATACGTTGAATAGAGATATTATATTGTTTTCAGAGTTTATCCTGAAAAAATATATCGTTAATTACAGTTTTACACTTTCACATTTATAAATGCAAGAAAAAAAGGTATTTTTAATGTTCTAAACTATAATTAGTGCACAAAGAGTACAAAATCTCTATTAAAAAACAAAATGAAAACTGCAAAAACTCAAAGTTTCTTAATGTAATAGGACAGTATATTAAACGAGTATATTAAACGTATATTATACGTATTGAAGTACATAGCTATAATGGTAATTATAACATAGCTACAAAGCCTAGTTAGTTATAGGTTTAGCGATATTATCCTAACCAAAATATATCTAGCAAATTTATTTGTATTTTGTTGATAAATAAACAGCAACGCAAAAGATGGCAACCAATTCAATTAAATTTCGTATCGGTACGTCAGATAGTCACGTCATTGAAACATTAGAATGCTCTTGCAAGAACAAGGAAAATGTACGTATTGTAACGTCAGATAGTCACGTCGTATAAACATTAGAATGCTCTTGCAAGGATAAGGAAAGTGGACGCATCAAATCGTCAGAGAGTAACGACGTATAAACATTAGAATGCACTTGCAATAACAAGGAAAATGTACGTATTGGAACGTCAGATAGTCACGTCGTATAAACATTAGAATGCTCTTGCAAGAATAAGGAAAATGTACGTATTGGAACGTCAGATAGTCACGTCGTATAAACATTAGAATGCTCTTGCAAGAATAAGGAAAATGTACGTATTGGAACGTCAGATAGTCACGTCGTATAAACATTAGAATGCTCTTGCAAGGATAAGGAAAGTGGACGCATCAAATCGTCAGAGAGTAACGACGTATAAACATTAGAATGCACTTGCAATAACAAGGAAAATGTACGTATTGGAACGTCAGATAGTCACGTCGTATAAACATTAGAATGCTCTTGCAAGGATAAGGAAAGTGGACGCATCAAATCGTCAGAGAGTAACGACGTATAAACATTAGAATGCACTTGCAAGAATAAGGAAAATGTACGTATTGGAACGTCAGATAGTCACGTCGTATAAACATTAGAATGCTCTTGCAAGGATAAGGAAAGTGGACGCATCAAATCGTCAGAGAGTAACGACGTATAAACATTAGAATGCACTTGCAATAACAAGGAAAATGTACGTATTGGAACGTCAGATAGTCACGTCGTATAAACATTAATATGCTCTTGCAAGGATAAGGAAAGTGGACGCATCAAATCGTCAGATAGTAACGACGTATAAACATTAGAATGCACTTGCAATAACAAGGAAAATGTACGTATTGGAACGTCAGATAGTCACGTCGTATAAACATTAGAATGCTCTTGCAAGGATAAGGAAAGTGGTACGCATCAAATCGTCAGATAGTAACTCCGTATTAACATTAGAATGCTCTTGCAAGAATATGAAAAATGTACGTATTAGAACGTCAGATAGTCACATCGTATAAACATTAGAATGCTCTTGCAAGGATAAGGAAAGTGGACGCATCAAATCGTCAGATAGTAACGACGTATTAACATTAGAATGCTCTTGCAAGAATAAGGAAAATGTACGTATTGGAACGTCAGATAGTCACATCGTATAAACATTAGAATGCTCTTGCAAGGATAAGGAAAGTGGTACGCATCAAATCGTCAGATAGTAACTACGTATTAACATTAGAATGCTCTTGCAAGAATAAGAAAAATATACGTATTAGAACGTCAGATAGTCACATCGTATGAACATTAGAATGCTCTTGCAAGGATAAGGAAAGTGGACGCATCAAATCGTCAGAGAGTAACGACGTATTAACATTAGAATGCTCTTCCAAGAAAAAGGAAAATGGACGTATCAGAACGTCAGGTAGCTACGTCGTATAAACATTAGAATGTTCTTGCAAGACCAAGGAAGGTGGGCGTATCGATCCATCAGATAGTCACGTCTTATAAACATTAGAATGGTCTTACAGGACCAAAAGAAAATGGAAGTATTGGAACGTCAGACAGTCACGTTGTGCAATTATTAGAATGCTCTTGCAACAATAAGGAGAATGGACATATTGGAACGTCAAGTAATTACGTCGATAGACATTAAATAGCTCTTGCGAGACCAAGGGTAGTAGACATATCGAAACGTCAAATGGTCAGGTCGTCTAAACATTAGAATGCTCTTGTAAGACCAAGGAAAATGGACATATTTATTTTTACTGCATTTGGAAGACGTATTTGTTATATTTTTTAAACATTATTATTTTAATCAATTTAGCTATGTAAGAAAGAACCGCTTTAACTGGGTTACATATACCTCTATTTGAAAAATTGTATAGCAATATTTTTTTATTTAGGTAATATTTTAATGGTAATTTTAAAAGAACTATAATCTGTATGCTAGGATTAGGTACATACAAGATGTTTACAGAATAAATTAAAATGTGTAATTTTTGTTTTGTAATTTTTAAAATGTTGGTATAAAATGTAATAAATATAGTAAGCACCCAGCCTTTTTATCTGCTCTATGTACTTCCGGTTACAAACGAATGTCAACTTCCGGCTTATTGTAGTCTATACCACTCGTGATTATGTACTGAATCCAAAGTGTCATTGTACGTACAAATCATATGGGTGGTTTAAGTTAGGAGATAGTGTCATTCATTGGACTTGAAAGCATACCACTATGAAGTCGGAAAAAAATTGATACAGCCTACATTAAGTATTACAACTTTCTGAAACTTCTTTAGTAAATACATCAGCAACACTACACTGAAAAATCTAAATTTATATAAACATTTAAATTATCCCAAATTTAATATCTCCAATATAGACAGTATGAAATGTTCATCTATTAGGGATATGGGATTTTACTAACGCTAAAGTCCAAACACTTGTAAAAATTGTAGTTTGATTCGTTATTTCAATGAAATAGTGAATTTAACGCTCGTACAATGAGGTGGTTTCATAATGGATACGCTCTGAATTATGCAAGCGGCAAAACACTGGCCGGGTTATGTTGGAAGTGTACCAGTACCACTGCGAGGTAAATAAAGATTGACGTTTCTATTGTTAGTCCGTCTCATCTCCCCGCCGGGCCTGTTAATCAATTCAACTGTTCGACTGAAGGATTTAATATTTAATCTTACCGAGAGGTAAAGTAATGGCATTTTCAGACATGAACTAAACGATGTTGCTGTTCTCCATTCAGTGCTGGGAGCAGAAATGTGATTTTTAAAAATGCTGTATACGAGATAGAATAATTCGAAATGCTATTGTTATCGCCATATTTGCCTTTGCTTTTTAATTTTACTAAGCGGGAAAAGAAAGAGATTTCACAGATTTTTACAGAACATATATTCATTTTCATTTCCGTTCAGTTGAAAGAATCAAATTTTTTCCCAGTTACAAATACAAGACGGATTGGGCTTTTAATAATGCATAGTGAAGAAATTCTATATTCATTTACTTAATGCTCAATACTTCTGTTTTCCATTTAGTCTAGTCACCATCTGCTTCATTTATAAATATTTTAACTTGAAATAACATAAACTGTAATGGTTTTACCTTTATTTGTAAAGGTGTTGCCTTTAAGCCGCAACATTTAAAAAACCACCCATTAAATGCAAAATCTTTTTATCATAACCATCCAGTACAAAATATTCCAACGTTCCATGGGATTCTGTGAATGAGGTTGGACTCACTAGAATGGTTTTTAAATATTTAAGGGCTTGAAACGAACCAAAAAATATATATCAATAATAAATGTCGTAACTAAGCTAAGACTGACGACACAGTTCTGAGTTGCAACCCTTTTTGTTTGTAGGTTTCAATTCATCTTAGCTCGGCTTTCTGTCAGTGTTCCCAATGCAGTGCTATAACCAATCGTACAAGGTTCTATAAGACCCGTACCGTATGAGTTAATAACTCGTAATGTGAAAACCAATACAATTTCTGAATTTTCCTTTTGTTTGTGTTTAGATGAAACGCTTTATGTAAAACTTTTTTTTGTAATGATTCGATGGTGAAAAAAGGATATTTGAATTGTTTCAATGAGTCTTATAACCTTACATACGTTAGTGCTATTTTCTGATTCTGTTGATACTTTGTAAAGTTATTAGTTCTATTATTTGGTAATTTTTTCACTAAGAAATCGTCTTGAACAATGACATCTTGTTCAATTTGAACACGGTTTCAACATTTTTAACGTATGTAAACAACAATTATACAAAAACTTTTAATATATGATTTATATTATATCAATTAAAACAAATCCTGTGTTTGAAATTATGTTATTCATTTATTATATTACAAGAAAAGTTATCACCATATATAATACTGGATATTCCGAAGTAAATGTTTCACTTCTACGTATTTAAAGAGATATAATTGGCGAGTTCTAACAATGGAGCAAATCTCTAAAAATAAACGAAAGTAGATTATTTCTGTTATTCGAAAGAGTTGAAAGCAATATTTTATTCATATTATGTCGCATCATTAAATTAAGAAACATACTATCCTAAAATGCATTTATAATCCATTTCCGATAAATCGATAAATATCGATAATGGTAAACATTATAGGTGATTTTATCAAACCCCAGTAGCAGCCATATTGATATCAAATTAAAACTACCTTAATATTTAAATTCTAAACTAATATATGCAAATTGATGCAATATATCTCACGTCAGATTAGTTTAAAGCTAATGAAATAAATTTTAATACGTTATATACAAATCTAACATTAGTATGTGCAAATTCAATGACACGTTTTTCGTAGAGTGTGATTTTTACCACCGCAATACATATCAAAATACATCTTTAAATTAAAACATGATTCAGATATTTTATATAAATATTCTCTTATAAAAAGAAATTTATTAATACTGAAATGCATTTGAAAAAAAATGCATTTCATTAGTTCTATTACGTCCAATTTATCCAAATTAATTATAGAATGTTTCCATTAGGGAGTCGCTAATTATCTACAATGACTAAAAGTTCACTTTATTAAATTTATTTCTACATCTACATTGTAAAATAGTTTAGGTATAATAATTATATTACGATTCATTGAAAACAACGTTTTTACCCAGTAGTAATAAAACAATGAATAATTTCCAAATATAAATTAAAGTTGACTTTATCAAAAATAATAATATTATTCAGGGTACCTTCTTTACCCAGAATAGATAAAAAACGTCATTACAATATATGTAATAACATATCTAAACTAAGTTGTAATAAAAATTAATAATTATAAAAGGTTTCACTCAAAATATCAATATCAGCCAGAATAGATAAAACGTCATTACAATATATGTAATAACATATCTAAACTAAGTTTTAATATAAAATTAATAATTATAAAAGGTTTCACTAAAAATATCATTTTCAGCCAGAATAGATAAAACGTCATACAATATATGTAATAACATATCTAAACTAGGTTTTAATATAAAATTAATAATTATAAAAGGTTTCACTCAAAATATCAATTTCAGCCAGAATAGATAAAACGTCATTACAATATATGTAATAACATATCTAAACTAAGTTTTAATATAAAATTAATAATTATAAAAGGTTTCACTCAAAATATCAATTTCAGCCAGAATAGATAAAACGTCATTACAATATATGTAATAACATATCTGAACTAAGTTTTAATATAAAATTAATAATTATAAAAGGTTTCACTAAAAATATCAATTTCAGCCAGAATAGATAAAACGTCACTACAATATATGTAATAACATATCTAAACTAAGTTTTAATATAAAATTAATAATTATAAAAGGTTTCACTAAAAATATCAATTCCAGCCAGAATAGATAAAACGTCATTACAATATATGTAATAACATATCTAAACTAAGTTTTAATATAAAATAATAATTATAAAAGGTTTCACTAAAAATATCAATTTCAGCCAGAATAGATAAAACGTCATTACAATATATGTAATAACATATCTAAACTAAGTTTTAATATAAAATTAATAATTATAAAAGGTTTCACTCAAAATATCAATTTCAGCCAGAATAGATAAAACGTCATTACAATATATGTAATAACATATCTAAACTAAGTTTTAATATAAAATTAATAATTATAAAAGGTTTCACTAAAAATATCATTTTCAGCCAGAATAGATAAAACGTCATTACAATATATGTAATAACATATCTGAACTAAGTTTTAATATAAAATTAATAATTATAAAAGGTTTCACTAAAAATATCAATTTCAGCCAGAATAGATAAAACGTCATACAATATATGTAATAACATATCTAAACTAAGTTTTAATATAAAATTAATAATTATAAAAGGTTTCACTCAAAATATCAATTCCAGCCAGAATAGATAAAACGTCATTACAATATATGTAATAACATATCTAAACTAAGTTTTAATATAAAATAATAATTATAAAAGGTTTCACTAAAAATATCAATTTCAGCCAGAATAGATAAAACGTCATTACAATATATGTAATAACATATCTAAACTAAGTTTTAATATAAAATTAATAATTATAACAGGTTTCACTAAAAATATCATTTTCAGCCAGAATAGATAAAACGTCATACAATATATGTAATAACATATCTATAATAAGTTTTAATATAAAATTAATAATTATAAAAGGTTTCACTCAAAATATCAATTTCAGCCAGAATAGATAAAACGTCATTACAATATATGTAATAACATGTCTAAACTAAGTTTTAATATAAAATTAATAATTATAAAAGGTTTCACTCATAATATCAGTTTCAGCCAGAATAGATAAAACGTCATAACGATATTTGTATCTCCATATCTGAACTGAGGTATAATTAATAAATATTAACTATGAAATATTTTATTCAAGGTATCAGTTTCAGCCAGAATTGATAAAACGTCATAACGATATTTGTATCTCCATATCTGAACTGAGGTATAATTAATAAATATTAACTATGAAGTATTTTATTCAAGGTATCAGTTTCAGCCAGAATTGATAAAACGTCATAACGATATTTGTATCTCCATATCTGAACTGAGGTATAATTAATAAATATTAACTATGAAATATTTTATTCAAGATATCAGTTTCAGCCAGAATAGATAAAACTTCATAACAATATTTGTATCTCTATTACTAAACAGAGCTTTTAATTATTGTTTATGAATTATTTCATTTAAGAGCTATTATATCGGCCAAACCGGTAGGTCACATGCTTTGAAGAATACATTACATAAAGAAACCAAACAAACCCAAAGTTCAGCTATGCAACTCACCTAAAAACACACAGCACACACACGCGGACATACATACTAATTTAAACATTCTCCATACATTAAAACAAAGTAAAAAACTAACAACTTTAGAAAAATACGAGATGTACAAAATGTACGCAACAGATAAAGAAAATATATTAAATTATAACACACATTTTGAAGCTAACACCCTGTTTAATTACATAACACACAAAGAAATTGAAAACACGAAAGATGCGTACAACAAAATATGCGTACACCAGGAATATTGCGAACGTTGCGTACCGAATCAAGTTTTGACAGATGACGAGGTTAAGCTATGAAGTCAGAAAATTGTGACAGGCGAAATTTGCGTACAGCATTTAGACAAACACGGATCTTTTAAATTCATTGAGCTACGTAAATGAGTTTACCTCTGAGTTAAACATAGGTGTAGCTTAGTTTCTCGGGACTAGAGATCCTTTAAAACCTATTACTATAAACCTAATACCTGATTTCCATCACACTTTTCCAGGCTTTGGACTGGCAAAATGATAGAGATATCTTATTCTTTCATTTTGGCGTGTTTACAATCAGCTTGTAGCCTCGGTAATTTTTGTGTTTCATATTTTCAATTAGAAACATTTTTTTTCATTTTACAGATTTTTTTTCATTTTAATCTATATTAAAACTTGACCAATTTATTTGATTTTACCATCTGATTTCTTGAATCTAATATAATCCATTTTTTGGATTTAGGAAGAGGTCTTAAACAAGACATAAGTTTCCTGTCTCTATGTATTTTTTGCAGTTTAAAAAAAAAAAATCATCCGACTTAATATACTATGTTTTTCTTCTCTTTCCTCGTCTCATGCGCATAGGAGTCGAAGATTCAGCCACGTTTGATAAGTCTCTTTCGATTAAATCGAGCTTATCACCTCGTCGGTTAATAGCAAAGTGACCACTGACAAAGCGGAAACCCTTTTTTGACGCATTTTGTTTAGAAGAATCCAAACGTATGAAAGTTATTAGCAAATAGTTTAGGGGTAGATGACGTGGGTTGAAAACTGGAGTTTGGTTTGTGCGCTTTTTTCGCTTGTCCAATTTACGACTTATCCTTGTCAATTACTGTTGTTTCCTCTTGTACCCATCTTCCGCTTTACGCATTTTTCGTGCCACTACCACCTTTACCCAACCTCGCTACAGTCATATCTTTAGATTTACATATCTAAACTCAGATTTAAGTCATCAATATCATAATATGTTTCGAATGAGGTACTTCTTTTTCCCAGAATAGATACATCGTCGTTAGAATATATGTATCTCCACGTTTAAACTGACATTTTGTTATCTATATTAATTATATGTTTCAATTAAGCTACCTGTTTGAACCCGGAACAGATAATTCGTTATTGGAATATTTGTATTTCCATATCTGAATTGACATTTAATTTATAAATATTATTTACAACACGTTTATAATACCTACAATAGATAATTAATCGCACAATAGAATAATTTTACCCACAATATATTAGGTTAATCGTCATTACAATGTATGTGAATTCAATTTTGAACTGAGATTTAAGTAATAGATAATAATGAAATATTTCGCCTAGGTTATATTTTTAACCCTGAATAGGTACATTGTTTATACGAGTATAACAGTATATACTAGTAAAACATAGGTATCTGCTTATCGCATTTCAGATTTTCGTTATCATTAATATTTCATGGAAGGGTTTTTATTATTCTGTATAGATGAATCAACATTGCCATACATAAATCTTATTTTAGAATACTTTATCAATAATAATTATAATGTTTCATTCAAGATTGCATTATAAACTAAGAATAGCAAAACGTCATTACAATGAATTTGCAATTATGAATTGAGTTTTAATTTATAAATTATAAATATAATATGGTCACTCTAGGAACGACATTTTACTCAGAATAGAATAATTTTCATATTTATTTTGAGATTGAATTTATCCATATTATTATAATACATTTCCATATCAACAATATTATATAACTTGTACATTTTAAATATGTTTCTTTAAAGAGTTGTCTAATTAACCCCCTCTTAAGAAGAAAAACAATTCTATTATGTCTGAAATAGTCAATAAAATGCAATTTAACTTTTGCAAAAAGTATCTGTTACGTACGGAAAAGTTTTGTTATTCCTGAGAAAAGATAAGATTTTACGTTTTATTCCTATCTACTTAGTACTCCCTGTGCATAAATTTCCTAATGTCCAATTTGTTTCACTATTGTCTCAATAACTACAGCGTTATCACATTTATTAAATTCAATGTTTAAAAATAATCAAATAAAATTAGAATAAAAATAAAATAAAGGTTTTTTTTGATATAAGAATCTTTCTCTCTCTCTTTTTCATTTTTCAACCAATATTCGTTCAATACAAACAACAATTTAATTTCATAAAAAGAAATATATTGAACAAAATATTATGGTAAAATATCTTCACACACCTTAGTGTCAGCATACTTCGCAGATAGCCATATTTAGTGACAAACTAAAAATGTTCGCTTGAATCTTCAACAAAATAGTCCAATAATATCTGACACATTTATTTACCTCATATAGAGTATACATATATATACTCGCCCGCATACACATACACACATATCATACGATAAGAAAAACACATAACCATTAATCGCCTCACAGTCACGAGAATATCTTTTTTCATTAATTTTAGAATCCACCAGATTCAATTTTCTTGAGCACTGTGGCGTGAAAACATATTAAGAATAAACCATTCACCCCAAAATCAATACGCAATGGATTATCTCAAACACAAAAATTAATATAAAATACTTAGTTCGTCCTAATTGACAACAGGTTATTCATCCTTAGAGGAAAAAAGGAGTCATTATGATGAATAGTGTGTTATTTATATAGTGGTTTGGTTTAAAAGTTTGTTAACTGATTTTATCTTTAGGTGTTTCCTCTCATACGAATTCATTTCCTTAAGTAACTTGAAGCTATGTTTTGGTTTTATTTTACGGGAAATATTTAAAACAAAATTTTCAAATTATTTTAGTTTTTTCTAAAGTAAAATTATTTTTGAAATTCTAAAATAATATTGTCTAGTTTTTGTATATATTACTTAGCATTATACGTGTATAATTAGTAATATAACACAAGGTTTTATTCTTAATCGATCAAGCTTAGTAACCTGATATATATTTGAGTACATTTTTCTGCCTTTTCTAACATTACAATATTTTCCTCTGTCGACGCGTTCACATTGACACCATTTTTAAAACTTAACTCGTGCTTTTTAAGCAGATTTAAGTTTTGAAAATGGAGTCAATCAGAAACTCTTCAACATAGGAAAATATTGTAAGGTTAGGAAAGGTAGAAAAATTTACTCAAATATATACAAATATTCCTAACAGAAAAAAGGCTGAGTATATTAAGAATTACGTATCCTGATTTTACACAATATTTAAGACGGGGTTGCCATTTGACAAAATTATTCGTTCGTGGGTAGAGTTTTGTCAAATTAAAATATGTTTCATGTAATATAGAGTAAAATTAATTTTGCTAAATGCATTGTTTTTCATCCGACATACGAATATTCTTGTATTTGAATAACCTATGTTGTTTTTAATTACTAAACAAGAAAATATATATATATATATATATATATATATATATATAAAGAACTAAGTTAAAATAGAAATACAAGAATTATAATTGAATTTACAACTCCATGATTTTGACATTGGATAATGTTGGTACTGTTAGCCAACTAAAAGCTTTGAATTATAAATTCAATTATAATTATTGTATTTGTATTTTGACTTAGTTCTTTATTAATTCACAAGAATACATATTGCGATATATATATATATATATATATATATATATATATATATATATGTGTGTGTGTGTGTGTGTGTTTGTGTATATATATATATATATATATATATATATATATATATATAGAATATCAAATGTGTTTTCCTGTTAGAATATTTTTAAGATCAAATAATACACACAAATACAGGAATATTTAATTTATTGAACAATAAACTCTAAGCTTTTCGTTGGCTTACATTACCAACATCTTCAGGAGTTACAATATTAAGACTGATAAAACAAACTGTCAAACAAACATGAAGCTATTAGATAAAGCAATACACAGTTGCCAAATCTATTACAATATTGCCAGTTTGGCAATATTGTAATAGATTTGGCAACTGTGTATTGCTTTATCTAGTAGCTTCATGTTTGTTTTATCAGTCTTAATATTGTAACTCCTGAAGATGTTGGTAATGTAAGCCAACGAAAAGCTTAGAGTTTATTGTTCAATAAATTAAATATTCCTGTATTTGTGTGTATTATTTGATCTTAAATATATATATATATATATATATATATATATATATATATATATATATATATATATATATATATATAGAATATCAAATGTGTTTTCCTGTTAGAATATTTTTAAGATCAAATAATACACACAAATACAGGAATATTTAATTTATTGAACAATAAACTCAAAGCTTTTCGTTGGCTTACATTACCAACATCTTCAGGAGTTACAATATTAAGAATGATCATTCTTAATATTGTAACTCCTGAAGATGTTGGTAATGTAAGCCAACGAAAAGCTTTGAGTTTATTGTTCAATAAATTAAATATTCCTGTATTTGTGTGTATTATTTGATCTTAAAAAATATATATATATATATATATATATATATATATATATATATATATATATATATATATATTGTAAAACAACATAGGTTATTCAAATACAAGAATATTTATATAAATTAATTTATATAAATCAATGAATAGAAATTAATAAATATTCTTGTATTTTAATAACCTATGTCGTTTAAAATTATTAAATAACGCATTTTACATATATAAATATATATATATATATATATATATATATATATATATATATATATGTATATATATATATATATATATATATATATATATATATATATATATATATATATATATAACTAATTCTATTATATTTTTTGAGATTTTGTATATTTAAAACATTTCATAATAATATTTTGTCTTCTAATATGACTAGATTTTTCACGCTATTATAAGCAAAATTAAAATTATGTAAAATATATTTAAAAGTTAATTAAATTTTTGTATGATTAAAATTAAGTAATTTAATTAAATATTCGGCGACCAGATAGCTACGAAATTTTGTTTACCTATATTCTGAAAAGCTTAAAACAAAAATAGTCGAAGTAAGTGGATTGACGGTTCCTTTGTTTTGTGCTCAAGTCTGCTAAAAGCTGAGTCTTGAATGGCACTTGACAGTTACTAGCTTATCTCACAAATACATTATTTGATGGGTTCAATTCACTTGTCGCCCATGTGTATTTATAAAGTGTTTTATGAGGAACTTCGTTTCTACTTCCCGTTTCTAAGACTTATAGTTTCAAAAAGAAAAGTTGTTTAAAATTTACAACAATTTACAACTAGCTGTAAAAACTCATTCGTAAATTTAAATTATCTCTTCCTAACCAAAGCTTATCACTAATAGCTACTTGTACATATTCATTGACTGTCAAAAACGAAATAGTTTATAAAAAAAGACATTAACCTATCAATCCATTTCTCCATTATTTAATTTCTAATAAATATTCGGTCATTATAATCTATATATTTTGTGTTCATGCCAGAAACAATGTATCGTTCCCCGTAGATTTCAGAGCATTCTTTAATTCGTTTAACCTGACAGAAGTAGACCTCTTTTCACCATAGTTGAGAGTTAGGAAACATGAATAACTCATGAGATATACGCAGGAGGGGAGCTCGCCATATAGTGGAGTTGGAAGCCCAGACAGCTGCGTACCCATCTCTTGCATCTACATCATAAAGGTAAAGAGGGGCTTAACGGTGCAGTGGGCGAGACGAGAGGTAGAGGGTCAGTATAAAATACGTTCCTACAAACATGTTAAAGAAAAATAGTTTCGGATAAAATAGTTTCGGTATGAAATAACAAAAAATCTGAAAGATGTGTAGGCATATCAGATGCGGGAGCTCTTGATGTATAGAACATTCTGAATATGTAATATGAATTTATAGTACAAGATAAATCTTATACGATCTTTCGATGTCATGACTATAAGTGGTGAAGAAGACTCAGCGGTTGGGAAACTATACGACCGTCGTCATCCTCGCCATGTGAAGCAGTAATCTACCAAAGCAATGAATTAACCCTCTCAATCAAGCCCTTTACTAGTCCTACCTACCTGACTCCATCCACACTACTTCTATGTAGCGAGGACTCCTATTGGGAGTAGGTCTGCAAACATATACATGTGATGTCACGAATACCTAG
>JBAIZL010000002.1:231436142-231446142 GCA_036971475.1 Prosapia bicincta | reverse complement strand
CTTAAAGCCTCCAATTAAATTTTCAGCAAAATGAATAAACTATTCAGTCACGTGTCAAAAACCAGGAAAGTGCATTGACCTTTTTTTAATATTTCTCGCTCGTTAAGTGGGGTGAACATGGAAGGGGAACTAGCAAACCATGTCATCCAGTACTTAGCTTCTTGTAATGTAAGCTTAATGGAAAATTCAAACATTTTATTTCATAAGTAACAAACATCTGTGCCCCGGATAGTTATATATCTTTATACTACCATTTGAAAAAAGTGGACAATCTAGAATAATAGAAAAACGTATTTAGGAACGTAATAAAATAATTGAGTATAATTTGAACATACTAAATATTGTTGACAATAATTTTCAGAGGTATTTAACATTAAATATATCTACCGATAGTACTTTACAAAAAAAAATAATTTAAAAAAATGAAGAAATATGAAAGTTTTCAGAGAAACTGTACAACAAGATCATTATGTTTTTTAAGGAGATTGACAAACTAATTTCTTTATAGAAGTTACCTAACATTCTTAAAAACAAAAGAGAAAACAAAAAATTCTCCTGACTTATAAAAAGGAGAGGAAACCATAACCTAGCATTACGTCTTATGAATTAGTTATTTTCAACAATTCTCATATATTTATAATTTCAATTCCACGAATGTTGTAAAAACAATTTATAAACCAAAAGAATAAAAAGCCCTTAATTACAAACCATATTTTATATTTTACAAAATCTATATTTTTATAACACTATTTTTGTCATTAGGTTACAAATTAACTTAGCTGTATTTGTCCGTAATAGTTTTGTAAAAGGTGTGTAAGAATTTGTAACTAATATTTTTATTTAATATCTGTGAATGACTAATAATTGTTTATATAGGCTAATGACAGATCACAGACAATGTTGCTTTTTTAAACATTCAATGTTTCAAATTTCTTTCCGAAATTCCTTTTCAAGAACTCAATTCTAATTATACAACATAACTTACTATTTATGAAATACATAACATTATATAAAACATAATAAAAATCAACAAACTATAAAACTCTCAATAAATATCCATTTAAAGTCAAAATATTTCCTATCACAATAAAACACACAAATAACAGATACATACACTAACACATCTACTATTAATAATAGAGTCAACATTTTAAATTCTTAAAAACACGCAATCATTCTAATAAATATACATTACATCAAGTGACCAAAAAACCTAGAAAAATGTTAAATTTCACATACAATTTCATTACTAAAGATTCACTTCATCATTCAATTCTGTCATTTTATTCAAAGGATTTCTTCCTAGTTCTTAATAATAATCCCAGAATTTTAATAATAAAAATTCCCCGATAGTAGAAATTTTATTTGTTATATTCTGATTCAAGAAACTCTATATACATTGGTATGAAAAAATTTGTTTAAAAAATTGTACAAAAACAAATTTTTAACCTAATTACATGAAAATTGATTGGTTTCTGGAACTGCCACAAAAAGACTTATTGATTTTGACAACAAAAAAAGCAAATACACATTTACCAACAGATTTACATAGCCTCTTTTAGAATCACTTTATCGGGGATGATATTTCAAGCTCTTGATGATATTTGAACTTTGTCATGAAAACTGTTTCGATATGGCATCATCATTAAAATCGTCATTCTCTTTTACAAAGATGACGTCATATTAAAATTAGTATATTACATGCAAAATTTAAAAAAAAATATATAATTGGATGTGTAGAAACCCCGATATCCAGTCACGAATGTGAAAGATATGGAATAGAATGGAAGCATATGACTTCTATTGAATACCGTATCGCTTTATATAGATAGTTTACTTTGAAATAGGAGATAATAGTCAACACAGAACTTCTTAAAAACTGAACTTTTACTATGGAGTCCATCAATTTGATTACTATCGCTTATGAGGTGGAGGGAAATGTGCATTATTATAACATTAACCCCCGTTCTTGAGATATACGATCACTCTTATGTCCTTTCATGTACGAACAAATGAATAACCGAGTTATATTTATTGGACCCAAATTATTCCTGATAACAAAATAAAAACAACCGCTATATATATATATATATATATATATATATATATATATATATATATATACAAACTAAGACAAAATACAAATACAAAAATTATAATTGAATTTACAATTCAAAGCTTTTCGTTCGCTAACAGTACCAACATCATCAGGAATATTAAACAATTGTTAAAAATTGTTTTTAAATGAATTTTAATTGTTTAATATTCCTGATGATGTTGGTACTGTTAGCCAACGAAAAGCTTTGAATTGTAAATTCAATTATAATTTTTGTATTTGTATTTTGTCTTAGTTTTTTATTATTACACAAGAATACATATTGCGATATATATATATATATATATATATATATATTTAACTTTGTGACACTGTTTCCTTGTATTCACTTATCATTTACATTTAAACAATAATCTTAATTGGTCTATATTCCAGTCGACTTTCAAGAACTTCAATTAAGTGTCCTTATTTATTTTCGACCATCATCTGAGACGAAGTTTGAACTGTTTGGTCTCAGATGATGCTTGAAAATTAAGATACGTAGTTAAAGTTTTCGAAAGTCGATTCACATGTACAGAAAGTAAGATTCTTGTTTGTTCATTGTTGTTAAGTTCATTAAAGAGCAAAAAGATAAATATATATATATATATATATATATATATATATATATATATGAATGTGTGTGTGTGTATGTGTGTGCGCGTGCGTGCTGCACTACTTTACGGTCGTAGTACCTATCGTACACTTTGTTTCGATCTATAGTTGCAAATTTCCGGTAATTTTTAACAGAAAATAAATACTTCAGACGGAAAAAGATATTGAACACAGACGGATGAAATTTAGAAGGTCTTTCGTATGAAAATCAAGTAGTTTCTTCTACTTTATAGAGATGAGTGTGGTAATCACATTTTATTAACTCTGGTTGACGGTATTATTTTCTGTGTTTTTGAGATAAATGTATGTATTTTATATTGATTAAAAGGAATATATATATAATACTCTAACAATTCAACACGTTGTAATATGTAGTTTACAATTTGTTTTTATATTCGAATTTCTTCGACCTATCGCTCATTAATACCAAAAGTAGTACTTTGATAAGTGTGCACAAAAAGTAACACATTATGCATTTAATGCCTAATAAATATTCTTTGTAAGTTGATTTCCTATGAAAAATTTGTTTGTTAATTTACCGATATGTTCATTTCTAAATCCTACCGTAATAAACTTAACTTACACGGAGTTAGTTTCCTCAAACAGTATTCTTATTACTCATTTGCCACTGATTGTACAGGGAGTGTTAAACATTTTTATGATGATTGAAAAATTAATAATATGATGATAAGAAATAAGAGGGGTTAAGAAAATGTTTGTCAATAAGATTTTCCTAAACAAGGAGTGTATGGCTCGGATGAAGCAGTTACGAGGTGGCGGTCGTTTGATATTCCATGAATAAAGAGAGGAAAGCGTTTACAAAGAAAGGTAATAAAATGCTAAAATTAAATTAAAATTTTAATTAAGGTGAATTGATAACAGAGTATGCAAAATGTTGTCAGATTCCTATTAATCGTGAAGTTGTATCAAAATTAAACATCGCTACATCAAATCCAGAGAACTGTGGTAAATTTATTGGATACGACCGAAATAATATGGTGTCACATTCTGTGAACAATATGGCACGTGTAAGAGGTTCTTCAACAGAATATGTTTTGGTACTGCCAGCTTTGTCTTAGGAAATCCTTAAAAAAATATTTCCGTAAAGCACTTACAGAATAATTTTTATAAAATTAAAATACTACAGGAAAAATGTTAAAACGCTTGAGCTTCACTTGTGTGCACGGGTATAATTGCAAAACTCTTGAGCTTCACTTGTGAGCACAGGTATATTTGCAAAACTCTTGAACTTCACTTGTGAGCACAGGTATAATTGCAAAACTTTTAAGCTGCACTTGTGAGCAAAGGTATAATTGCAACAAAACTCTTGAGTTTCACTTGTGAGTACTAGTATATTTTCAAAATTCTTGAGCTTCACAGGTGAGAAAAGGTATGATTGCAAAACTCTTGGGCTTCACTTGTGAGCAAAGGTATAGTTTCAAACCTTTTTAGCTTCACTTGTGATACAGACATAATTGCAAAAGTCTTGAGCTTCACTTGTATGCAAAGGTATATTGTCAAAGCTCATGAGCATCACTTGTGAGCACAGGTATAATTGAAAAACTCTTGAGCTTCACTTGTGAACACAGGTATAATTGCAAAACTCTTGAGAAGCACTTGTGAGCAGAGGTTTAATTGTCATACTCCTGAGCTTCACTTGCGAGCACAGGTATAATTGCAAAACTCTTAAGTTTCACTTGTGAGCACAGGTATATTTGCAAAAGTCTTGAGCTTCACTTGTGAGCAAAAGTATGATTGCAAAACTCTAGGGCTTCACTTGTGAGCAAAGGTATAGTTGCAAACCTTTTTAGCTTCACTTGTGATACAGGCATAATTGCAAAAATCTTGAGCTTCACTTGTATGCACAGGTATAATGGCTAAACTTATGAGCTGCACTGTGAGCACAGGTATAGTTGAAAAACTCTTCAGCTCCACTTGTGAGTACAGGTATAAAGGCAAAGCTCTTGAGCTGCACTGGTGAGCAAAGATATAGTTGCAAAACCCTTTAGGTTCACTTGTGAGCAAAGATATATTTGCCAGACTCTTCAGCTTCACTTGTGAACACAGGTATAATTGATAAACTCTTGAGCTTCACTTGTAAGCAAAGGTATAATTGCAATACTTCTGAGCTTCACTTGTGAACACAGGTATAATGCAAAAGTCTTGAGCTTCACTTTTGAGTAAAGGTATAATTGAATAATAACGAACACCAACTCACAATTACTATTTAATTCCTATAATAAATTTCAGTGACATAGTCATCATCAGTGGTAATATAATATAATATATAAACTATAGTTGTGGATAATTTAATTCTAAGTTTGGATGCTCTCCATTCATGATGACTTTGTCGTTAAATGCGTTGACGACCTGTTTACTTACCATATTATTGAATAAGACAGGATTTAATGTAACTTTACTTTATTGTTTCAAATTGGACTGCTTATTATTTTACAAGATTATATTAAACGATTTAGAAGGAAATCATTTCTCAGGAAAGTTGATCTTCTAGGTCCTGATTAATTACCAACTTGAACATTTCTGAGCAAAATTTGTTTTTATATTTATGAATTTTAATATGTCTTTATATTTCCCCAAACGTAGGGTAATAACAACATATCTAAAACCGTGCTTTATAAAGATAAATGGCGGCTTTTGAAAGCTTTTATATATTGTTTCAATACATATAAGTTGTTGGAAAGCTGTTTCATCACAGAATATTTAATCTGAGTTCACTTAATTTAAATTAATTATCACGATTTGACAAAGAACAAAATCTGAATTAAAAAAAAATTAAAACATAGTTTTTTCTCAAATCTACACTTTTAACATTCCATTATAACAAAACCAACTTTTAAGGAGTTTGGTGATACGTTACCAAAAAGTATTCAATTTAGATTTTTTCCTTCTATTTATAAACAAGAAACAAAGGATTTCATGTGATAAGAAAATGAAACGAACTGCATACTTGAACGTTCTATGCAGTGACACACAAGTGAATTTTTCATTGTCATAATATCTTATATTTCCTCTAGGCTCATTATATATAAATTGAGCATGCTGTATTCCTGGCTTGCCTAGTTTTGTCACAGCTAGGTAAGGAAGAAATAATTCATGTTCAATTTGTATAAATGTCTCTTTTATATAACTACATTACTATGCACTTACATTACAGTACACCGACAAAGTTTCCGGCCAGGATAGGTTTCGTTAATAAAAGAATTATTACCTTAGGGTAGGACGACCACGGGACCTATTTATGAATATTGTTGCAGTCATTTTTAAAATCAATACACCACTGTCTCTCGTTGCGTTTACTAATTATTCCAATTTTATAGCTTCAAAAAGTTGACGTAGGATTGTAATTGGGTTTTAGTTTACTGTCAACTACTGAACGCACCTCAAAAGTTGTGGGATTTTTAATTTCAGTTCACATTTAATATGTCACAGTGAGAAAAATAGGAGCGATATAGTAATCCTATTACTAATGTCCTAGTTCCTAACGTCTGTTACTTTCTGGATTCATTGTGTACATCGAAAAAATGTATTGGTTATATATAGGCTATAGTTATTGATAGTTACTATTGGTTATTTGTTATTTGTAAATTGTTATTTAATTCTGTCTTGATACTAGGACATGTGACTGAAACATTGACGGAAATATTGGTACTGTCACCAGCTCACGAGAAAAGCCCTAGCCTAAGGCAGGTCAAAACGATAAGGTCATTCATAAAAACATTTCCAACACAAAACGTTAGAGTTACAGAAAATTACAAGGCAGAAACGGGATCATATATAATTTATTTTCTGCAGCCTTTCTTATTAAAATTAGTACGTTTACCTATTTGTAACTACTTATATTACTTACTAAAATATAACTACTAAAAAACTATCGTACGGTTAGAATATGTTTGTAGGTCAGGAATACATTGACAGCGCATGCGCAGAACAGAAAACGGAGTGTGGCTCATTTTTACACCAGGGTTCTTCTCGTGTGCCGGTGACAATATTAACTAGTTATTGGTAGTTTTACCTGAGGGTTCGTCCATAGGTAAAGCCGCAAGTGAATAAAGGAACAATTGCTTTGGCCAAAGCAGCCAGTAGTAGTATAGCGGTACGGAGGGTTTCCCTATCTCTGTGTAATTCTGAAAGGAGTTGGGAACCGTAGGCTCTTTACCCTTCCTAGGGGCAAGTTGTTGACCAGTGTAGGTCTTACGTACTGGTGGAACCAAACCGAGATTTGGGGCCAGTATTTCGAGTTGGAATGAGATTTTGTCATGGTTCCCTTCCACATTCTTCAACTTCACCATCTTTCAGCTTCAAACTTTGTCAGTAGCGAGTTGGTGATGTTGATTGTGTCTTGTGTTCAGAGTAAATCGAAAGGTAGGTATTCACACTTATGCTTTTCCACTCTTTAAATTTAAACGATGACATCCCTACCTTGATCGTTATTACGACTAGACCATTCTTTTATTTATACCGCTCTCAACAGCTGTTACTCAAACCAAAACACAACACTATCAGATATGTTTTAATTTTGTTAATTTATTATTATATTTTTAATTATTTGGCTAGCTTTACCTTGTTTTGAGCTAAATTATTTAAAAAAATACAAAACTTATTAGGGTGGTTTTTCAACAGTTTAATTTTATTGATTAACGTTTTTATGAAATTATATTCCCTAGTGTATTTTGCCTTGATATTTTCTGCAAACGACTCGAACTATTATTATAATTACAAAGGAAGGAATTTATTGTGAGGTTTGAAGAAGGATTCTAGTAACTTAACAAAATATTTTTCCTATCAGAAACATAGGCTATTCATCTTTATAATAAATAGCGCCCGAACAATTACAATAAGTTTAAAAATAATTACCTGTCATTCGGAAGGACCGCCCATTTTGGAACATAGAAAAAGCTGTCACCTAACAATCTGCAAGTATAGCCTGGCTCTTGTTTCTTGTTATATATGCTACGGTTTACCTCATCCATACCAAATACAAATATCCCCTTCACATACTGCGAATTCCACACATTCAGTATAAAATAGATATTGGTCCGTGTATTGAAGAGCAATTTCAAATCACCTTATATATTAAATGTTATACGGCATTTATCAATGTCAGGGTTGAAGCGAACTCTTCTTGAAACTGTGATCACGTTAGCAATACAGGTGAACTCCCGTTTCATAAAATTTGGGAGTGTTTACGACTTTTAATAATAGAGGGACATATGATATAGGTATCGCTAGCCACATGTTTAATGTCTATTACTAGTATTATTTCATTACAGTGTCTTAAGTTATTAAATAATAGTGTTAAATATTTATTTAAATAACTTGGAAGCATATTTTATTGTAAAATAAAACACATTTTTCTAAATCTATTTAATTTCAACGTTTCACGTAATTAGTTTTACCTTTTAGACTAGAGTTGTAAATATAAATTCCCTCTTAGTGTGCAATAGAATTATTTTACACATGTTGAATGAGTATGAATTTATGTATGTAAATTGTCAAAGTTTATAAGATGTAGTATAAGTATCCTGTGTAGTACATATGGAACTACGTGTTTCATTGTGCATATATATAGCTTAGTAACACTGTTTCTTTGTATTAACTTATCACTTACCTTTTTTTTCAAGTCGACTGTCAACAGCTAGTTGACTACAGTGATCTTATTTATGTGTAATAATGTGTGTGTGTGTGTGTGTGTGTGTGTGTGTGTGTGTGTGTGTGTGTGTGCATGTGTGTGTGTGTGTGTGTATTAATGTGTGTGTGTGTGTGTGTGTGTGTGTGTGTGTGTGTGTGTGTGTGTGTGTGTGTGTGAGTGTGTGTATGTGTGTATGTATGTGTGTGTGCGTGCGTGTGTGTGAGTGTGTGTGTGTGTGTTTGGGTATTAATGTGTGTGTGTGTGTGTGTGTGTGTGTGTGTGTTTGGGTGTTAATATGTGTGTGTGTGTGTGTGTGTGTGTGTGTGTGTGTGTGTGTATGTGTGTGTGTGTGTGTTTGTGTGTGTGTATGTGTGTGTGTGTGTGTGTGTGTGTGTGTGTGTGTGTGTGTGTGTGTGTGTGTGTGTGTGTGTGTGTGTGTGTGTGTGTGTGTGTGTGTGTGTGTGTGTGTGTGTGTGTGTGTGTGTGTGTGTGTGTGTGTGTGTGTGTGTGTGAGTGTTCATATTTCAAATATTAAATGCTAGGTAACAGCACTTTTTAGTGCTAACAGAGGAAATTGGGAGAATTTATTTAGCAGAATTAGAAGTAAATCGTTTTTTTTTGAAACATCAATAATATTGATTTACGCAACTATGATTATACCCCTCCACATATTAAACTACCATTAAAAAAAATAATGTAAAAGTATAAACGTTTACTAAAATAACAAATATTACGAGAACAGTTAATTAAGGAAACTTGTTCAAAGGGATTGGCAACATGATATAATCTATTGGGATCCCAATCTTTGGAACAAAGAAATGCCTTTTAATGTGAAAATGGAATATTTTAAAGAAAAACGCTAAAATTAATTAAACAGATGAAATCTCAAATCTAGTAAGTCGAAAAAATAGATAAAAGTCGATCATAAAATGATTAGGTATCAAAAGATAGTTTCTCAGAACAATTTTTATAAAAAAACATTTTAGTCCAGAAATCTTTCTTAAAAGGTACCGTATAATTTATCATTCCATAACTAGGTTTAAAAATTATTAACTATGCCCAATTTAATACCAGGTTTATATTTATCACCGGAACCTAAATCGCTGTGAAGTGAAATGGATGCTGTGCCTACTGAATACTGTGTGTCGAAGAGATTTAAAAATTGTATAGAAAAATAGAGGAGAACTGCTTTCAGAAACGCAGCTGGGAGGATCTTACTGAATGAGGGTTGTAAGTCGTTACAGAACAGGCTTTCATAAGCTATACAGGCAAGCAGTAAAGTAGAAATGACATAAAACTTACGTGAACCGATAAAATACTAAAATTTCGTTAAGTATAATATTTTAGCTTTCAATTTTATATATTCTTTATAATATGACTAGATAATTTAAACTTATTTTGATTGCAATAATTCTTAAAGGGTCGCCATGACAAAAAGCTTTCACAAGAATTATAAAATTATTTCTACTAAGACCTCTGTAATTTTATGGGCTGAATTTAAATATTGACCAATAAATAATTCAATAACCAAAATGAGAACGTAAAGTCTAATTATATATATGTATGTGATATGTATGTGTGAGTGTGTGTGTGTGTGTGTGTGCGTGTGCGTGAGTGTTTGCGTGTTTGTGTATGCGCGC
>JBAIZL010000002.1:231423642-231426142 GCA_036971475.1 Prosapia bicincta | reverse complement strand
TATTCAATATAATAAGCCAAGATAAACCGCAACAATAAAAAAAACACGAGAAAAACAATAAAAATTTGACACAAAATATAAAATAAATTTTCCTTAATTTATTTTGAGGATCTGATGTAGGCCTAAGTCAGTGCGCCATGCCTGACGAATGTTTACCTTTGTTTGTAACGTTAATAAACATTATTATTTTATTTTAAAAGAAAATATCTGAATATTAAACATTTTTTGTACTTTCTAAAATAAATAAATATTTAAAAACTATATAATAACAAATATAAAATGAAAACATGTCCAACTTACTTGACCAAGCTGATGTACCTTGCACGCCATAAGAGGAACACTCTCTTAGTAAGAGTTTAGTTAACGTTTGTATGGTAGACGGTGATGAATATACTGAGCAATCTCAATTTAAGAAGTACAATGTTAAAAAAAATCAATTTATTTGCATTAACAAACTTAATTACAATAATTACTTGAACATATGTTGGCATTTTATTCATAGTATAACTTACTTTATTGATTAAAGATAATTAACAAAATGAATGCTACTATAGACAAGTGTAACATACTACCATAAGCTATGTGTTTTTAGTTCGAGTTGGATTTAGTTAAATAAAACTTATTACTATATTTTACAAACAAACATCCTGAACATAAACATTGCTGCCATTTTCTATCACGTGAACCACTCAGCAATAGTAAATAAAGAATAAATATTTCTACTAATTCTCCAAACTGTTACAAGTTGGCAGCCATACAGAAGGGAGTACGCCCTGCTTCACTTCTGTAATCGTTTAGTTTACGTTTTTAAGTTCACGTTAACAAACTTAATTGTTTTTTTTTACAGGCAACCAATACTCTAATGAATTTACATTTGTAGAAGGGAATACTGCTTTAATGCATAAACAATTGCTCGAAATAGTTGTGTGTTTCTTAAATGAGGTGTTTTATAGCTTTAATTATCTAGGGCTTTGTCTCCTGTTTCAATAATACAACACTTAAAACTAGTTTTCTTTTGTGTAGAAAGTATTTTTTAGTAATATATAAAAAAGAAAAACTTGAAGGGGGACCAAATATTGTTATTATTCTGTGTTAACGTTTAACTAGTTAACTAAATACACACTTTTAAATGAATCCCTTCATTAAAACACTTTCAAATGAAAATTAAATTTTCCCTCTATGTAAAATTTTACTTTGATATCTGATATCTATGAATGTTTTAGTTGACTTTATTTAATTCAGGTAGCAATTAGTTTGAATTGAAAGCGAGTGAACGGCCTATGTAGGGCAAAGGGATCGTTGAACAACAATATAACGCTATGTTTCTGAGAGTAAACTCTGTGGTAGAGTTGAGATCCAAGTTACGACTTCACACACAAAGTTCAGTCCTCTAACGAGGCCGTTCTTTAGTTAAAGAGTCAAGATTATTTCGACTTACAGAGAGGAAAGCGCTGCAGGTTTCTACAATGCTTCAGTAGTGCCCAAGCACGTAGCGATAAGATTGTTCCCTTAGGTCAGTCCATGCATTGTAAATGTAATATACGTTAAGTAGCCAAAAGGATCAATAAAATCCTTAAAATACGAAAGTGTGTTAAAGGTTATCTAGCTTAGAGTTATTTCTGATTATGTGACCTAGAGAACACTGTTTTATAATTCAATACGTCGTAATGTGCTGAAAACCGGAAAATTGTTACATTTTATGTAGGCAGAGGTAATGGGGTAAAGCAAGCTTCAGCATAAAGCAGTAAAAAGGAATTGTATACGTTAGGCTAATAAAAGGTTATAGGCTTCTGCTTCACTGGTTAGGCTTTAAAATTTTAAATGAGTTTAATTTAATATAAATAAAAGTTTTTAACGGGTTTGAGATAGTTGAAATTGTATAGACACGCCCTTCAGTGCTTTATTAACCAAACAAATTCCATTACAACTTCAAAAAATATGTTACTTTTATTTTTTACTTATTTTCAAATGAAGTACTTTAAAATACTTGCAATATTAAAAAAAAGCTGTCTGTATCCAGTCCTGAAGAGACATTAGAGTAAACACTGACAAAGAATTAATTGGACAAGGAAATAATAGAATCTTTACTTAGCACTACATTATTTTCTCTTACTCTAGATTTAATATTTTTCTTACGTCTATAAAATCTAATCTCTCTTGAAATACTCATGCGGGTTTACTCGAGCATACACTCTGTAAGCTTATATATTCTTAAAGCTGTTTGCTAAAGCTAATTGTAAACAATTATTCCAACACCCTACGATTAACAATGATAAATTTATAAAGTCAGTGCATCGGAAAAAAGGGACAACGTTAAATATATATACATATACATATATACATATATATATATATATATATATATATATATATATATATATATATATATATTGTAACACTCTTACAAATAAGGTGTTACATATAAATTCATTTATATATTTAATTTTGATTTAATAATTATATAGTCCCAATATATAAAAAAAAAACAATTTGTTTTCAT
>JBAIZL010000002.1:231363642-231418642 GCA_036971475.1 Prosapia bicincta | reverse complement strand
TAACCTGTACCTTATACCCAAAATATACTTTGGGTACATTTAGAATACCATTTTTAAAAAAACATATTTTCGGCAATTATGTTATCTTCATTAAGGGTTAATCAAGACTTAATTTACAGCGGTTATTATATATATATATATATATATATATATATATATATATATTTCCAAAACAAATATTCAACATATACTCAAAAATATTTATTAGATTCGGTGGACGCGTAGCATATCTAAAACTACCTAGGAGCGATCTCTATCTTAGTAGATTGTATTAGCCAGCACAAGCACAAAGTCAACTGAAGAGATTAAAACTTCCAAACAAGACTTTTCTCAACAGCATAGTTAAGCGAATACCTGTAGGTGAACCTAATTTTTTTACTTGAAAGAATAACTTTACTAATTAGAGTAATGAAATAACTACATTTTACTCTCATTGTTTATAACATTTCTCAATGTTTATAAGCAACTAATTTTTTGAACAAAATGTTTTATTGCACCAACAACTATATTTTAACCAACGTGCGAACTTATTGCAAGTCAGTAAACCTTTTGTTACAACGGTCCTGAATGATGTCATGATTTTGTTGCAGTCGAAGGCTGTTCTTTCCTTGAACAGTAAGTTCATCTTCTGAAAACATATTGACCATTAAACCTGAAGTTAAGATTGTCACTCTTTAATTTTACCACTTCGCTTCTTGTATAAGTCGGATCTAACCTCTAGCGGATCTAATTCTAATAGTATAAAATTGCATATTACTGATATAATTAGTTTTATTGGTAATGAAATATATTTATTTTATAAATATCGGTTACCAATGTACATTTCGAAACTATTCATGATTTTCATTTCAATGTTCAATGTTTATTTTTATGTTTACCTAACTAATATTATATTATGGTTTAGATATTTGAGTTATTTTATAAAAGTAATTTATCTTTGACGAAATCTTTTGATAAACCTCTTATATTTAACTTAATAATGTACAATGCAAAACTAAACCTAACTCTATGAAAATCTTTAATAGTGAATTTCGTTTAGAAGTTTATTCTTGATTATAGTGCCGTATAGAAAAGGTATTAATCCGAACAGTACAAAACAAATTATCACCTATAGCGCACACAAACAACATATAGTTCATGTTTCAATTGCGTTGTGTAGGAAAATACACTATATCGAAACATATAAAAGTGCTAACATACCATCAGCCCTTCCTGTATACCTCGTGATCTAAAACCAAGACACAAACATATCAATAAAATTTAAAAAAATGCACGAACTCAACAGGAATAATGTCTTATAGGAAAGGCATTAAATCTCACAATAGAGGTTAGTTTAGGTTAAGCTATGTATGGTTAGGTTAGGTTATGGGAGGTTAGGCTAGGTAATAACCGATTAGAGTAGATTAGGTTAGGTTACGTTAGGTTAGAATAGATTAAGGAAGGTTAGAGTGGTTGTACACACTCTGAAACACACACACACACACACACACACACACAAACTGACACTCACACACAGACACACACTTTGGCACGCATACACGCGCGCACTTACACACACACACACACACACACACAAATTGGACATTCGTATTAAAAATAACTACGTTTTGTATCCCTAACTGAATAGTAGCCGACATTTACCACACACAATATTTCTAAATGAGTACGAATTTGTTTCAAAATTATGTATGCATAACTTCTAACTAAATATAAAAACTGCTGTTTTGTAAATCATTCTCTATAGACAGTTCCCATAACACACTCCGTGTATGTGACACAGTACAGCGGTTCGCGTGAAGGGATACAGGCTAACGACAGTATTATATATTTACATGTAGTTATAACGAGGACATGGCGTCGGTTTCACTTGGGACTCTTGCGCCATGGGTCGTTTTTATAATTATTATTAAACAGTTTACCTTAAATGTTTGAATATTCGAACAGCGCGAACTTTACCTGTTCACAGGAAGAAAAAAATATTTCTCCACCGTTCGTAGTTATTTTAAAATTTGCTACTTTCGACGTTTGTCACTTATTGCCGCAAAACATTCAAAAGTACAATTGTTACCTAATATTCGATTTTCTATCCACTAATAAACCTATACAAAAATGTACTACAATCTATTTGGTTAAAGAACTACTGACTAGAATAAATGTTTGAATGAAAAGGTAAGCGATATTCATAATACAAATTGGTTCTGAGATATTTTATTAGAGGCCTCTAACGGGTATTTGTCTAAAGAAAGGGATACAATAAATACCCTCTCTATGCTCATTTCGGTTACAGTGTCACCATTCTAAGGGGTAAGAAAACATTTAGGTGCAGCAAAGGGATCTATATTACCTAATACCAAATCTACTTATATTTGTCGATGACGTACTTCTGTTTGCTTCAAATAAAGAAGATCTGCATTAAAAGTTCAACGAAGGCGAACTCATGATACCTGCAAAAGTAATGCTCAAAAAAGTCAAGGAAAAAACAAAATTGTGGTTGCCGGAAACTATTGGAAGGAGAAGATAGAATTTGCCTTAGACCAGCACCGAGAGCAGGGGAAGAAAACAAAGAGTGATTATTCAGGACATGCTCATAAGGAAAGCGCCTCCATAACTTGAATGGGTATTTCAGAACTAATCATCAGAGCTTCGGAAAGTGAAATCAACCCTACCTTGGTAATAGTCAGTTTGCAACGCACAACGCACGTAGAACAGAAAATATATTGTGAGTTATTCCATCGGCTTTTGTAAACCTAGATTGTGTAACCTTGGAATTATAAAAGCATTAGTGAAGTACTCAGATCTGCCTTTGTATATTGTTATGGAAAATGAAGTTAGGCTATTAAATTCTAGTTATAATATACTCCACTCAATACCTAGGCACATACAAACAAGCTTTCGCTGTAAGGCAAGCCTTGAGATTTCTATTTATTTAGTTTATATCAAGAAAACACAATCATGATTTCACAACGGCTGTCACTCTACTATTCAATACAATGGCAGTCCCAACAAATAACATAACCGTGACACCTGGATTGATTGGTTGTACTTGCATCATATATAGACTTAGCGGTTATTATTTAAACTTACCGCGTTACTGTAAATATACTAGGATAACATTTAAATACGTTTTTTTAAATCCAAAGCAAGAACTGGTTTTTAAAAAAATCAATAAATACGCGTTCACAAATGCATTCAATGAGATACCTTTTTTCTGTATGGACGTTTTGAAGAGATCTAGGTTTGGGATCGGGAAATATACAAGGTGGAAATATTACGCTATATATATATATATATATATATATATATATATATATATATATATATATATAAAACAAAAGTCTAAATACAAATACAAGAATTATAAATGAATTTACAATTCAAAGCTTTTCGTTGGCTAACATTACCAACATCATCAGGAATATTAAACAATTAAAATTAACATATGATATTATGATAAAATTACATTGAAGAACATTATAGAGCATTCAAAAACAAAAAATCAAAAGTATCAAATGTTGCAGCACACCTAATATCACATAAACATGAAATAACAAATTACGAAAATAACCTAACCATACTTGAAATAAATAATAACCCAATAGAACTAAACTCACTAGAAAAATACCACATTTATAATAACATACACAACAATTTAATGAATCTACAAACAACATATACAGAAGACATACTATACAAAAACATCATACACACAGATCAAGAGAAAGTGCGTGTAACGTCAACAAATACCAATATCACGGACCGAAAATCTACACCAGAAAAATATCAGTGATTCGACAATGGTCAAGTGACCGAAAGGTGCCTCATCACTCAAGGTAAAATTATTGCACTTAATGGTGGATAAAATTACTTACAATAGTAATATATTAACTTCATAATGTCGGTGCAACGGAAAAACAATGGATAACGTAAAATATCAAGAATTTAATACCTACCAAGGTAAACAACTGTACCGTAATTTATCTTAACCTAAAAATCAAACTCCAGAATTGCATCAACAAAATACAGTTTAATAAAAAATGCTTAACACTTAATATAACACCAAAATACGCTAAATTATACCTAAAAAATAAACAAAACACTATTATCAATAAAGTAACAAAAATAGCAGAATCACACATATTTAACAAAACATTAAATCTGCCTATCATAAAAAAAGCCAAATCAATTTACAACTATACACAACCAATTTGGAAATAATGAAAACTTTTGATACTCTCACACCTATTATTCACGAAAAAACACAACAAATTATAATAAAACATAAAACAAACACAATAAACAGACAAAACAGAAAAATCGAAAATTTATCAAAACAACAACATAACCTAAAAAATAGCCTAGAACCAATCCACACATCAAAACAACAATATAACCTAAAAAATAGCCTAGAACCAATCCACACGTCTAACAACAATAAATTCATAAACCTAACTAAAACACAATTTACTGAAAAAGAAAAAATAATAATAACAAATTCCTTCAAATATAACCTACCTAATTTCAACAAAAAACAAATAATAAAAAACCTAATAGTTGACACAGAATCTAACATCCACAAAATTACCCACCAAAATACTGAACACATAAGAAACAATATTAATAATAAAATTAACCTAATAAAAACGGAAAAAAACAAAAAAACGGAACAATATATAAATAAAAAAGAAATTATAAAACTCAGAGAAAAACTAGAAAACAATGACTACTTTATATTAAAATCAGATAAAACAAATACACCAGTAATAATAGAAAATACCAAATACATCGATTAAATGACTAACTACATAAAAGAAAATAAATACGAACAAATCCCAGACCCAACTAGCAAATACCTTATTACAATAAATAACTTAATAGTCACTCACCGAAATACCCTAAACTATAACAATAAATTAAAATACCACACAAGCCTATACCCATTCAAACCATGTGCACCAATATTATCAGGTATACCTAAAATCCACAAACCCAACACACCATTTAGACCACTAATAAATTTCACAACAGCACAATCTTACATAATCGCAAAAATACTAGACAAAATCATAAGATCTAAAATACATATCAACAACACATACAATATAAAAAATGGATACGAATTAATTAATAAAATAAAAACGATAAAAACAAACAGCAACACAAAAATAATAAGTTATGACATAACTAACATGTACCCTAGTATCCCAATAGAAGAAACCATAGAAATAATAAAAAACAAACTAATACACAATAACGAAAAAAGAAACATAATAGATAGTATCATTACGCTAACCAAACAGATATGTAACCAAAATTACTTCCAATTTAACAATAAATTTTATAAACAAACAACTGGACTCCCCATGGGTTCACCCATATCATCTGTCATGTCAGAAATATATTTACAACACTTTGAACAAATAATAATTAAACCTATACTAAACACACAATATTTCACTATGGACAAGGTATGTAGACGATATACTTGTAATATACCAACCTACCATTCACAACGAACACATCATAATATTAAACAAACTAAATACATACAACGAAAACATACAATTCACCGTTGAAACAGCAACAAATAGAACAATCAACTATCTCGACATCATTTTAAATATAAATGATAATAAAATAGAAACTACAGTATACAGGAAACCCACTTCCAACAACACCACAATACACTACAAATCTAACCACCCCTGGACACACAAAATTAACACTTACAGTAACATGATAAATAAAGCAATAAAATACACACAGGATAACAAACAAAAACTAAATGAAGAATTAGATAACATTACAAAAATAGCAATAGAAAATGGATACAACAAACACATTACAAAAAAAATATAAACAATAAATTCACAAAAAAACCTAACCTCAACACAACACTACAACCGGAACACAAAAATAATGAAAATGAAAAAATCTACCTAAAATATAAATACACCAATAACAAAATAGAAAAAATAACAAATATATACAAAAAAGAATACTACACTCCAACATACAAACCAAACAACAAAATAATAAAATATCTTAATAACACAAACCACAAAACAAATTCAGAA
Organism: Prosapia bicincta; assembly: GCA_036971475.1. NCBI lineage: Eukaryota > Metazoa > Arthropoda > Insecta > Hemiptera > Cercopidae > Prosapia > Prosapia bicincta. Next base: position 231,412,568 of record JBAIZL010000002.1, on the reverse strand, counting down.
AAACATAACCTATCAGGAATTTACAAAATTACATGCAACAACTGTAACGCTTTTTACATAGGAAAAACAACCAGATCATTTAAAATAAGATTTGAAGAACATTATAGAGCATTCAAAAACAAAAATTCAAAAGTATCAAATGTTGCAGCACACCTGATATTACATAAACATGAAATAACAAATTACGAAAATAACCTAACCATACTTGAAATAAATAATAACCCAATAGAACTAAACTCACTAGAAAAATACCACATTTATAAAAACATACACAACAATTTAATGAATCTAAAACAGCATATACAGAAGACATACTATATAAAAACATCATACACACAGATCAAGAGAAAGTGCGTGTAACGTCAACAAATACCAATATCAATGACCGAACATCTACACCAGAAAAATATCAGTGATTCGACAATGGTCAAGTGACCGAAAGGTGCCTCATCACTCAAGGTAAAATTATTGCACTTAATGGTGGATAAAATTACATACAATAGTAATATATTAACTTCATAAAGTCAGTGCAACGGAAAAACAATGGATAACGTAAAATATCAAGAATATATATATATATATATATATATATATATATATATATATATATATATATATATGTATCCCTCATCGTTTTGTAATTGGTATACCATAATTTTAGTACTTTTATGCCGACGTTTTGGTTCAGCTAACATTTCCTTAAATATCGAAACTAATTTATAATATCTTACTATTTATGAGGAATTTTAAATTTTAAATTTATTACTGTGGTTGAATTTTAATAATAAATACATAAAAACCTCCTAACCCCAAACCTTCTTTATTTTACTCTTATGTACATTTCAGTTATCAAGTAACCATCCTCAGAGGGATACAAAGACAGTCTTTGTGGTTAAGAGGTTTTTATGTATTTATTATTAAAATATATTTATGATAAGGTTTTGTACATTTATTAGATAATGCTTTAAATTGTCGTAAGACCTAGAACTTTCCTACTCGCAGAGGCTACTTTTTTTAATAGGACGTTTTCATTAGTCGAACAGATCCACGATCTCCGCAGTTTTCAAAGTAGAAATAGGAAACGGTTTGAAGTTCGCCAGAATACAATGTTATTGATTCCATTCCGTCCAGAGCGACATGGCTATTTTAGGGCAGGGATTTATGATTGGATTAAATGAACTCTAGGGACAGCCATATAACACAACTTCTCGCCGTACATTCTAAATACACCTTGTGTTAAACCTTGTTTGCTTAACGACTTTATTTAATGCATCATTTATTCGGATGTTTTGTAATAACGTAATATTTTGTTTTCACGCCTAAACAGAAAAGGTGTATTGGAAAATATTACCTCGTAATGTTCAAGTTTGCTTCACGATAAAATCGTCACGATCTGCTAAATCTTTAATGTGTCTATATAGTTTAAATACAGTGATACCATATGATTCAACACAACAGCTAATTTTATGTAATAGGATATGTTTTAAAACAGATATTATGCATGTATAGGTCATATTTTATAGGCTGATTCTTGGGTCTTAGAAATTGTGTATTCGTGTTCTACAAAACATAGGGCAATGTCGACATCCCTTACCAGTCCCAACCTATCGTGAATCCTATTAGCACGCTTCCGTGAACGTTTATTTACATTTGTTGTTATTCTTACTATACATTAAATTTATTAATAAGTAAACAAATAATGAATCAAACCTATGAGTCAGCGGAAGTCTAAGGATCGATGTTTTTTAAAACAACTTTCGAGCACTACCCCCTCGCTCTCTCACAGAGGATCCTCCAAGTGCCAGATTATAAAATTTGACTTTTACTTCTATATTACGTTACCTTACATATGATTCAATAAAAAGAAACCAACTTTATGTTATAACTTCATATAGGTCAGTTCCGTTGTGACAACGAAGATTAAGATTGTGGAACTACTTTGTTTGTACTGTTTGTGCAGCATAAATCGTTGTCGACTATGTTATCCTAAATGATATGAAGATAAGTAAAGTTCATATAGAACAGTTCCAATCGCAGCAAAATGCAAAGAAATAGAAAATTACATTAATATAGGTTGTCAATTGTGTCCCGTTGTACTTAGATAGCATTTAAAAGATTTAAAAAAGATGTATTAAGAAATAGGAGAAAAAAGTACATAATGAAGAAATGGCTGGGATTGTACTAAAATGCATAGATTAAATTTTGTATTGATAAAGAAGTGTAAGAAGATACAGTATGTTTTGGCTTAAAGATGCACAGAAGGAATAGGAGAACATTTTGGACGGAATGGTGCAGGCGTTCATAAACATTAGTAAAATAGATTATATTTTGCAGAGGAAAACAGAAAGTAATATTAGCTTTTGAAAGGCGTGACTGCTGATAAAGATCTATTGCTCTAGCAGGAATGGGTTACATAATGAGAAAAATCAGAGAAGGGACAGGATGGTTATGCTAAGGAATACTACAAAGGGACATAATGTATATTTGAAGGAATGAATTTTAGCTATGCAAACTGTCCTAGAATATTAGGTTCATGAATCAACACGAAGAGAAAGTTAGAGAGCGGACCAGGAAATTACAAAAAAAATATTTTGTAAAAATTGTAACGATTAGAATGTACTTTATTACTTTTCATATATTTGTTAACGCTGAGTGAATAATGTTAATATTATTTTATAGACCTAAATAATGTGACACAATGAGTTTGTCGCTACGGAAGCCCAAACACATAGTCACCCCCTTCAGGGTCAACACTACATGGTATCGTATGGTATCACTATGGTATCGTATGGTACATGGTATCACTACAAACACATAGTCACCCCCTTCAGGGCCAACACTACATGGTATCGTATGGTATCACTATTGTATCGTATGGTACATGGTATCACTACAAACACATAATCACCAGCTTCAGGGCCAACACTACATGGTATCGTATGGTATCACTATGGTATCGTATGGTACATGGTATCACTACAAACACATAGTCACCCCTTCAAGGCCAACACTACATGGTATCGTTATAGATCCTATTGAGGATAACTGTTGATATAATATTACCATCCTATTTTTCAACACAATAAATTAGAAAAATAATGTTTTTAGTGTTTCGATATTTTTAAGATTTTAATGAATTTTATGGAATTTACTGTAAATACTTACTGAATGAAGGCAATATTTTGTTCTTTTGAGCTTGTACTTAGATTCCAAACAAAATATAAAATTTGAATTTATTTATTTATATTATGAATGCTAGCATGATAAAATGCATTTCATAAATCCATAAATCCCTAACGTACCTATATGAAGCACAAAGCTTTAATATTATACAAATATATTCCTTCTACCGCGTCCATATTACATGTTAAGTTGCCATACTAAAACGTATGCACTAAAATATTTACTAATATCCCTGTAACAGAACTACAATTAGATATACAATCTAAGAATATAAAAAAAAAATAATTTATTTCCAATTACTTGGAATTAATTATATATAGTCTATGTATAAAAAAATTGCAAACGGTACGCCCACATATCCAAAAACCCTAAAACACTTTAAAAATGGTAAAAATACTTTTTTAACGAAAAAACGAAGTCAATACCAAATTTGATTATTAGGTTTTAAAAATTTGCTCAGGAAAAATTACTTCAAATGTACGTACTATGACAAACATTTTTCTTCAAGTTATATAACGTACGGCTATATGTATACCCAAATATTATATATATATATATATATATATATATATATATATATATATATATATATATATATATATATATATATATTATAAGAGAGAGAGAGAGAGAAAGAGGTGTGCGTGTGTGTGTGTGTGTGTGTGTATGTGTGTGTATGTGTGTATGAGTGTGAGTGTGAGTGTGAGTGTGTGTGTGTGTGTGTGTGTGTGTGTGTGTGTGTAATCATTGTAAGTGATTTTGTAAATAAATAAGGTACACTAGTCATTGTAAAATTATTTATCTTTAGAGACATTTCATCAAAACACAATTATAATATTTCTTCCATTGAGATTTCACTAGCTTCACACCCTTTATCCTGATGCAATGCTCCTATTGTTTTCTTCTATATCATTTAAAATACTTTTAGTTCATTAAGTATTATATCTAACTTTGTTTTACATATTTATTCCATAACCTAAATTGAAATAATGTATTTTCATCCATTATAAGTTTTTTTGCTCTCTATATTAAACGTTTATTTAAAACACGAAAATAAATTGTAATAACACTCTTTTATCTGTTTACCGTTTATTGGTAATGAGTTTTTATATGAATTTTCCGAATTTGTGTTTGTAAATCTTAAAGAAATAATTTCAACTAATTTAAATACTTCAGTCATAGTTACCATATCAGTAACAACACCCTCATGTAACGGTGCTGAAATATATCAAAAAAAAGCCTAGTTTCTTTTAAGCTAGATCGTTTCCTAGTGATTTATAGGCCAACTTCTACCACTTCGCATCCCTGTTTTGGGTATCTAAGGTTTAAGGATTTTCATTTTTCACCTGTCAAACGAATATTAACGTTTGAAATCGTGTACTGAGGAGGAGGGAGCGTTATCCCGAGGTTTACGAACTTCACATGGATCACGATCCAGGTAACGCCAATGGGGATACTTGGAAACAAATTATATAAGAGCAGTTATAATTTAATCTTCAATATTTTATGTGGCATGGGTTACGGTTAGTGCTGTAAATGAGGTCTTTGTTATTTTGGAAAAGAATGGTTGCCATCGGCTCCCGCTATAGGATCCAGGAAAACGTTAATTAGGTAATGAACGATATTACGATCCTACATACACTTGATTGAGTTTTAGGAATGAAAAATACGATACGAGTGGGTTGGTCACAGGATTGGAAAATATTATCCGCACATAGGTTCTACGTTTTAGCTTCACAACATCGGAATAAAGGTTTCAATAGAAATTCTGAATCTTACATGGGCATGAGGGGAAATAGTTGCAAAAACAAAAGTGTTGAAATAAAAACTAACTAACTTGATACTTAAAAATAGAGAAAACAGATTGAATGAAATGGGAGGCAGCAAGATAGTTGACCAGAAAATCTGGAGGGATGAGTTGCGGGAAGGATTGAAGTAAGAGCTGGGTGAAGGAAAAACACACTTAAGGGCACTAAAAGCATCAAGCAAAACGTCTGAAAATACGTAAAAAAGTAATTGTCATAAGCCAGCTTCAGTGGCAGGAACAGAGAATAACCAAATATATATTATTTTGAGGTTCAAACACTTTATTACAAAGAAACATACGACTCAAAAGCTAAACACAAACTGAAATTAAAAGGGTCTTCAAAGAATAAGACAAAGGGAAAGATAAGAACAATTCAGGGAACTTGACGACACTATTACGGTGAATGAGTAGAGGAATTGGAGAAGTAACATAGAATGTTTACGTCAGCGATTGGTAGCGACGAAAGGAAAAGAATTGTATTAGGAAACTTTCGTATTGAGAATTGGCTGGATAAATCGCATAGGAACTCCTGTCAACCACTGTAGGAAGATTGGATCTGTTATACTGAAACTACTCGGATGATGGAAAACAGAAGTCCTTAGTGAAAATGGTTAATGAGAGTTGTATAAGAGAAGTTGAATGTATGAAGTTAACAAGGCAAATAAAGAAGTAGTAGCCTGATTAACGTGAATATATTCAACGCAGAAAAGTTTCGTACTTGTTAAAAAAAATACATAAATGCAAATTTGATATAGATGGTCTTAGGTAATTCGTTAAAGATAAGTATACTGAAGTTCTTTCGAAAATGAATTTAACAAAAATTCAAAAGTGATGTACACAGGCGCACTGGGTATCTCACACAGTCTATGATGGCCAATAAAGAAAGCCACGCAAATTCCTCAAAACATCTCAGAGATAATACGAGGTTTTAATAGAGGGACGAAAATCTGAATGAGTAGAGGTCAAAAGAAAAAATAACTTTAAAAAGAGCGATATCATTTAGGCATTTAAAAAAAAATTGCAATGAAGATAAAACATTATTCAGGAGAACAAAAAAAAGTTAAACTGGAGGCTGAGAGAAAACATTTCAACAAGAAAGGATCAAAAGGATCATATTTCAACAAGAACAGATGAAACACAGTTCAAATAATGGTCTATATCCGGTAACGCCTGGCCACGACACATCTACAGTCGTGTGGCTAAATATCCAACACTTATCAATGAAAGGATAAGACACGAACAAATAACTTGAAGACAAATACAGTAGTATCCATTACCTCATGGAAATAACTCATGTAAACGAAATACATTTTGCTCTTGTGCTTAGAGCATGCAACGTTTTAGAAATATATATTCTAGAAAGACGACCATGTCAACGAAATCAATATTATTTCCATAACCCCTGGACATCGGAAGTTGCCATCCCTGGTTAGGCGATGGAGGTCTTTCTCCATTTCCGCGTCCTGAAGGCTGAGTCTGGAGCCCTCGTCCATGAATGGAAGTAGACGGCAGGAACGTGGATATTTTGGTCCCATCTGGCCTGGTGATGATTGTCCTAGGCGCTGACCAACATAACGACCGTTAGCACCTAGTATTAACATTTTTTTACAAACTGCCTTACAGGTCCTTATGTTCCTGTATTTATTGCGGCTATGTCACCCTTCCCCTCCGCTCTCCTCTCGTCGCTATCTCCGTGCTTGTTTCTTGTACGGGCGGGTTGGACAACGTATTAGTTTGAAACTGCATCTGTTTTGTTATCTGTTTTAGAACACTGAAAAATGTCTATTTTTTTAAAATGGCTGTAACTTTTTGTTATTTGAGTTTTTTTAAATTCTGTTTTCACTACTGTTTATTATGGATTGTTCTGGTCATTTCAAAATGTCGATGAAAGTTCTACGTGGCCTAGTTCTCAAGTTAGCATTTTTTGGCACTTTTGAAAATTTTTCACTTCACTCTCGTTTGTCAAATTTAGTTAGTTATTACAAATTCATGCTATCATAATTTTTAACTTGTCTTAATTATACTTATTCAAAATTTTACTGACTTCTTGACTCTTTACTATGTTTATTATACCATAAATTAAAACCTTATTATTTAAATATTAAAATTGTTATTTAAAAAATAAGAAATTATTAATTTCTTAATTGAAACGTTAACTCAGACCGTCGCAACGTGTGTGTGTGTGTGTGTGTGTGTGTGTTTGTCTGTCTGTGAGTGTGTGTGTGCCGGTGTGCGTGAGTATGTGAGTGTGTTTGTGTGTGTATGTGTGTGTAATTATTTAAAGTGATTTTGTAAATAAATAAGGTACACTAGTCATTGTAAAATTATTTATCTTTAGAGACAATTATAATATTTCTTCCATGGAGATTTCACTAACTTACCACCCTTTATCCCTCTGTAATGGATGATGAACTTGTATGGAGTGTTCTTCATTTCAGACTTTATATACAAATCTGTAATTAATGGAAGTTTAAAGTTTGAAACTAATACTTTCTTAGTTTTTCATAAAGTAATTATTTTTAACTATCCATGCTCCACTTTTTTATAAGTTGTTGCAGCAAAATCATCCTACAAATTAAATTAGAGTCCAGTGTATCGAATGACATTTAGAAAATAATTATGCATTTAGAAATTGTGTTTCTGAGTGTAATATGTTTGAAATCCCGAGATAAACTGTTCCACACTAATCAACCTTAACCATTATCACTGCTTGATTGTTTAAATGGCACTACAAAGTAAATATTATAACTATTACCCGTATGCCCCCTTATAAAGAGATTTATTTATGAAGAAAAGTAGAGTATTGGTTTATATTTTACTAAAGTTGTTAATACACCACTTCAATGGTTTAATAACAATTGTCGGTGTACTTTACCAAAAATGTAAACCATCATGTGTTCGCCGAATGATTTGAAAGCATTTCAGATCCACTTTGCATAAATTCGATTCTATATGGCGTGACATCACTCGTCCTAATTGGCATGATTCCTTCCGCTTCCGCAATAGCGTCAATCAACACAACTGCATCCGGATCCGTTAATTTTGCTTTCTGACATAAACGGGATTTCAGCTAGACTTCCCCTTCTAACCTAATAACAACTTGCCAGATACTTAGTTTTGGAATGGTAACTTCTTACGGTCGACGGGTTTAATTAAAATTAAACAGGAGAAGTTAAAGCTTTGGTGAGTCCCTAATCATATATTGCTACACAACAGGTTTATTTAGTGGTTAAGATTACATTATTTGGTATAAAGTATTAGATTTGGATAAATAAGCAGCATAATATTGTTAATTTTAATAATTTATTTCTCAGTAAATGGCAAAAGAAAAATTGGAAAATTCTAAATACGATATCATTTCAACAATCTAAAAATAGGTCAATAATTATTCAATTATTTTATTTGAAGATTTAATTTGAAATTTTTTACTCTTTCCCAGAAATTTATGAATGAGAACATGTTAAAACCTCTTTAAATAACAGAGTTTGGGCATTGGAAAGAACAGCAATAATACAAAAATAATGAAAAATAACAAATAAAACAACTTACTTATTATTAAATCCTGATCATCACTCTAGTTCGTATCTTCTTGTTTGCTAAATTGTAATTTTGTAATGAGACCCTCTGATGATGATGGCATGGTCATCGAAATGTAGACAAGTGTTTAATCTTAAGTAACTTGTTTTATTTGTTATTTTTGATAATTTTTGTGGTATTGGGGTTCGTTCCAATACTTTCATTGTAATATATTGTACCACTGTGCTCTTATAATTTTATATAAAGTTTGGTATTATCCAAATCTCCTACATACTGTCCATATCATCCCTACAGGTAGCATCTTACCTTTATCGGATTAAACTAACTATTACTTAATGGGTTTTCCTTTATAAAATGTTTATTTTAGCACTTTTATCGCAATGAAACTTTTATTGTATTTCCCACAATACAGAGGTTTATTTCTTCCCAACAGGTAGCGTCATATATTCACCGGAATAGACTAACTATTACGTTATGAGTTTTTTCTTTATAAAACGTTTAGTTATGCACTTTTATCGCAATGAAACTTTTATTGTATTTCCCACAATACAGAGGTTTATTTCTTCCCAGCAGGTAGCGTCATATATTCACCGGAATAGACTAACTATTACGTTATGAGGTTTTCCTTTATAAAACGTTTAGATTTGCACTTTTATCGCAATGAATCCTCTAATGTATGTCCTACAATACAGAGGTTTATATTTTTACTACAGGTAGCGCCTTATCTTCATCATAATAGGCTAACTATTACGTTATGAGGTTTTCCTTTATAAAAAGTTTAGTTTTGCACTTTTATCGCAATGAATCCTCTAATGTATGTCCTACAATACAGAGGTTTATACCTTTCTTACAGGTAGCGCCTCATCTTCATCATAATAGGCTAACTATTACGTTATTATTTTTTCCTTTATAAAACGTTTAGTTATGCACTTTTATCGCAATGAAACTTTTATTGTATTTCCCACAATACAGAGGTTTATTTCTTCCCAGCAGGTAAGCGTCATATATTCACCGGAATAGACTAACTATTACGTTATGAGGTTTTCCTTTATAAAACGTTTAGATTTGCACTTTTATCGCAATGAATCCTCTAATGTATGTCCTACAATACAGAGGTTTATATTTTTACTACAGGTAGCGCCTTATCTTCATCATAATAGGCTAACTATTACGTTATGAGGTTTTCCTTTATAAAAAGTTTAGTTTTGCACTTTTATCGCAATGAATCCTCTAATGTATGTCCTACAATACAGAGGTTTATACCTTTCCTACAGGTAGCGCCTCATCTTCATCATAATAGGCTAACTATTACGTTATTAGTTTTTCCTTTATAAAACGTTTAGTTATGCACTTTTCGCAATGAAACTTTTATTGTATTTCCCACAATACAGAGGTTTATTTCTTCCCAGCAGGTAGCGTCATATATTCACCGGAATAGACTAACTATTACGTTATGAGGTTTTCCTTTATAAAACGTTTAGATTTGCACTTTTATCGCAATGAATCCTCTAATGTATGTCCTACAATACAGAGGTTTATATTTTTACTACAGGTAGCGCCTTATCTTCATCATAATAGGCTAACTATTACGTTATGAGGTTTTCCTTTATAAAACGTTTAGATTTGCACTTTTATCGCAATGAATCCTCTAATGCAGGGGTTCCCAAACTTTTTTGTACCACGCCCCCTCTGGTTATTTGGAGACCCCCACGCCCCCTTACACATATCAGCTTTCCATTTTACAATACCATATTTCCACGGTGCCGTACATACCAACTCCTACTTGTACAAGTACATGAACTCGTACAAGTATGTGCCTACTTGATACGGTGAGTAGGTAGATTTTTTTGTTCACTGTTGAATGCGGTAACGCAGAATGGAAAGATTCGATAATTGTACGTATGATGAAAACAAGTATTACATGAAAAACGAATATAATTACTGATACAAAATTTAACATTGTAACACAGATACATTTTCAATTTAAGGAAGGTGAAACAATAGGCCTACCTACTTACAAAAACAAAACATAAAATGTAATTTAGTGATATGGGTGCGCTTGCATGTTATGAATAAGTTGACAGATCCTGGGTTGTGTTTCAGTCAAAGCACAGCGTAGGTCACTTTCGACATCAAGTTTGTTGTGGTACTTGGTTTGGATCGCACAAGAGTTGAAAACGCTTTTTCGCACATGTATGTTGTTGGAAAAGGCAAGTACATCCGAACAGCTTTCTCTGAAACACTGGGGTAAACTTTTAAGTACTTTAACCAAAATGAGAGCTTGTCCATTTGTTCAAAATCGTATCTTGCAGTAGAGTCATTTTTTATTTCTATTCCCTCCTCTTGCAACTCTTCTGGCAGCAACTGTATGCCCATGTGGAACGGATCGGTTGATAGTTTGTAAAACTCCTCTGAAGTTAGGAAAGTACCTGCTGAACTATTCCTTGAGGTTCTTCAAATGGTCAATTATCAAGTTTTTCAAAAACGTCCTCAAAACATGATTCTTCTGAGAATGATACTACTTTGCAGAAACTTGAATAGTTGCTGGGGTTCATTGACACTTTACGTATAAAAGTTGTAGTTTCTCAACGAACATCTTAATGGCATCCTGATGTGTTACTATATTTGAGTCTGCACCTTGCAGTCTCAAGTTTAGGTTGTTTACCGTGTAAAAAAGTCTGATAAATAGGCCAAAATCACTTGGTTACAGGGTTTTTTGAACTCTGCAATAAGCTCGTTTTGTTTCTGCTGTGCCAAAAACGTAATCACTTCATCACGGAGCTTAAATAGTCTTCCCAACATATTGCATTTTGATAGCCATCGTACTTCTGTATGAAATAGCAGCGTTTTGTGGTCACTTCCTAAATCTTCACAAAGAACTTTAAGCAGTCGAGTATTTAATGCACTGTTCTTAACGTAGTTGACTACTTTAATATATAACTTTAAAACAGCATTGAGTTCGTATGGAAGCGTTTTTGCTGCCAAGGCTTGGAGGTGAACAAAACAATGAATCACAACCACATCAGCATTCTTCTCTTTGACCAACTGCACAAAGCCTGAATGAGAACCCACATCTGTGCATACACCAATGAGTTTTATTTTTTTTAGGATATTATTTTTGTAATTTTTTTTATTTATTTCATTTGGGTGGGACGCCCCCCCTGGACTTTCTCCAAGCCCCCAAGGGGGGGCGCGCACCCCAGTTTGGGAACCCCTGCTCTAATGTATGTCCTACAATACAGAGATTTATATCTTTCTTACAGGTAGCGCCTTATCTTCATCATAATAGGCTAACTATTACGTTATATTTTTCCCGTATAAAAAGTTTAGTTTTGCACTTTTATCGCAATGAACCCTCTAATGTATGTCCAACAATACAGAAGTTTATATCTTTCCTACAGGTAGCGCCTTATCATCATCAATATAGGCTAACTATCACGTTATTAGTGTTGCCTTTATAAAAAGTTTAGATTTGCACATTTATCGCAATTAATCCTCTAATGTATGTCCTACAATATAGAGGTTTATATCTTTCCTACAGGTAGCGCCTTATCTTCATCATAATAGGCTAACTATTACGTTATATTTTTCCCGTATAAAAAGTTTAGATTTGCACTTTTATCGCAATGATTCCTCTAATGTATGTCCTACAATACAGAGGTTTATATCTTTCCTAGAGTTAGCGCCTTATCTTTATCACAATAGGCTAACTATTACGTTAATAATTTTTCCTTTATAAAAAGTTTTGATTTGCACTTTTATCGCAATGAATCCTCTAATGTATGTCCTACAATACAGAGGTTTATATCTTTACTACAGGTAGCGCCTTATCTTCATCATAATAGGCTAACTATTACGCCATATGTTTCCCATATAAAAAGTTAGGTTTGCACTTTTATCGCAATAAATCCTCTAATGTATGTCCTACAATACAGAGGTTTATATCTTTCCTACAGGTAGCGCCTTATCTTCATCAATATAGGCTAACTATTACGTTATTAGTTGTTCCTTTATAAAATGTTTAGTTTTGTACTTTTATCGCAATGAATCCTCTAATGTATGTCCTACAATAAAGAGGTTTATATCTTTCCTACAGGTAGCGCCTTATCTTCATCAATATAGGCTAACTATTACATTATTAGTTGTTCCTTTATAAAATGTTTAGTTTTGTACTTTTATCGCAATTAATCCTCTAATGTATGTCCTACAATATAGAGGTTTATATCTTTCCTACAGGTAGCGCCTTATCTTCATCATAATAGGCTAACTATTACGTTATATGTTTCCCGTATAAAAAGTTTAGATTTGCACTTTTATCGCAATGATTCCTCTAATGTATGTCCTACAATACAGAGGTTTATATCTTTCCTAGAGTTAGCGCCTTATCTTTATCACAATAGGCTAACTATTACGTTAATAATTTTTCCTTTATAAAAAGTTTAGATTTGCACTTTTATCGCAATGAATCCTCTAATGTATGTCCTACAATACAGAGGTTTATATCTTTACTACAGGTAGCGCCTTATCTTCATCATAATAGGCTAAATATTACGCCATATGTTTCCCATATAAAAAGTTAGGTTTGCACTTTTATCGCAATGAATCCTCTAATGTATGTCCTACAATACAGAGGTTTATATCTTTCCTACAGGTAGCGCCTTATCTTCATCAATATAGGCTAACTATTACGTTAATAGTTGTTCCTTTATAAAATGTTTAGTTTTGTACTTTTATCGCAATGAATCCTCTAATGTATGTCCTACAATAAAGAGGTTTATATCTTTCCTACAGGTAGCGCCTTATCTTCATCAATATAGGCTAACTATTACGTTATTAGTTGTTCCTTTATAAAATGTTTAGTTTTGTACTTTTATCGCAATGAATCCACTAATGTAAGTCCTACAATACAGAGGTTTATATCGTTCCTACAGGTAGCGCCTTATCTTCATCATACAAGGCTAACTATTACGTTATATTTTTCCCGTATCAAAAGTTTAGATTTGCACTTTTATCGCAATTAATCCTCTAATGTATGTCCTACAATACAGAGGTTTATATCTTTCCTACAGGTAGCGCCTTATCTTCATCATAATAGGCTAACTATTACGTTAATAATTTTTCCTTTATAAAAAGTTTAGATTTGCACTTTTATCGCAATGAATCCTCTAATGTATGTCCTACAATATAGAGGATTATATCTTTCCTACAGGTATCGCCTTATCTTCATCATAATAGGCTAACTATTACGTTAATAATTTTTCCTTTATAAAAAGATTAGATTTGCACATTTATCGCAATGAATCCTCTAATGTATGTCCTACAATACAGAGGTTTATATCTTTCCTACAGGTAGCGCCTTATCTTCATCAATATAGTCTAACTATTACGTTTATAGTTTTTCCTTTTTAAAAAGTTTAGATTTGCACTTTTATCGCAATGAATCCTCTAATGTATGTCCTACAATACAGAGGTTTATATCTTTCCTACAGGTAGCACTTTATCTTCATCATAATAGGCTAACTATTACGTTAAATTTTTCCCGTATAAAAAGTTTAGATTTGCACTTTTATCGCAATGAATCCTCTAATGTATGTCCTACAATACAGAGGTTTATTTATCACTACAGGTAGTGAATTATCTTCATCATCATAGGTTAACTATTACGTTATATTTTTCCCGTATCAAAAGTTTAGATTTGCACTTTTATCGCAATGAATCCTCTAATGTATGTCCTACAATACAGAGGTTTATATCTTTCCTACAGGTAGCGCCTTATCTTCATCAATATAGGCTAACTATTACGTTATTAGTTTTAACTTTATAAAAAGTTTAGATTTACACTTTTATCGCAATGAATCCTCTAATGTATGTCCTACAATACAGAGGTTTATATCTTTCCTACAGGTAGCGCCTTATCTTCATCAATATAGGCTAACTATTACGTTATTAGTTTTTCCTTTATGAAAAGTTTAGATTTACACTTTTATCGCAATGAATCCTCTAATGTATGTCCTAAAATACAGAGGTTTATATCTTTCATACAGGTAGCGCCTTATCTTCATCAATATAGGCTAACTATTACGTTATTAGTTTTTCCTATATAAAAAGTTTAGATTTACACTTTTATCGCAATGAACCCTCTAATGTATGTCCTACAATACAGAGGTTTATATCTTTCCTACAGGTAGCGCCTTATCTTCATCAATATAGGCTAACTATTACGTTAATAGTTTTTCCTTTCTAAAAAGTTTAGATTTACACTTTTATCGCAATGAATCCTCTAATGTATGTCCTACAATACAGAGGTTTATATCTTTCCTACAGGTAGCGCCTTATCTTCATCATAATAGGCTAACTATTACGTTATATTTTTCCTTTATAAAAAGTTTAGATTTGCACTTTTATCGCAATGAATCCTCTAATGTATGTCCTACAATACAGAGGTTTATATCTTTCCTACAGGTAGCGCCTTGTCTTCATCAATATAGTCTAACTATTACGTTAATAGTTTTTCCTTTATAAAAAGTTTAGATTTACACTTTTATCGCAATGAATCCTCTAATGTATGTCCTACAATACAGAGGTTTATATCTTTCCTACAGGTAGCGCCTTATCTTCATCATAATAGGCTAACTATTACGTTATATTTTTCCCGTATATAAAGTTTAAATTTGCACTTTTTTCGCAATGAATCCTCTAATGTATGTCCTACAATACAGAGGTTTATTCATCCCTACAGGTAGTGAATTATCTTTATCATAATAGGTTAACTATTACGTTATGAGTTTTTCCTTTATAGAAAGCTCAGTTTTGCACTTTTATCGCAATGAATACTTTATTGTATTTCCGACATTACAGAGTTTTATTTCTTTACTACAGGTAGCGCCTAATCTTCATCATAATAGGCTAACTATTACGTTATTAATTTTTCCTTTATAAAAAGTTTAGTTTTGCACTTTTATCGCAATGAATCCTCTAATGTATGTCCTACAATACAGACGTTTATATCTTTCCTACAGGTAGCGCCTTATCTTCATCATAATAGGCTAACTATAACGTTAATATTTTTTCCTTTATAAAAAGTTTAAATTTGCACTTTTATCGCAATGAATCCTCTAATGTATGTCCTACAATACAGAGGTTTATACCTTTCCTACAGGTAGCGCCTCATCTTCATCATAATAGGCTAACTATTACGTTATGTTTTTCCCGTATAAAAAGTTTAGATTTGCACTTTTATCGCAATGAATCCAATAATGTATGTCCTACAATACAGAGGTTTATATCGTTCCTACAGGTAGCGCCTTATCTTCATCATAATAGACTAACTATTACGTTATATTTTTCCCGTATCAAAAGTTTAGATTTGCACTTTTATCGCAATTAATCCTCTAATGTATGTCCTACAATACAGAGGTTTATATCTTTCCTACAGGTAGCGCCTTATCTTCATCATAATAGGCTAACTATTACGTTAATAATTTTTCCTTTATAAAAAGTTTAGATTAGCACTTTTATCGCAATGAATCCTCTAATGTATGTCCTACAGTATAGTGGTTTATATCTTTCCTACAGGTAGCACTATATCTTCATCTTAATAGGCTAACTATTACGTTATATTTTTCCCGTATAAAAAGTTTAGATTTGCACTTTCATCGCAATGAATCCTCTAATGTATGTCCTACAATACAGAGGTTTATACCTTTCCTACAGGTAGCGCCTTATCTTCATCATAATAGGCTAACTATTACGTTATATTTTTCCTTTATAAAAAGTTTAGATTAGCACTTTTATCGCAATGAATCCTCTAATGTATGTCCTACAATACAGAAGTTTATACCTTTCCTACAGGTAGAGCCTCATCTTCATCATAATAGGCTAACTATTACGTTATATTTTTCCCGAATAAAAAGTTTAGATTTGCACTTTTATCGCAATGAATCCACTAATGTATGTCCTACAATACAGAGGTTTATTCATCCCTACAGGTAGTGAATTATCTTTATCATAATAGGTTAACTATTACGTTATGAGTTTTTCCTTTATAGAAAGCTCAGTTTTGCACTTTTATCGCAATGAATACTTTATTGTATTTCCGACATTACAGAGTTTTATTTCTTTACTACAGGTAGCGCCTAATCTTCATCATAATAGGCTAACTATTACGTTATTAATTTTTCCTTTATAAAAAGTTTAGTTTTGCACTTTTATCGCAATGAATCCTCTAATGTATGTCCTACAATACAGACGTTTATATCTTTCCTACAGGTAGCGCCTTATCTTCATCATAATAGGCTAACTATAACGTTAATATTTTTTCCTTTATAAAAAGTTTAAATTTGCACTTTTATCACAATGAATCCTCTAATGTATGTCCTACAATACAGAGGTTTATACCTTTCCTACAGGTAGCGCCTCATCTTCATCATAATAGGCTAACTATTACGTTATGTTTTTCCCGTATAAAAAGTTTAGATTTGCACTTTTATCGCAATGAATCCAATAATGTATGTCCTACAATACAGAGGTTTATATCGTTCCTACAGGTAGCGCCTTATCTTCATCATAATAGACTAACTATTACGTTATATTTTTCCCGTATCAAAAGTTTAGATTTGCACTTTTATCGCAATTAATCCTCTAATGTATGTCCTACAATACAGAGGTTTATATCTTTCCTACAGGTAGCGCCTTATCTTCATCATAATAGGCTAACTATTACGTTAATAATTTTTCCTTTATAAAAAGTTTAGATTAGCACTTTTATCGCAATGAATCCTCTAATGTATGTCCTACAGTATAGAGGTTTATATCTTTCCTACAGGTAGCACTATATCTTCATCTTAATAGGCTAACTATTACGTTATATTTTTCCCGTATAAAAAGTTTAGATTTGCACTTTCATCGCAATGAATCCTCTAATGTATGTCCTACAATACAGAGGTTTATACCTTTCCTACAGGTAGCGCCTTATCTTCATCATAATAGGCTAACTATTACGTTATATTTTTCCTTTATAAAAAGTTTAGATTAGCACTTTTATCGCAATGAATCCTCTAATGTATGTCCTACAATACAGAAGTTTATACCTTTCCTACAGGTAGAGCCTCATCTTCATCATAATAGGCTAACTATTACGTTATATTTTTCCCGAATAAAAAGTTTAGATTTGCACTTTTATCGCAATGAATCCACTAATGTATGTCCTACAATACAAAGGTTTATATCGTTCCTACAGGTAGCGCCTTATCTTCATCATAATAGGCTAACTATTACATTAATAATTTTTCCTTTATAAAAAGTTTAGATTTGCACTTTTATCGCAATGAATCCTCTAATGTATGTCCTACAGTATAGAGGTTTATATCTTTCCTACAGGTAGCTCCTTATCTTCATCAATATAGGCTAACTATTACGTTATTAGTTTTTCCTTTATAAAAAGTTTAGATTTACACTTTTATCGCAATGATTCCTCTAATGTATGACCTACAATACAGAGGTTTATACCGTTCCTACAGGTAGCGCCTTATCTTCATCAATATAGGCTAACTATTACGTTATTTGTTTTTCCTTTATAAAAAGTTTAGATTTACACTTTTATCGCAATGAATCCTCTAATGTATGTCCTACAATACAGAGGTTTATATCTTTCCTACAGGTAGCGCCTTATCTTCATCAATTTAGGCTAACTATTACGATAATAGTTTTTCCTTTATAAAAAGTTTAGATTTACACTTTTATCGCAATGAATCCTCTAATGTATGTCCTACAATACAAAGGTTTATATCTTACCTACAGGTAGCGCCTTATATTCATCAATATAGGCTAACTATTAAGTTTATAGTTTTTCCTTTTTAAAAAGTTTAGATTTGCACTTTTATCGCAATGAATCCTCTAATGTATGTCCTACAATACAGAGGTTTATATCTTTCCTACAGGTAGCACTTTATTTTCATCATAATAGGCTAACTATTACGTTATATTTTTCCCGTATAAAAAGTTTAGATTTGCACTTTTATCGCAATGAATCCTCTAATGTATGTCCTACAATACAGAGGATTATATCTTTCCTATAGGTATCGCCTTATCTTCATCATATTAGGCTAACTATTACGTTAACAATTTTTCCTTTATAAAAAGTTTAGATTTGCACTTTTATCGCAATGAATCCTCTAATGTATGTCCTACAATACAGAGGTTTATATCTTTCCTACAGGTAGCGCCTTATCGTCATCAATATAGGCTATTAGTTTTTCCTTTATAAAAAGTTTAGATTTACACTTTTATCGCAATGAATCCTCAAATGTATGTCCTACAATACAGAGGTTTATATCTTTCCTACAGGTAGCGCCTTATCTTCATCAATATAG
The DNA here is from genome assembly GCA_036971475.1 of Prosapia bicincta. Lineage (NCBI taxonomy): Eukaryota > Metazoa > Arthropoda > Insecta > Hemiptera > Cercopidae > Prosapia > Prosapia bicincta. Next base: position 231,393,671 of record JBAIZL010000002.1, on the reverse strand, counting down.
GCTAACTATTACGTTATTAGTTTTTCCTTTATAAAACGTTTAGATTTACACTTTTATCGCAATGATTCCTCTAATGTATGTCCTACAATACAGAGGTTTATATCTTTCCTACAGGTAGCGCCTTATCTTCATCAATATAGGCTAACTATTACGTTATTAGTTTTTCCTTTATAAAAAGCTTAGATTTGCACTTTTATCGCAATGATTCCTCTAATGTATGTCCTACAATACAGAGGTTTATATCTTTCCTACAGGTAGCGCCTTATCTTCATCAATATAGGCTAACTATTACGTTATTAGTTTTTCCTTTATAAAAAGTTTAGATTTACACTTTTATCGCAATGATTCCTCTAATGTATGTCCTACAATACAGAGGTTTAAATCTTTCCTACAGGTAGCGCCTTATCTTCATTAATATAGGCTAACTATTACGTTATTAGTTTTTCCTTTATAAAAAGTTTAGATTTACACTTTTATCGCAATGAATCCTCTAATGTATGTCCTACAATACAGAGGTTTATATCTTTCCTACAGGTAGCGCCCTATCTTCATCAATATAGGCTAACTATTACGTTAATAGTTTTTCCTTTATAAAAAGTTTAGATTTACACTTTTATCGCAATGAATCCTCTAATGTATGTCCTACAATACAGAGGTTTATATCTTTCCTACAGGTAGCGCCTTATCTTCATCAATATAGGTTAACTATTACGTTATTAGTTTTTCCTTTATAAAAAGTTTAGATTTACACTTTTATCGCAATGATTCCTCTAATGTATGTCCTACAATACAGAGGTTTCTATCTTTCCTACAGGTAGCGCCTTATCTTCATTAATATAGGCTAACTATTACGTTATTAGTTTTTCCTTTATAAAAAGTTTAGATTTACACTTTTATCGCAATGATTCCTCTAATGTATGTCCTACAATACAGAGGTTTATATCTTTCCTACAGGTAGCGCCTTATCTTCATCAATATAGGCTAACTATAACGTTATTAGTTTTTCCTTTATAAAAAGTTTAGATTTACACTTTTATCACAATGATTCCTCTAATGTATGTCCTACAATACAGAGGTTTATATCTTTCCTACAGGTAGCGCCTTATCTTCATCAATATAGGCTAACTATTACGTTATTAGTTTTTCCTTTATAAAAAGCTTAGATTTGCACTTTTATCGCAATGATTCATCTAATGTATGTCCTACAATACAGAGGTTTATATCTTTCCTACAGGTAGCGCCTTATCTTCATCAATATAAGCTAACTATTACGTTATTAGTTTTTCCTTTATAAAAGGTTTAGATTTACACTTTAATCGCAATGAATCCTCTAATGTATGTCCTACAATACAGAGGTTTATATCTTTCCTACAGGTAGCGCCTTATCTTCATCAATATAGGCTAACTATTACGTTATTAGTTTTTCCTTTATAACAAGTTTAGATTTACACTTTTATCTCAATGAATCCTCTAATGTATGTCCTACAATACAGAGGTTTATATCTTTCCTACAGGTAGCGCCTTATCTTCATCAATATAGGCTAACTATTACGTTATTAGTTTTTTATTTATTAAAAGTTTAGATTTACACTTTTATCGCAATGATTCCTCTAATGTATGTCCTACAATACAGAGGTTTATATCTTCCCTACAGGTAGCGCCTTATATTCATCAATATAGGCTAACTATTACGTTAATAGTTTTTCCTTTATAAACAGTTTAGATCTACACTTTTATCGCAATGAATCCTCTAATGTATGTCCTACAATACAGAGGTTTATATCTTTCCTACAGGTAGCGCCTTATCTTCATCAATATAGACTAACTATTACGTTATTAGTTTTTCCTTTATAAAAAGTTTAGATTTACACTTTTATCGCAATGAATCCTCTAATGTATGTCCTACAATACAGAGGTTTATATCTTTCCTATAGGTAGCGCCTTATCTTCATCAATATAGGCTAACTATTACGTTAATAGTTTTTCCTTTATAAAAAGTTTAGATTACAATTTTATCGCAATGAATCCTCTAATGTATGTCCTACAATACAGAGGTTTATATCTTTCCTACAGGTAGCGCCTTATCTTCATCAATATAGCCTAACTATTACGTTAATAGTTTTTCCTTTATAAAAAGTTTAGATTTACACTTTTATCGCAATGAATCCTCTAATGTATGTCCTACAATACAGAGGCCTACAGGTAGCGCCTTATCTTCATCATTATAGGCTAACTATTACGTTAATAGTTTTTCCTTTATAAAAAGTTTAGATTTACACTTTTATCGCAATGAATCCTTTAATGTATGTCCTACAATACAGAGCCTTATATCTTTCCTACAGGTAGCGCCTTATCTTCATCAATATAGGCTAACTATTACGTTATTAGTTTTTCCTTTATAAAAAGTTTAGATCTACACTTTTATCGCAATGAATCCTCTAATGTATGTCCTACAATACAGAGGTTTATATCTTTCCTACAGGTAGCGCCTTATCTTCATCAATATGGGCTAACTATTACGTTATTAGTTTTTCCTTTATAAAAAGTTTAGATTTACACTTTTATCGCAATGAATCCTCTAATGTATGTCCTACAATACAGAGGTTTATATCTTTCCTACAGGTAGCGCCTTATCTTCACCAATATAGGCTAACTATAACGTTATTTATTTTTCCTTTATAAAAAATTTAGATTTACACTTTTATCGCAATGAACCCTCTAATGTATGTCCTACAATACAGTGGTTTATATCTTTCCTACAGGTAGCGCCTTAGCTTCATCAATATAGGCTAACTATTACGTTATTAGTTTTCCTTTAAAAAAAGTTTAGATTTACACTTTTATCGCAATGAATCCTCTAATGTATGTCCTACAATACAGAGGTTTATATCTTTCCTACAGGTAGCGCCTTATCTTCACCAATATAGGCTAACTATAACGTTATTTATTTTTCCTTTATAAAAAATTTAGATTTACACTTTTATCGCAATGAATCCTCTAATGTATGTCCTACAATACAGAGGTTTATATCTTTCCTACAGATAGCGCCTTATCTTCATCAATATAGGCTAACTATTACGTTATTAGTTTTTCCTTCATAAAAAGTTTAGATTTACACTTTTATCGCAATGAATCCTCTCATGTATGTCCTACAATACAGAGGTTTATATCTTTCCTATAGGTAGCGCCTTATCTTCATCAATATAGGCTAACTATTACGTTATTAGTTTTTCCTTTATAAAAAGTTCAGATTTGCACTTTTATCGCAATGAATCCTCTAATGTATGTCCTACAATACAGAGGTTTATATCTTCCCTACAGGTAGCGCCTTATATTCATCAATATAGGCTAACTATTACGTTAATAGTTTTTCCTTTATAAACAGTTTAGATCTACACTTTTATCGCAATGAATCCTCTAATGTATGTCCTACAATACAGAGGTTTATATCTTTCCTACAGGTAGCGCCTTATCTTCATCAATATAGACTAACTATTACGTTATTAGTTTTTCCTTTATAAAAAGTTTAGATTTACACTTTTATCGCAATGAATCCTCTAATGTATGTCCTACAATACAGAGGTTTATATCTTTCCTATAGGTAGCGCCTTATCTTCATCAATATAGGCTAACTATTACGTTAATAGTTTTTCCTTTATAAAAAGTTTAGATTACACTTTTATCGCAATGAATCCTCTAATGTATGTCCTACAATACAGAGGTTTATATCTTTCCTACAGGTAGCGCCTTATCTTCATCAATATAGGCTAACTATTACGTTAATAGTTTTTCCTTTATAAAAAGTTTAGATTTACACTTTTATCGCAATGAATCCTCTAATGTATGTCCTACAATACAGAGGCCTACAGGTAGCGCCTTATCTTCATCAATATAGGCTAACTATTACGTTAATAGTTTTTCCTTTATAAAAAGTTTAGATTTACACTTTTATCGCAATGAATCCTTTAATGTATGTCCTACAATACAGAGGTTTATATCTTTCCTACAGGTAGCGCCTTATCTTCATCAATATAGGCTAACTATTACGTTATTAGTTTTTCCTTCATAAAAAGTTTAGATTTACACTTTTATCGCAATGAATCCTCTCATGTATGTCCTACAATACAGAGGTTTATATCTTTCCTATAGGTAGGGCCTTATCTTCATCAATATAGGCTAACTATTACGTTATTAGTTTTTCCTTTATAAAAAGTTCAGATTTGCACTTTTATCGCAATGAATCCTCTAATGTATGTCCTACAATACAGAGGTTTATATCTTCCCTACAGGTAGCGCCTTATATTCATCAATATAGGCTAACTATTACGTTAATAGTTTTTCCTTTATAAACAGTTTAGATCTACACTTTTATCGCAATGAATCCTCTAATGTATGTCCTACAATACAGAGGTTTATATCTTTCCTACAGGTAGCGCCTTATCTTCATCAATATAGACTAACTATTACGTTATTAGTTTTTCCTTTATAAAAAGTTTAGATTTACACTTTTATCGCAATGAATCCTCTAATGTATGTCCTACAATACAGAGGTTTATATCTTTCCTATAGGTAGCGCCTTATCTTCATCAATATAGGCTAACTATTACGTTAATAGTTTTTCCTTTATAAAAAGTTTAGATTACACTTTTATCGCAATGAATCCTCTAATGTATGTCCTACAATACAGAGGTTTATATCTTTCCTACAGGTAGCGCCTTATCTTCATCAATATAGGCTAACTATTACGTTAATAGTTTTTCCTTTATAAAAAGTTTAGATTTACACTTTTATCGCAATGAATCCTCTAATGTATGTCCTACAATACAGAGGCCTACAGGTAGCGCCTTATCTTCATCAATATAGGCTAACTATTACGTTATTAGTTTTTCCTTTATAAAAAGTTTAGATCTACACTTTTATCGCAATGAATCCTCTAATGTATGTCCTACAATACAGAGGTTTATATCTTTCCTACAGGTAGCGCCTTATCATCATCAATATAGGCTAACTATTACGTTATTAGTTTTTCCTTCATAAAAAGTTTAGATTTACACTTTTATCTCAATGAATCCTCTAATGTATGTCCTCCAATACAGAGGTTTATATCTTTCCTACAGGTAGCGCCTTATCTTCACCAATATAGGCTAACTATAACGTTATTTATTTTTCCTTTATAAAAAGTTTAGATTTACACTTTTATCGCAATGAATCCTCTAATGTATGTCCTACAATACAGAGGTTTATATCTTTCCTATAGGTAGCGCCTTATCTTCATCAATATAGGCTAACTATTACGTTATTAGTTTTTCCTTTATAAAAAGTTCAGATTTGCACTTTTATCGCAATGAACCCTCTAATGTATGTCCTACAATACAGTGGTTTATATCTTTCCTACAGGTAGCGCCTTAGCTTCATCAATATAGGCTAACTATTACGTTATTAGTTTTCCTTTAAAAAAAGTTTAGATTTACACTTTTATCGCAATGAATCCTCTAATGTATGTCCTACAATACAGAGGTTTATATCTTTCCTACAGGTAGCGCCTTTTTTTCACCAATATAGGCTAACTATAACGTTATTTATTTTTCCTTTATAAAAAATTTAGATTTACTCTTTTATCGCAATGAATCCTCTAATGTATGTCCTACAATACAGAGGTTTATATCTTTCCTACAGATAGCGCCTTATCTTCATCAATATAGGCTAACTATTACGTTATTAGTTTTTCCTTCATAAAAAGTTTAGATTTACACTTTTATCGCAATGAATCCTCTAATGTATGTCCTACAATACAGAGGTTTATATCTTTCCTATAGGTAGCGCCTTATCTTCATCAATATAGGCTAACTATTACGTTATTAGTTTTTCCTTTATAAAAAGTTCAGATTTGCACTTTTATCGCAATGAACCCTCTAATGTATATCCTACAATACAGTGGTTTATATCTTTCCTACAGGTAGCGCCTTAGCTTCATCAAAATAGGCTAACTATTACGTTATTAGTTTTTCCTTTATAAAAAGTTTAGATTTACACTTTTATCGCAATGAATCCTCTAATGTATGTCCTACAATACAGAGGTTTATATCTTTCCTACAGGTAGCGCCTTATCTTCACCAATATAGGCTAACTATAACGTTATTTATTTTTCCTTTATAAAAAGTTTAGATTTACACTTTTATCGCAATGAATCCTCTAATGTATGTCCTACAATACAGAGGTTTATATCCTTCCTACAGGTAGTGCCTCATCTTCATCATAATAGGCTAACTATTACGTTATTAATTTTTCCTTTATAAAAAGTTTAGTTTTACACTTTTATCGCAATGAATTCTCTAATGTATGTCCTACAATACAGAGGTTTATATCGTTCCTACAGGTAGCGCTTTATCTTCATTATAATAGGCTAACTATTACGTTATAATTTTCCCGTATCAAAAGTTTAGATTTGCACTTTTATCGCAATTAATCCTCTAATGTATGTCCTACAATACAGAGGTTTATATCTTTCCTACAGGTAGCGCCTTATCTTCATCATAATAGGCTAACTATTACGTTAATAATTTTTCCTTTATAAAAAGTTTAGTTTTGCACTTTTATCGCAATGAATCCTCTAATGTATGTCCTACAATACAGAGGTTATACCTTTCCTACAGGTAGCGCCTCATCTTCATCATAATAGGATAACTATTACGTTGTATGTTTCCCGTATAAAAAGTTTAGATTTGCACGTTTATCGCAATGAATCCACTAATGTATGTCCTACAATACAGAGGTTTATATCGTTCCTACAGGTAGCGCCTTATCTTCATCATAATAGGCTAACTATTACGTTATATTTTTCCCGTATAAAAAGTTTTGATTTGCACTTTTATCGCAATGAATCCTCTAATGTATGTCCTACAATACAGAGGTTTATATTTTTCCTACAGGTAGCGCCTTATCTTCATCAATTTAGGCTAACTATCACGTTATTAGTTTTTCCTTTATAAAAAGTTTAGATTTGCACTTTTATCGCAATGAATCCTCTAATGTATGTCCTACAATACAGAGGTTTATATCTTTCCTACAAGTAGAGCCTTATCTTCATCATAATAAGCTAACTATTACGTTAATAATTTTTCCTTTATAAAAAATTTAGATTTGCACTTTTATCGCAATGAAACCTCTAATGTATGTCCTACAATACAGAGGTTTATATCTTTCCTACAGGTAGCGCTTTATCTTCATCATAATAGGCTAACTATTACGTTATATTTTTCCCGTATAAAAAGTTTAGATTTGCACTTTTATCGCAATGATTCCTCTAATGTATGTCCTACAATACAGAGGTTTATATCTTTCCTACAGGTAGCGCCTTATCTTCATCATAATAGGCTAACTATTACTATATATTTTTCCCGTATAAAAAGTTTAGATTTGCACTTTTATCGCAATGGATACTGTATTGTGTTTCCGACATTACAGAGTTTTATATCTTTCCTACAGGTAGCGCCTTATCTTCATCATAATAGGCTAACTATTACGTTAATAATTTTTCCTTTATAAAAAGTTTAGATTTGCACTTTTATCGCAATGAATCCTCTAATGTATGTCCTACAATACAGAGGATTATATCGTTCCTACAGGTAGCGCCTTATCTTCATCATAATAGGCTAACTATTACGTTAATAATTTTTCCTTTATAAAAAGTTTAGTTTTGCACTTTTATTGCAATGAATCCTCTAATGTATGTCCTACAATACAGAGGTTATACCTTTCCTACAGGTAGCGCCTCATCTTCATCATAATAGGATAACTATTACGTTGTATGTTTCCCGTATAAAAAGTTTAGATTTGCACGTTTATCGCAATGAATCCACTAATGTATGTCCTACAATACAGAGGTTTATATCGTTCCTACAGGTAGCGCCTTATCTTCATCATAATAGGCTAACTATTAGGTTATATTTTTCCCGTATAAAAAGTTTTGATTTGCAATTTTATCGCAATGAATCCTCTAATGTATGTCCTACAATACAGAGGTTTATATCTTTCCTACAGGTAGCGCCTTATCTTCATCAATTTAGGCTAACTATCACGTTATTAGTTTTTCCTTTACAAAATTTTAGATTTGCACTTTTATCGCAATGAATCCTCTATTGTATGTCCTACAATACAGAGGTTTATATCTTTCCTACAAGTAGAGCCATATCTTCATCATAATAGGCTAACTATTACGTTATATTTTTCCCGTATAAAAAGTTTAGATTTGCACTTTTATCGCAATGAATCCACTAATGTATGTCCTACAATACAGAGGTTTATATCGTTCCTACAGGTAGCGCCTTATCTTCATCATAATAGGCTAACTATTACGTTATATTTTTCCCGTATCAAAAGTTTAGATTTGCACTTTTAACGCAATGAATCCTCTAATGTATGTCCTTCAATACAGAGGTTTATATCTTTCCTACAGGTAGCGCCTTATCTTCATCATAATAGGCTAACTATTACGTTATATTTTTCCCGTATAAAAAGTTTAGATTTGCACTTTTATCGCAATGAATCCTCTAATGTATGTCCTACAATACAGAGGATTATATCTTTCCTACAGGTATCGCCTTATCTTCATCATAATAGGCTAACTATTACGTTAATAATTTTTCCTTTATAAAAAATTTAGATTTGCACTTTTATCGCAATGAAACCTCTAATGTATGTCCTACAATACAGAGGTTTATATCTTTCCTACAGGTAGGGCTGTATCTTCATCATAATAGGCTAACTATTACGTTATATTTTTCCCGTATAAAAAGTTTAGATTTGCACTTTTATCGCAATGATTCCTCTAATGTATGTCCTACAATACAGAGGTTTATATCTTTCCTACAGGTAGCGCCCTATCTTCATCATAATAGGCTAACTATTACGTTATATTTTTCACGTATAAAAAAGTTTAGATTTGCACTTTTATCGCAATGGATACTGTATTGTGTTTCCGACATTACAGAGTTTTATATCTTTCCTACAGGTAGCGCCTTATCTTCATCATAATAGGCTAACTATTACGTTAATAATTTTTCCTTTATAAAAGTTTAGATTTGCACTTTTATCGCAATGAATCCTCTAATGTATGTCCTACAATACAGAGGTTTATATCTTTCCTACAGGTAGCGCCTTATTTTCATCATAATAGGGATACTATTACGTTATATTTTTCCCGTATAAAAAGTTTAGATTTGCACTTTTATCAAAATGAATCCTCTAATGTATGTCCTACAATACAGAGGTATATATCTTTCCTACAGGTAGCGCCTTATCTTCATCATAATAGGCTAACTATTACGTTAATAATTTTTCCTTTATAAAAAGTTTAGTTTTGCACTTTTATCGCAATGAATCCTCTAATGTATGTCCTACAATACAGAGGTTTATATCTTTCTACAAGTAGAGCCTTATCTTCATCATAATAGGCTAACTATTACGTTATATTTTTCCGTATAAAAAGTTTAGATTTGCACTTTTATCGCAATGAATCCTCTATTGTATGTCCTACAATACAGAGGTTTATATCTTTAATACAAGTAGAGCCTTATCTTCATCATAATAGGCTAACTATTACGTTATATTTTTAACGTATAAAGAGTATAGATTTGCACTTTTATCTCAATGAATCCTCTAATGTATGTCCTACAATACAGAGGTTTATATCTTTCCTACAGGTATCGCCTTATCTTCATCATAATAGGCTAACTATTACGTTAGTAATTTTTCTTTTATAAAAATTTAGATTTGCACTTTTATCGCAATGAATCCTCTAATGTATGTCCTACAATACAGAGGTTTATATTTTTACTACAGGTAGCGTCTTATCTTCATCATAATAGACTAACTATTACGTTAAATTTTTCCCGTATAAAAAGTGTAGATTTGAACTTTTATCGCAATGAATCCTCTAATGTATGTCCCACAATACAGGGGTTTATTCATCCCTACAGGTAGTGAATTATCTTCATCATAATAGGTTAACTATTACGTTATGAGTTTTTCCTTTATAGAAAGCTTAGTTTTGCACTTTTATCGCAATGAATAATTTATTGTATTTCCGACATTACAGAGTTTTATTTCTTTACTACAGGTAGCGCATTATCTTCATTATAATAGGCTAACTATTACGTTATTAGTTTTTCCGTTATAAAAAGTTTAGTTTTACACTTTTATCGCAATGAATCCTATAATGTATGTCCTACAATACAGAGGTTGATATCTTTCCTACAAGTAGAGACTTATCTTCATCATATTAGGCTAACTATTACGTTTTATTTTTCCCGTATAAAAAGATTAGATTTGCACTTTTATCGCAATGAATCCTCTATTGTATGTCCTACAATACAGGGGTCTATGTCGTTCCTACAGGTATCGCCTTATCTTCATCATAATAGGCGAACTATTACGTTAATAATTTTTCCTTAATAAAAAGTTTAGGTTTGCACTTTTATCGCAATGAATCCTCTAATGTATGTCCTACAATACAGAGGTTTATATTTTTCCTACAGGTAGCGCCTTATCTTCATTATAATAGGCTAACTATTACGTTATGTTTTTCCCGTATCAAAAGTTTTGATTTGCACTTTTATCGCAATGAATCCTCTAATGTATGTCCTACAATACAGGGGATTATTCATCCCTACAGGTAGTGAATTATCTTCATCATAATAGGTTAACTATTACGTTATTAGTTTTTCCTTTATAAAAAGTTTAGTTTTGCACTTTTATCGCAATGAATCCTCTAATGTATGTCCTACAATACAGAGGTTTATATCTTTCCTACAGGTAACGCCTTATCTTCATAATAATAGGCTAACTATTACGTTATATTTTACCCGTATAAAAAGTTTAGATTTGCACTTTTATCGCAATGATTCCTCTAATGTATGTCCTACAATACAGAGGTTTATATCTTTCCTACAGGTAGCGCCTTATCTTCATCATAATAGGCTAACTATTACGTTAATAATTTTTCCTTTATAAAAAGTTTAGATTTGCACTTTTATCGCAATGAATCCTCGAATGTCTGTCCTACAATACAGACGTTTATATTTTTCTTACAGGTAGCGCCTTATCTTCATCATAATAGGCTAATTATTACGTTATATTTTTCCCGTATAAAAAGTTTAAATTTGCACTTTTATCGCAATGAATCCTCTAATGTATGTAATACAATCCAGAGGTTTATACCTTTCCTACAGGTAGCGCCTCATCTTCATCATAATAGGCTAACTATTACGTTATATTTTTCCCGTATAAAAAGTTTAAATTTGCACTTTTATCGCAATGAATCCACTAATGTATGTCCTACAATACAGAGGATTATATCGTTCCTACAGGTAGCGCCTTATCTTCATCATACAAGGCTAACTATTAAGTTATATTTTTCCCGTATCAAAAGTTTAGATTTGCACTTTTATCGCAATTAATCCTCTAATGTATGTCCTAAAATACAGAGGTTTATATCTTTCCTACAGGTAGCGCCTTATCTTCATCATAATAGGCTACCTATTACGTTAATAATTTTTCCTTTATAAAAAGTTTAGATTTGCACTTTTATCGCAATGAATCATCTAATGTATGTCCTACAATACAGAGGATTATATCTTTCCTACAGGTATCGCCTTATCTTCATCATAATAGGCTAACTATTACGTTAATAATTTTTCTTTTATAAAAAATTTAGATTTGCACTTTTATCGCAATGAATCCTCTAATGTATGTCCTACAATACAGAGGTTTATATTTTTCCTACAGGTAGCGTCTTATCTTCATCATAATTGACTAACTATTACGTTATATTTTTCCCGTATAAAAAGTTTAGATTTGAACTTTTATTGCAATGAATCCTCTAATGTATGTCCCACAATACAGGGGTTTATTCATCCCTACAGATAGTGAATTATCTTCATCATAATAGGTTAACCATTACGTTATGAGTTTTTCCTTTATAGAAAGCTTAGTTTTGCACTTTTATCGCAATGAATAATTTATTGTATTTCCGACATTACAGAGTTTTATTTCTTTACTACAGGTAGCGCATTATCTTCATTATAATAGGCTAACTATTACGTTATTAGTTTTTCCTTTATAAAAAGTTTAGTTTTACACTTTTATCGCAATGAATCCTCTAATGTATGTCCTACAATACAGAGGTTGATATCTTTCCTACAGGTAGCGCCTTATCTTCATTATAATAGGCTAACTATTACGTTATTAGATTTTCCTTTATAAAAAGTTTAGTTTTGCACTTTTATCTTAATGAATCCTCTAATGTATGTCCTACAATACAGAGGTTTATATCTTTCCTACAGGTAGCGCCTTATCTTCCTTATAATAGGCAAACTATTACGTTAATAATTTTTCCTTTATAAAAAGTTTAGTTTTGCACTTTTATCGCAATGAATCCTCTAATGTATGTCCTACAATACAGAGGTTTATACCTTTCCTACAGGTAGCGCCTCATCTTCATCATAATAGGCTAACTATTACGTTCTATTTTTCCCGTATAAAAAGTTTAGATTTGCACTTTTATCGCAATGATTCCTCTAATGTATGTCCTACAATACAGAGGTTTATATCTTTCCTACAGGTAACGCCTTATCTTTATAATAATAGGCTAACTATTACGTTATATTTTTCCCGTATAAAAAGTTTAGATTTGCACTTTTATCGCAATGATTCCTCTAATGTATGTCCTACAATACAGAGGTTTATATCTTTCCTACAGTTAGCGCCTTATCTTTATCATAATAGGCTAACTATTACGTTAATAAATTTTCCTTTATAAAAAGTTTAGATTTGCACTTTTATCGCAATGAATCCTCTAATGTATGTCCTACAATACAGAGGTTTATATCTTTCCTACAGGTAGCGCCTTATCATCATCATAATAGGCTAACTATTACGTCATATGTTTCCCATATAAAAAGTTTAGATTTGCACTTTTATCGCAATGAATCCTCTAATGTATGTCCTACAATACAGAGGTTTATATCTTTCCTACAGGTAGCGCCTTATCTTCATCATAATAGGCTAACAATTACGTTAATAATTTTTCCTTTATAAAAAGTTTAGATTTGCACTTTTATCGCAATGAATCCTCTAATGTATGTCCCACAATACAGGGGTTTATTCATCCCTACAGGTAGTGAATTATCTTCATCATAATAGGTTAACTATTACGTTATGAGTTTTTCCTTTATAGAAAGCTTAGTTTTGCACTTTTATCGCAATGAATAATTTATTGTATTTCCGACATTACAGAGTTTTATTTCTTTACTACAGGTAGCGCATTATCTTCATTATAATAGGCTAACTATTACGTTATTAGTTTTTCCTTTATAAAAAGTTTAGTTTTACACTTTTATCGCAATGAATCCTCTAATGTATGTCCTACAATACAGAGGTTGATATCTTTCCTACAAGTAGAGCCTTATCTTCATCATATTAGGCTAACTATTACGTTATATTTTTCCCGTATAAAAAGATTAGATTTGCACTTTTATCGCAATGTATCCTCTATTGTATGTCCTACAATACAGAGGTTTATGTCGTTCCTACAGGTATCGCCTTATCTTCATCATAATAGGCGAACTATTACGTTAATAATTTTTCCTTAATAAAAAGTTTAGGTTTGCACTTTTATCGCAATGAATCCTCTAATGTATGTCTTACAATACAGAGGTTTATATTTTTCCTACAGGTAGCGCCTTATTTTCGTTATAATAGGCTAACTATTACGTTATGTTTTTCCCGTATAAAAAGTTTTGATTTGCACTTTTATCGCAATGAATCCTCTAATGTATGTCCTACAATACAGGGGATTATTCATCCCTACAGGTAGTGAATTATCTTCATCATAATAGGTTAACTATTACGTTATGAGTTTTTCCTGTATAGAAAGCTTAGTTTTGCACTTTTATCGCAATGAATAATTTATTGTATTTCCGACATTACAGAGTTTTATTTCTTTACTACAGGTAGCGCCTTATCTTCATTATAATAGGCTAACTATTACGTTATTAGTTTTTCCTTTATAAAAAGTTTAGTTTTGCACTTTTATCGCAATGAATCCTCTAATGTATGTCCTACAATACAGAGGTTTATATCTTTCCTACAGGTAGCGCCTTATCTTCATTATAATAGGCTAACTATTACGTTAATAATTTTTCCTTTATAAAAAGTTTAGTTTTGCACTTTTATCGCAATGAATCCTCTAATGTATGTCCTACAATACAGAGGTTTATACCTTTCCTACAGGTAGCGCCTCATCTTCATCATAATAGGCTAACTATTACGTTATATTTTTCCCGTATAAAAAGTTTAGATTTGCACTTTTATCGCAATGATTCCTCTAATGTATGTCCTACAATACAGAGGTTTATATCTTTCCTACAGGTAACGCCTTATCTTCATAATAATAGGCTAACTATTACGTTATATTTTTCCCGTATAAAAAGTTTAGATTTGCACTTTTATCGCAATGATTCCTATAATGTATGTCCTACAATACAGAGGTTTATATCTTTCCTACAGTTAGCGCCTTATCTTTATCATAATAGGCTAACTATTACGTTAATAAATTTTCCTTTATAAAAAATTCAGATTTGCACTTTTATCGCAATGAATCCTCTAATGTATGTCCTACAATACAGAGGTTTATATCTTTCCTACAGGTAGCGCCTTATCTTCATCATAATAGGCTAACTATTACGTCATATGTTTCCCATATAAAAAGTTTAGATTTGCACTTTTATCGCAATGAATCCTCTAATGCATGTCCTGCAATACAGAGGTTAATATCTTTCCTACAGGTAGCGCCTTATCTTCATCATAATAGGCTAATTATTACGTTATATTTTTCCCGTATAAAAAGTTTAAATTTGCACTTTTATCGCAATGATTCCTCTAATGTATGTCCTACAATACAGAGGTTTATATCTTTCCTACAGGTAGCGCTTTATCTTCATCATAATAGGCTAACTATTACGTTATATTTTTCACGTATATAAAAGTTTAGATTTGCACTTTTATCGCAATGAATACTTTATTGTGTTTCCGACATTACATAGTTTTATATCTTTCCTACAGGTAGCGCCTAATTTCATCATAATAGGCTAACTATTACGTTAATAATTTTTCCTTTATAAAAGGTTTAGATTTGCACTTTTATCGCAATGAACCCTCTAATGTATGTCCGACAATACAGAGGTTTATACCTTTCCTACAGGTAGCGCCTCATATTCATCATAATAGGCTAACTATTACGTTATATTTTTCCCGTATAAAATGTTTAGATTTGCACTTTTATCGCAATGAATCCTCTAATGTATGTCCTGCAATACAGAGGTTTATATCTTTACTGCAGGTAGCGCCTTATCTTCATCATAATAGACTAACTATTACGTTATATTTTTCCCGTATAAAAAGTTTAGATTTGCACTTTTATCGCAATGAATCCACTAATGTATGTCCTACAATACAGAGGTTTATACCTTTCCTACAGGTAGCGCCTCATCTTCATCATAATAGGCTAACTATTACGTTATATGTTTCCCGTATAAAAAGTTTAGATTTGCACTTTTATCGCAATGAATCCACTAATGTATGTCTTACAATACAGAGGTTTATATCGTTCCTACAGGTAGCGCCTTATCTTCATCATAATAGGCTAACTATTACGTTATATTTTTCCCGTATAAAAAGTTTAGATTTGCACTTTTATCGCAATGAAACCTCTAATGTATGTCCTACAATACAGAGGTTTATATCTTTCCTACAGGTAGCGCCTTATCTTCATCATAATAGGCTAACTATTACGTTAATAATTTTTCCTTTATAAAAAGTTGAGATTTGCACTTTTATCGCAATGAATCCTCTAATGTATGTCCTACAATACAGAGGTTTATATCTTTCCTACAGGTAGCGCCTTATCTTCATCATAATAGGCTAACTATTACGTTATATTTTTCCCGTATAAAAAGATTAGATTTGCACTCTTATCGCAATGATTCCTCTAATGTATGTCCTACAATAGCAGAGGTTTATATCTTTCCTACAGGTAGCGCCTTATCGTCATCATAATAGGGATACTATTACGTTATATTTTCCCATATAAAAAGTTTGGATTTGCACTTTTATCGCTATGAATCCTCTAATGTATGTCCTACAATACAGAGGTATATATCTTTCCTACAGGTAGCGCCTTATCTTCATCATAATAGGCTAACTATTACGTTATATTTTTCCCGTATAAAAAGTTTAGATTTGCACTTTTATCGCAATGAATCCTCTAATGCATGTCCTGCAATACAGAGGTTAATATCTTTCCTACAGGTAGCGCCTTATCTTCATCATAATAGGCTAACTATTACGTTATATTTTTCCCATATAAAAAGTTTAGATTTGCACTTTTATCGCAATGAATCCTCTAATGCATGTCCTACAATACAGAGGTTTATATCTTTCCTACAGGTAGCGCCTTATCGTCATCATAATAGGCTAACTATTACGTTATATTTTCCCATATAAAAAGTTTGGATTTGCACTTTTATCGCTATGAATCCTCTAATGTATGTCCTACAATACAGAGGTATATATCTTTCCTACAGGTAGCGCCTTATCTTCATCATAATAGGCTAACTATTACGTTATATTTTTCCCATATAAAAAGTTTAGATTTGCACTTTTATCGCAATGAATCCTCTAATGCATGTCCTGCAATACAGAGGTTAATATCTTTCCTACAGGTAGCGCCTTATCTTCATCATAATAGGCTAATTATTACGTTATATTTTTCCCGTATAAAAAGTTTAAATTTGCACTTTTATCGCAATGATTCCTCTAATATATGTCCTACAATACAGAGGTTTATATCTTTCCTACAGGTAGCGCTTTATCTTCATCATAATAGGCTAACTATTACGTTATATTTTTCACGTATATAAAAGTTTAGATTTGCACTTTTATCGCAATGAATACTTTATTGTGTTTCCGACATTACATAGTTTTATATCTTTCCTACAGGTAGCGCCTAATTTCATCATAATAGGCTAACTATTACGTTAATAATTTTTCCTTTATAAAAGGTTTAGATTTGCACTTTTATCGCAATGAACCCTCTAATGTATGTCCGACAATACAGAGGTTTATACCTTTCCTACAGGTAGCGCCTCATATTCATCATAATAGGCTAACTATTACGTTATATTTTTCCCGTATAAAATGTTTAGATTTGCACTTTTATCGCAATGAATCCTCTAATGTATGTCCTGCAATACAGAGGTTTATATCTTTACTGCAGGTAGCGCCTTATCTTCATCATAATAGACTAACTATTACGTTATATTTTTCCCGTATAAAAAGTTTAGATTTGCACTTTTATCGCAATGAATCCACTAATGTATGTCCTACAATACAGAGGTTTATACCTTTCCTACAGGTAGCGCCTCATCTTCATCATAATAGGCTAACTATTACGTTATATGTTTCCCGTATAAAAAGTTTAGATTTGCACTTTTATCGCAATGAATCCACTAATGTATGTCTTACAATACAGAGGTTTATATCGTTCCTACAGGTAGCGCCTTATCTTCATCATAATAGGCTAACTATTACGTTATATTTTTCCCGTATAAAAAGTTTAGATTTGCACTTTTATCGCAATGAAACCTCTAATGTATGTCCTACAATACAGAGGTTTATATCTTTCCTACAGGTAGCGCCTTATCTTCATCATAATAGGCTAACTATTACGTTAATAATTTTTCCTTTATAAAAAGTTGAGATTTGCACTTTTATCGCAATGAATCCTCTAATGTATGTCCTACAATACAGAGGTTTATATCTTTCCTACAGGTAGCGCCTTATCTTCATCATAATAGGCTAACTATTACGTTATATTTTTCCCGTATAAAAAGATTAGATTTGCACTTTTATCGCAATGATTCCTCTAATGTATGTCCTACAATAGCAGAGGTTTATATCTTTCCTACAGGTAGCGCCTTATCGTCATCATAATAGGGATACTATTACGTTATATTTTCCCATATAAAAAGTTTGGATTTGCACTTTTATCGCTATGAATCCTCTAATGTATGTCCTACAATACAGAGGTATATATCTTTCCTACAGGTAGCGCCTTATCTTCATCATAATAGGCTAACTATTACGTTATATTTTTCCCGTATAAAAAGTTTAGATTTGCACTTTTATCGCAATGAATCCTCTAATGCATGTCCTGCAATACAGAGGTTAATATCTTTCCTACAGGTAGCGCCTTATCTTCATCATAATAGGCTAATTATTACGTTATATTTTTCCCGTATAAAAAGTTTAAATTTGCACATTTATCGCAATGATTCCTCTAATGTATGTCCTACAATACAGAGGTTTATATCTTTCCTACAGGTAGCGTTTTATCTTCATCATAATAGGCTAACTATTACGTTATATTTTTCACGTATATAAAAGTTTAGATTTGCACTTTTATCGCAATGAATACTTTATTGTGTTTCCGACATTACAGAGTTTTATATCTTTCCTACAGGTAGCGCCTAATTTCATCATAATAGGCTAACTATTACGTTAATAATTTTTCCTTTATAAAAGGTTTAGATTTGCACTTTTATCGCAATGAACCCTCTAATGTATGTCCGACAATACAGAGGTTTATACCTTTCCTACAGGTAGCGCCTCATATTCATCATAATAGGCTAACTACTACGTTATATTTTTCCCGTATAAAATGTTTAGATTTGCACTTTTATCGCAATGAATCCTCTAATGTATGTCCTGCAATACAGAGGTTTATATCTTTACTGCAGGTAGCTCCTTATCTTCATCAATATAGGGTAAATATTACGTTATATGTTTCCCGTATAAAAAGTTTAGATTTGCACTTTTATCGCAATGAATCCTCTAATGTATGTCCTACAATACAGAGGTTTATATCTTTCTTATAGGTAGCGCCTTATCTTCATCAATATAGGCTAACTATTACGTTATATTTTTCCCGTATAAAAAGTTTAGATTTGCAGTTTTATCGCAATGAATCCTCTAATGTATGTCCTACAATACAGAGGTTTATATCTTTCCTACAGGTGGCGCCTTATCTTCATCATAATAGGCTAACTATTACGTTAATAATTTTTCCTTTATAAAAGGTTTAGATTTGCACTTTTATCGCAATGAATCCTCTAATGTATGTCCTACAATACAGAGGTTTATATCTTTCCTACAGGTAGCGCCTTATCATCATCAATATAGGCTAACTATTACGTTATTAGTTTTTCCTTTATAAAATGTTTAGTTTTGCACTTTTATCGCAATGACTACTTTGTGATATTTAACACAATATAGAGGTTTATTCATCCCTACAGGTAGTGAATTATCTTCATCATAATAGGTTAACTATTACATTGTGAGTTTTTCCTTTATAGAAAGCTTAGTTTTGCACTTTTATCGCAATGAATCCTCTAATGTATGTCCTACAATACAGAGGTTTATACGTTTCCTACAGGTAGCGCCTTATCTTCATCATAATAGGATAAATATTACGTTATTAGTTTTTCCTCTATAAAAAGTTTAGTTTTGCACTTTTATCGCTCTGAATCCTCTAATGTATGTCCTACAATAAAGAGGTTTATATCTTTCCTACAGGTAGCGCCTTATCTTCATCATAATAGGCTAACTATTACGTTATATTTTTCCCTTATAAATAGTTTAGATTTTCACTTTTATCGCAATGATTCCTCTAATGTATGTCCTACAATACAGAGGTTTATATCTTTCATACAGGTAGCGCCTTATCTTCATCATAATAGGCTAACTATTACGTTATATTTTTCCCGTATAAAAAGTTTAGATTTGCACTTTTACCGCAATGAATCCTCTAATGTATGTCCTACAATACAGAGGTATATATCTTTCCTACAGGTAGCTCCTTATCTTCATCAATATAGGCTAACTATTACGTTATTAGTTTTTTCATTATAAAAAGTTTAGATTTGCACTTTTATCGCAATGAATCCTCTAATGTATGTCCTACAATACAGAGGTTTATATCTTTCCTACAGGTAGTGCCTTATCTTCATCAATATAGGCTAACTATTACGTTATATTTTTCCCGTATAAAAAGTTTAGATTTGCACTTTTATCGCAATGAATCCTATAATGTATGTCCTACAATACAGAGGTTTATATCTTTCCTACAGGTAGCGCCTTATCTTCTTTAATATAGGCTAACTATTACGTTATATTTTTCCCGTATAAAAAGTTTAGATTTGCACTTTTATCGCAATGAATCCTCTAATGTATGTCCTACAATATAGAGGTTTATATCTTTCCTACAGGTAGCGCCTTATCTTCATCAATATAGGGTAACTATTACGTTATATGTTTCCCGTATAAAAAGTTTAGATTTGCACTTTTATCGCAATGAATCCTCTAATGTATGTCCTACAATACAGAGGTTTATATCTTTCTTATAGGTAGCGCCTTATCTTCATCAATATAGGCTAACTATTACGTTATATTTTTCCCGTAGAAAAAGTTTAGATTTGCACTTTTATCGCAATGAATCCTCTAATGTATGTCCTACAATACAGAGGTTTATATCTTTCCTACAGGTAGCGCCTTATCTTCATCATAATAGGCTAACTATTACGTTATTAATTTTTCCTTTATAAAAAGTATAAATTTGCACTTTTATTGCAATGAATCCTCTAATGTATGTCCTACAATACAGAGGTTTATATCTTTCCTACAGGTAGCGCCTTATCTTCATCATAATAGGCTAACTATTACGTTATTAATTTTTCCTTTATAAAAAGTATAAATTTGCACTTTTATTGCAATGAATCCTCTAATGTATGTCCTACAATACAGAGGTTTATATCTTTCCTACAGGTAGCGCCTTATCATCATCAATATAGGCTAACTATTACGTTATTAGTTTTTCCTTTATAAAATGTTTAGTTTTGCACTTTTATCGCAATGACTACTTTGTGATATTTAACACAATATAGAGGTTTATTCATCCCTACAGGTAGTGAATTATCTTCATCATAATAGGTTAACTATTACATTGTGAGTTTTTCCTTTATAGAAAGCTTAGTTTTGCACTTTTATCGCAATGAATCCTCTAATGTATGTCCTACAATACAGAGGTTTATACGTTTCCTACAGGTAGCGCCTTATCTTCATCATAATAGGATAAATATTACGTTATTAGTTTTTCCTCTATAAAAAGTTTAGTTTCGCACTTTTATCGCTATGAATCCTCTAATGTATGTCCTACAATAAAGAGGTTTATATCTTTCCTACAGGTAGCGCCTTATCTTCATCATAATAGGCTAACTATTACGTTATATTTTTCCCTTATAAATAGTTTAGATTTTCACTTTTATCGCAATGATTCCTCTAATGTATGTCCTACAATACAGCGGTTTATATCTTTCCTACAGGTAGCGCCTTATCTTCATCATAATAGGCTAACTATTATGTTTTATTTTTCTCGTATAAAAAGTTTAGATTTGCACTTTTATCGCAATGAATCCTCTAATGTATGTCCTACAATACAGAGGTTTATATCTTTCATACAGGTAGCGCCTTATCTTCATCATAATAGGCTAACTATTACGTTATATTTTTCCCGAATAAAAAGTTTAGATTTGCACTTTTACCGCAATGAATCCTCTAATGTATGTCCTACAATACAGAGGTATATATCTTTCCTACAGGTAGCTCCTTATCTTCATCAATATAGGCTAACTATTACGTTATTAGTTTTTTCATTATAAAAAGTTTAGATTTGCACTTTTATCGCAATGAATCCTCTAATGTATGTCCTACAATACAGAGGTTTATATCTTTCCTACAGGTAGTGCCTTATCTTCATCAATATAGGCTAACTATTACGTTATATTTTTACCGTATAAAAAGTTTAGATTTGCACTTTTATCGCAATGAATCCTATAATGTATGTCCTACAATACAGAGGTTTATATCTTTCCTACAGGTAGCGCCTTATCTTCTTTAATATAGGCTAACTATTACGTTATATTTTTCCCGTATAAAAAGTTTAGATTTGCACTTTTATCGCAATGAATCCTCTAATGTATGTCCTACAATATAGAGGTTTATATCTTTCCTACAGGTAGCGCCTTATCTTCATCAATATAGGGTAACTATTACGTTATATGTTTCCCGTATAAAAAGTTTAGATTTGCACTTTTATCGCAATGAATCCTCTAATGTATGTCCTACAATACAGAGGTTTATATCTTTCTTATAGGTAGCGCCTTATCTTCATCAATATAGGCTAACTATTACGTTATATTTTTCCCGTAGAAAAAGTTTAGATTTGCACTTTTATCGCAATGAATCCTCTAATGTATGTCCTACAATACAGAGGTTTATATCTTTCCTACAGGTAGCGCCTTATCTTCATCATAATAGGCTAACTATTACGTTATTAATTTTTCCTTTATAAAAAGTATAAATTTGCACTTTTATTGCAATGAATCCTCTAATGTATGCCCTACAATACAGAGGTTTATATCTTTCCTACAGGTAGCGCCTTATCTTCATCATAATAGGCTAACTATTACGTTATTAATTTTTCCTTTATAAAAAGTATAAATTTGCACTTTTATTGCAATGAATCCTCTAATGTATGTCCTACAATACAGAGGTTTATATCTTTCCTACAGGTAGCGCCTTATCTTCATCATAATAGGCTAACTATTACGTTATTAATTTTTCTTTTATAAAAAGTATAAATTTGCACTTTTATTGCAATGAATCCTGTAATGTATGTCCTACAATACAGAGGTTTATATCTTTCCTACAGGTAGTGCCTTATCTTCATCATAATAGGTTAACTATTACGTTATTTTTTTCCCGTATAAAAAGTTTAGTTTTGCACTTTTATCGGAATGAATCCGTTATTGTATTTCAGACAATACAGTAAAGGCTTATTAAAGTAATGAGTTTTGCTATGTATCTAGTTTAACTTCTAACTAGTTGCACTTTTATCCCAAGAATCTTTTATTGTATTTTCGACAGCAATAAGATGATATTAAGTACGCTTTATTTTTGTGTACTTCAGAAGGAAAAACGTTGACACCTTCGTTAGCGGACATGATGTTCTGGGTACTTTATTATTACATTTTACTGGTTATTTAATAAGTAACAGTTCTTCTCAATACGTCAACAAACTTTAGCCTCTTTTGGAGGACTGTAAAATTTTGCTTACCTCTTACTTCACTTACACCACTAATTTTGTGCTCCATGTATTTTACATATTTTTATTTACATTTTACATACTTTAGTAAGTTTTCTTTACACTTTACCTACTTTACTATGTTTTCTTTACACTATCCATACTTTACTATGTTTTCATTACAGTTTACATTTTTGTATCACGTTTTCATTGGACTTTACTTAATTTACTATGTTTCTTTTACTCTTTACATTCTTCGCTATATTTTCTATACATACTTTATTGTTTTTTCAGACTTTTTATACTTTTCAATGATTTCTTTACACTTTTCATACTTTACTGTATTTTATTTACTCCTGACATCCTTCAATATATTTGCTATACATACTTCTTTGTTTTTTATACACTTTTTATATTGTGCTATGATTTATTTACACTTTACACACTTGAGTATGTTTTCTCTACTCCTTTCTCCTTTCACTGTATTTCCTATATATTCGTTATGGTTTGTTATACACGTTTTATACCTCTCTATGTTTTCATTACATGCTTTTCCTTACACTTTACATACTTGAGTACGTTTTATTTACACTTTCCACTTTTTACTATTTTTTTAAAAATTAATTTATTTTTATCTTTTCATAATTTTTCTAATAGTTTACATACTTTACTATGTATTATTTACACTGTACTGTGTTTACTTTACTCTCTGCATACTACAATATAAGAAATAAAAGGGTTTTGTATATAAAGTATATCATATATTAAAGTAGTAATATATAATATTTAACGAACTATATAATATTTGAAATTCAGAGACAAACTGCAACCGTCCACAACACGCTAGAAAATATTTAATACAATGTGTGCTGAAACACCAACAACAAACCGAAAAATTACCAAATTACCAAGTATTCGGCTGTGAAACTCTAGCCTGATACAGTCGGCATATTTCAAACATATTGGACATTGATTAGAATGTACATCGATTGCCTTGTTAAACGTAACTACAAAAGTACTGCTTACATGGTGGTTAGAAATGGTATTGCGTGGCTAACGAACAGGAAATTGCAGCATTGTTGCTACTACCCCAGCGATCTACGGGACCAATATTAGACTATTTATCTATTCAACTGTTTTTAAATTGGTATAACCAAGGATAGCCATTACAGAACAACGTTTGTAGAAAGACAAATTGCGGTTTGAATTGTATATAACGGGAAATAAAAACAGAGGCTAAGTTCTACCAGAGAGAACAAAAGTAAATATAGAGGAAGCAATACAGGTGTAGTATACAGCAAATGCCACACACAGGCATTATACGTTTGCTTTTAGTGACAAGCTTGCTGCGGGTTTTTATAAATCTTGGCCGATTTATAAAAGTACATACAGTGATAAGGAATGGAATTTTTTTTTAAATGTATCATCGTATGCATAGACGTGAGTAATACGAGTTGCTTGGCAGAGCGTGCCCCATGAGGGACGATAGGCCTTCCTTTTATTAGTTAAAGTTAGCCTACATCTGTCTTGTAGGAGGCATAAAGCAAATTGGGGATAAGTGTGTTGTTCATGTATATATATATATATATATATATATATATATATATATATATATATATATATATATAATTCATATAATATACAAAATGAACATCTAAATCAACTTTCACAACGTTTCCACTAATTAATATTAACAGGGATTCTCGGCCAAAACCACTTTAAACTGTCATTATGGGTTGTTTATGGTCTCAAGATCAACTGAATCGGACTTTAAGTCTCCATTGAGCTACTCCTAACCAAATCGGTGAGATTGAAATATACGGAATGATGCTAATAAACATCCTTACGTATCTCCTTTGAGTTTCTCCTTACTGCATATGCTGTGTTGTAATATACATATAGAGGCTAATAAAACTGCTTACACGTTTCCATCAAGTTACTCCTAACAAAATCGGTGAGTTTGAATTACACAGAATGATGCTAATAAACATCCTTACGTATCTCCTTTGAGTTTCTCCTTACTGCATATGCTGTGTTGTAATATAGACATAGAGGCTAATAAAACTGCTTACACGTCTCCATTAAGTTACTCCTAACAAAATCGGTAAGTTTGAAATATACAGAAAGAATCTAATAAACATGCTTACATATCTCCTTTGAGTTTATCCTTACATCATCGAGCTGTGTTGTAATATACATATAGAAGCTAATAAAATTGTTTACACGTTTCCATTAACTCAGGCTTGCTTAAATCGGCGAGTTTGAAATACACAGAAAGAGGCTAATAAACATACCTATATATCTCCTATGATTTTCTCGTTACATCATTACGCCGTATTGTAATATAAACTAATATAGAGGCTAATAAAATTGCTTACACTTCTCTATTAAGTTACTCCTTACAAAATTGGTGAGTTTGAAATATACAGAATGTGGCGAATATACGTGCTCAAATCTACCCTTGAAGTTTCACCTACAGAATTACAATGAGTTTATAATATACACATATGGGTAAATAAAATGTTCACACAATTCTTGTAATTTCGCTTCAGTAAAATTACATTGAGTTTGCATTACACAGATAAAAGCGAATTAAATTACATAGATATCTCTTTAAATGTTCTAATACAACTACGGCGATATGTAACTTACACATAGATACGAATATAATGGCTTACATATCTTCTTTACCTTTCTCCTAACAAAATTACTGTGAGTACGTAACATTAACGGTAATTAGAGAAAAATAAGTCCTTTATATAAGGCTTTTAATATTCTGTCAACAGAATCACTGTGAGTACGTAACTTAAACGGTAATTAGAGAAAAATAAGTCCTTTATATAGGGCTTTTAATATTCTGCCAACAGAATTACTGTGAGTACGTATCTTTAACGGTAATTAGAGAAAAATAAGTCCTTTATATAATGCTTTTAATATTCTGTCAACAGAATTACTGTGAGTACGTAACTTAAATGGTAATTAGAGAAAAATAAGTAGTTTATATAGGGCTTTTAATATTCTGTCAACAGAATTACTGTGAGTACGTAACTTTAACGGTAATTAGAGAAAAATAAGTCCTTTATATAAGGCTTTTAATATTCTGTCAGCAGAATAACTGTAAGTACGTAACTTTATCGGTAATTAGAGAAAAATAAGTATTTTATATAAGGCTTTTATTATTCTGTTAACAGAATTACTGTGAGTACTCTTACCGACCTTTTTTTTTCTCCTTGCCTTACTTTGTTTCTTTCTTTTTATCAATTGCTAAGTCAGTAAGAAAGTAATGGTTTATCCATTGACTACGAACCTAGTTTCATAGACCTGTGCCTCAAGGAATAAACCTCTCAGAGGAACCAACCCCTGAATTTTTGATAAAACCAATTAGCCTCCGATAAGCCCTGTTCAAGCTCCTTTTCGGGTAGTGGAATCTTTGAGAGACACTTGTGATTTAAAGACTATACCTGGATACCTAGTGAACTTATCTTATTTAGAATGAAAACACAGCTAATTGGAAAATATACCTTTTTATTTATTTGTTCCAAGGTTCAAATTAATTATTATTGTTTTTATTTAATTTAACAGGATTTTCCTGACTAATTACTTTTTCAAAATTTCATACAACTTGCCATTTAATTAAACATTATTATCTCATTCTGTTTTTTAAATTTTCTTATTACCATTAATTTTGTATATAATTTAAATTATCAAAGTTACCATAATTAATTTTGTATATAGTTTTGATTGTTACAGTTAAATTTAACATATTTTAAAATCTGATTCTTTTTCAAACACTTAATATTACTATTTAATGCCTTTAGGCTAGGCCTTGAACAATTAACTTCTTTAGAAATTATTCATTAGAAATTTACTTAGAAAAAGCCATATAAGATATACATCTTTATACTTAATCCATACATTCCCACAGCGATGGGAATGGAAAGTCAATTTTGAATATTTGTTACTTAAATTTGGGTAACCTAAGAGAGTTGACTAATCAGTCCCTTAGGTTATTCCCATCTTATTTAATTTTGAATTTAAGTTAATATAATTTGAAGTAAAATGTTATTTAAAAAGAATAATTAAATTGATTATATAACCTTGTACTGTAGAAATCTTTTTATCTTCATTAATGTTGTCATCTGTCGGTCCCATTACAGCTTCAAGGGTCTTGGTAGGTAGGCGTCTCTCCATAATTTCGGTTAATCTTCTTATTTTCTTTAATTTTGCATTTTGGTGGTCGAAATTTTGTTCTGGGTATATATGAGCCCTTGCTCATATATATCTTCCTTCCCCTTATCACATCGTAGCACTTTTTACTCTGTTTCTAGCACATTTTTTCTTGTCCTAGTAGCATGGTACAACAATACGTCTGCTCGCCTTGAGAGCCTAATGCATTCTAATTCTGGATAGCGTCCCTTTTTTGAGGCCTCACTTCATAGTATCCATTTTTCAACTTTTGACCAATCAGAAAGCCGTTGCCATGGCAATTGACTTTGTTTGTTCGGAAATTCTGAACTAAGATTAGTTTCACTTTTTGTAAAAGGCGTTTCTGTATTCTGGTGTGTCCTTTCCATTTTTACCTTTTATTTAATAACGTATTTGACTTTATTTCTTCTTATTTAATTTAATTTACTTTTTAAAATTCCTAATCCAAAGTTCGACTGTAGCGCTTTCTTTTCGTAGTGACAAGATTTATAATCAATACCCTAGGCGGATTTTTCCGGAATCAAATATGACTGCTTCTATTATAACCTAATTTCTAGGCTATTAAATTTTAACATTTAATCTTTACTTTTACATAAATACTATTTTCCCTAGCTAGGCCTAATTTACTTTCCTCACATCTTATAAATTTACATTCTTTATTCCTGATTATATTTAATTACAATTATTTTAATAGCCTGCATCTAGGCTGAGTTTGTTATACTACACAATTACCGTCTTTTTTGTATACATAATTTAGGCTATCCACTTTGAAGTGATAATTTTTCTTATTGATTATAATTTGTTGTTTAAGTCTAAAGTTATTTCTAATTTTCTTCATTTTTCTATTATTTACCCTAGTTTTAATATTATTATTATTATAATGCTTTAAAATTTTTACATATAAATTTAGCCAATTATTTAACCAGGTTAGGTTTGATTCTGGTATTCTGTATAATTACCCTGATTCTTTGCATCGGACATTCTGGCCGCTGCAGTACGTAACTTTAACGGTAATTAGAGAAAAATAAGTCCTTTATATAACGCTTTTATTATTCTGTCAACAGAATTACTGTGAGTACGTAACTTTAACGGTAATTAGAGAAAAATAAGTCCTTTATATAAGACTTTTATTATTCTCTCAACAGAATTACTGTGAGTACGTAACTTAAACGGTAATTAGAGAAAAATAAGTCCTTTATATAAGACTTTTATTATTCTCTCAACAGAATTACTGTGAGTACGTAACTTTAACGGTAATTAGAGAAAAATAAGTCCTTTATATAAGGCTTTTAATATTCTGTCAACAGAATTACGTTACCTTTATAGCAATACACAGATATTGGCAAAGATACCTTTTCATATATTACCTATTCTTTATTATTAATGTATGGCATGTTGTAATTTATAAATATCAGCTAACATAAATCATAAGATACCTTTGGCTTTTTCCGAACGAACAAGAGCCGGATTGCTCTTAACTGATATAGTTTGTTAAAACTTTACACAATAGCTCACTCCCTTCCTTACAAAATGTCTAGATAAAGTTTAATGTAACGCTTACATGGTCTCGAGTAAAGAAATCACAACCAGTATGATTTTACTGATAGTAAGTGAACTAACTCCTACAAATTCCTTATCTTTCATTAAATATGATGGTACAAAATTTAAAATACATTTTATGAACACATCAACTTGGAATTAAGCACACAAAATTTGTTTCTGCAATGAAACTGTGGTGTATCGTTTAAGCATTTTCACAGATGCGGGGAGCCTCATGTGTAATTCACATATTCACACTTCACACGGAACTTGATTGTAGAAACGGTGTGTTTACTTTCCAATAGACACGTATTTAATTAATAAATGCAAACAAGGGCTCTCAGTATCGCCAAAACGTAATTTATTCGATATCCATGCGTCAAGGCTTTTGTAGGTAGTTTAACGTGGGACATGTGTCAGAGGCAATTTTTACTTTTCATTAAATGTGGAAACGGTTATTCAATTTATTTTCTACTTTGACCAAATTAAAATGAATAACTCTCTCTCACTTTCTCTATCTCCATCTCCCAATATATTTATATTTTGGATATAAATTAATAAATATTCTTGTATTTGAATAACCTATGTTGTTTCAAATTATTAAACAAGAAAACTTATTACATATATATATATATATATATATATATATATATATATATATATATATATATATATATATCGCAATATGTATTCTTGTGTATTAATAGGAATAAAATCAAAATACAAATACAAGAGTTTTTATTCAAATACAAGAGTTGAATTTACAATTCAAAGCTTTGGCTAACAGTACCAACATCATCAGGAATATTAAACCTGATGTTTAATACTCCTGATGATGTTGGTACTGTTAGCCAACGAAAAGCCTTGAATTGTAAATTCAATTATAAGTCTTGTATTTGTATTTTGACTTAGTTCTTTATATATATATATATATATATATATATATATATATATATATATATATATATATATAATAAATTTATAGTAATAGAAACATATTTTTTTTTTATAAATGTATAGTTTTAATTAC
>JBAIZL010000002.1:231346142-231361142 GCA_036971475.1 Prosapia bicincta | reverse complement strand
TTATAAATCATAAGTTATGTTGTATAGTTGTTTAATTAAAGTTGAGCCCTTGAAAAGGAATTTCGGAAAGATATTCGAAACGTTGAGTGTTTAAAAAAGCAAAATTCTCTATGATCTGTCATTAGGCTATATAAAAAATTAATAGTAATTAACAGACATTAATTAAAAATATTATATATATATATATATATATATATAAATATATATATATATATATATATATATATATATATATATATAAATCATATTATACTCACAATCATGTACCTCATATTTGTAAGGAAGCCTTTTGCTATAAGAAATCAATAGCTCTGACACTTTTGAATCTGATGGAAAATATATTGGTTTATCAGATGAATACAAATCGCATTTCATATTATTACCGACCTCAAATGGTTTATTTCTCATTCAGTTATTCATGGTAATACATTTCAAATCGTATTTTACTGAAATAAATCCTATTACAATAATATATCGTTATAGTAAATAAACAGAGAATATTGGAGTTGGTTTTCTTTTAAAGTCAACAACACATACATATTGCATCTTTTAGAAATTCTTGATTCGATTTCTAATATTTACAACTGCACTTGCGGCTGATTCAATTATTATACTTGATTGTTTGATGTGGCAGTATTATTTAGTAAAATGAATTCACACATTTGTCTACTCTTTTATTAATGTGGACAAGATTCGATTCTACTTCATACTTTCTCCTTTCCTAAACTTGTATATTTAACAATGTTACTAAACATTACTAAATTTTACTATCTATAAAGTCCTCAGAAACAAAAAAAATTAAAAACAACAATTTTATATATGGAAAAGAAAATTTTTTACCTAATTCAAGAACCAACGTACGGAACTTCATAAAAGAAACATTTCATATAAAACAGAGCTCTATATTTAAAAGTACAATTTATTGTTACAACATATGCGGTTAGAATGGTATATTTACTTCAATAAAACGAGAATTCCAGTTTATGCCAGATGTAAAAAGTGATCGCAATTTCCTCTGATGTAACTTACATTAGCTATTAAGTGTAGCCTAATCCCTTGATAACGGTTTAAAATATGTTGGAAAAGTTTCATTTTTAAAAAAAGCAAATCCAACCTACCTAGATACTTTGTAGCGGTAGTATAAATTAATTGATATATGTTTGTGCACGAGTGTCTGGTGTGTGTTTGTGTGTGTGCGGATGTGTGTGTGTGTGTGTGTGTGTGTTTGTGTGTGTGTGTGTGTGTGTGTGTGTGTGTGTGTGTGTGTATGACAGAAAGTGAGAGAGAGAAAGAAAGAGTGAGACAGAGAGAGAGAGAGGGGTGTATGAGTTGTAGAAAGAGAGAGAAAAAGAGAGAGATAGAAAGGAAGAGTGCGTGCGTGCGTGTGTGTATGTGTTGTGTGTGTTTGTGTGTGTGTGTGTGTGTTTCTGAGTATATGTGTGTGTGTTTGTGTGTGCGTATGTGCTTGTTTGTTTGTGTGTGTGTGTTGCGACGGGCAATTATGGGTCACCGATTACCGTCGCAATTATTTAGAAATTTCGGGTTTCTTAATAAGTTATGTAAGCCATAGATAAAGGAAGAAAGAGGGATAAAATGACCTAAGGGTTAGAATATATTAAGAAAAACGGATGCAAACTAAAAGGATGCCATTAGCACGGAAAAGGGTTTTGGTATATTTTAAAGTACACTTTAAAGATATTGAAAAGGGGAGAAAGGGTCAAAATCCACCTACAACCACCATCGACATTCAAGGGGACGCAGATTTTGAAAAGAAGAAGGAAATGCCCAATACCAAAAACCGTAAATACGCAAAATAAAAGAGTTAAGCGACAAATAAATAATCAGGCAAGATTATCGATCGGTTTTGACCAAGCAGTGGCCGGCGTGGGAAATGTAAATAAAGATGACGGGTATATCACCTGAATTGGATGACGTCAGTTTAAAGCCACGCTATTGGTCCAAAACCTGGGGTGAGAGGGAAGACGCTTAAGAACGAGGAGGATAGATCGACGAGGGTGCCAGCAGCGTTACTCGAGACACCGAAGGAGTAGGACGTACGGTCCGGGCGCTCCGGGTTACAAAGCTTTGTGTGAAAATTTGTAATTCGTGATTAAGACACTAATATGCAAGGCTAGGGCAAGACTAGTCGCTAAAATGTAGTCGCGTGTCTTCTGGAACCCTTTTGGAGGAGGTAACTTCACCAAAAGCGGTTTCCAAAGTTAACATCGATGTGGCGGCGTTCTGAAGACGTTTGTGTGTGTTAGAGGGGAACTATGTGAAATATTATTAGAGTCAGTAAAGTAATTTATAAAGAACAGTGCTTCAAAATTTATATAAAACAGTAAACAGTAAAGAAATCCAAATTTATTAAATGTCAATTTCTAAATCAACCTTATATATATGAACAGTGAAAAATAAATAATTAATTGAACAATATGAACTTAAGAACTGAAAGCGGAAGAGCAAAATTTTATTAGTTTCAAAATCGGGATGGTAAAATTCTATCACGACATCGCAGAAGGGACGTACTGGGAGTGGAAGACAAAAGTTTCGCAATAGGAACGCCATAGACAAAGGACTCGGCGGTGGGGTCGCTTCCTTATGGTGACGAGGCTAATTCGCATCCAAGATGACCAAACAACTGAATAAAGGGAGAAGATCAAGGAAATCTACCTGGAACAAGGAGTGATCCTAAGTGTAAAGATCAGATCTTAGCTTTTCTCTTTTTCAATTAAATTAAAATTTTATATTGAAAATGTTTTGAAAAACATAGAAATTTCATAAATTTAAAATTAAATATATTTTTTTTAAAGATGTAAAGATATCAAGCAATGGCTTTGTTTAATTCATAAACTAGAAGCGTAGTGTTTAGGGGGGGAAATTCCTACCACAAAATGGAGGACTCCTCCAAACAAGTTTATAAATATGAAATAGAATTAAATTGTTAGTAAATTTGAAATTTTTTAAATAGAGAAAGTTATAAATTGTTTTGAAAAGAAATTAATTAAGTAAATGTTGGAAATTTAAGGCTTTTTAAAAATAAAAAATTAGGGATGGATGTATAAAATATAAACAGGTGTTAAGAAATTGTATTATGAGTTGTGTGCAAAAGAAGCCAATTAACACAGATACTTCAACAGAAAATGTTTCTTTTTCTAGTATTTGAGACCAACGTTAAATATTTAAAATTATTTAATGGTAATCAAGTAAAATTATTAAAGAGTTAAAGTTAATAAATGAGAATTAATTAAAATTAATTAATAATAAGCAATTAAAATTAATTAATGAGAAAAGATTGAAATTAATTAATATGAATATATTAAAATTAATTAATGGAAAATTATTTAAAATTTATAAATGATATTTAATTAAAATATAAAGGGGTTTAAGGGTTTACAAAATTATTTGGAAATAAAATAAAGGGTTGTGAAATAGAAAAAAGGGGACAAAATTAAAATGTGGAACAATTTCTATGATTTAAAGTAAATAATAAAAATAAAAAGTAAATATTCAGCAAAGATTATGTGTATCTAGTAAATCAATTGTTAAGCTAAGAATTTCAGGTTAAGATGTAAGATATTTTGTTTAGTTAGTTATAGAAGTATAAAAATTTGTTGGTTGGTAAAGTTATGTCTTAGAATATCAATTGTTTAATTAAAAAGGTAAATTGTTTAGTGATTTGGCTTATGTCTTTCAAAAGTTCAGTTGTTGGTTAAAAAAGGAGTAAGTAAGTTTATTGATGTAACTTATGATTTGGAAATAGTAACTGTTTATTTTAACGGAGTAAATTGTTTAGGTATATATCTAATGTTTTTTAAAATATTAATTGTTTTAAATGGGATAGGATTGTTTAGTGATATAACTTATGTTTTTCAAAACGTTTAATGTTTTTTTTTAAATGGACAAAAATTGTTTATTGATATAACGTATGGTTTTAAAGGATCAGTTTTTAAATTAAAACGGTTAAGTTATTTGTTGCTGAGGTCAAGTTTTAAAAGTTCAATGGCCTAATTTTATGTACAAGAGTTTAATATCAAATGTTTAAGATTTTCAAAACCACATAAAATTATTGTTAATTTCAAAGGGTTAGAAAAAGGTATTGTAAAAATAAAAACAGTTTTATAAAAAAAATAAAAATGAAACAAATTTGATTTTGAATATTAAAGGGTTAAATGGAACATAATTAAATTACAATTTTCAATTAATGTAACTGAAAATTATTTTTCTTATAACTTTTGATGTTATTATAAATTGAGCAAGAAGTTTATTTAAATTTTGTATAGAAGGGGTAAAAGAAAGGATTAACTGAGTAAAGAGTTACCACTGACATTGTAATGTTTATGTTTTAGAATAGAAAAGCAGAGATAAAGTATTTGTTATGACTTTTTTTATTTATTACTAAAACTCGGAGGGACGTTATCGGTGTTGAGCACTTAGCTGCAGCCTCTGTACTCTTTTCCTATCCCTACCACAGGACTACCTTAGTGGATACCTACCTCTTTGCAGAAATCAAGTACCCACCTGATGCTAGATCTTCTGATATCCTTTGGTGTACATACCTGCCAGCAAAACTACTTTCTCTTTGCAGCTCCCAAAGCAGGGCACTCACAGAGTACGTGGATTGGGCTTTCCTCTTGATCCTCGTCGCATCTCATGCACACAGGGGACCTAGATTTTCCAATTTTTTATTGGAACCTCCTCTGATTCCCATGGCCTGTGACCAGCTCTACAGTAACTCTGAGTTGATGTATACTTGAGGAGAGTAGTTCTTTTGAGAGATAAATTAATATTAAACAGAAATGAATTGTCAAACTTTTAAAGATCTAGTTAAAATAAGAAAATTACAAACTGTGCTGTAATTTCAAAATTAAGGGTAAAATGTAATTTTTACTAACGTGCCAACAACACAATAGTGAAATTATTTGAAACAGATTTCTTACACACTACTAAAACTAAAAGGGTCATTTCGCCATAAAGATACCTACAAATGAACTCATTCCCCGAGAAATACATACCCAAAGGGTTAAGTCTCAGCAAGTTAGGTTTTCTAAATGAAAGTCCAGTGACCAGTTCTCTGGCAGTTTTTGGCGGGTCATTGCACAGTGTCCTAGTTAGGGCTAAAAACGGTCCGTTTCCAAATTTTTACTTTGCGACGGAGGTGGCGGGAGGCTCAAGCGCCGGTTCGTTGCAGTGTGTTTGTTTGTTTGTTGGTATTTGTGTTTGTATGTGTCCTAAAGTAAGCTTATTCTTGTATTATTTACTTTTTTAAAAAAGTATATATTTTCCCTGCCACTGCAAATGCTAATTTCTTGTAGTTTAATTTATTATAACTATAATTAACAGTTATACATTAATTGTAATTTATTGGCAGTTACATACATTGTATATGTGATTGCGTTTTTTTGATCAGTGACGTGCACCATACGTCACTTATTTGAACTCGGAAATGAGGAAATTTATAAGGAGGGCAAAGTAATGAGTCTTTTAATTATTTCATAAAATGCTCCAAGTTACTATAAATTTAAGTTTAATGGGAAGGTAATTAGCATGAAATGCAATGTTAAATTCACCAGATATGCAATATCTTAGTCGCTGTAAACAAATGGCAGTTTTATTTCAACAAAACTAAGCATACACAGACTAGATTAAGTAGTTATAGTAAGTTTTAACACGGAAGTAATTATTGATTTATAATGCCATACAAAATAAAGGGCCTATGTTGGTCGTAATGAAAAGGCCCGTACTCATGTTTTCCGAAGGCCTCGTACTAATGTTTGTCCAGGGGCTCAAAATTTATCTGGGCGACCCTGACTGTATACAGCCACAAAGTGAAACCGTTAAAGCTTAGAAATGTTTGTTTTGATTTTGTAATTAAAAAGTGTGTTAAGACTAAATTATAAATTTTCAGTTAGTGTTTGCTATTATTTAATTTACGTTACATAGTATGTTCTGTGTTAGCGGTTAAAATACCTTAAACGTGCTATACGCAGTTCATAGACATGAGTTATAGACGAAGCACTTTCCTAGTATGAAGAGTATAATGAGAATAAGCAACGCGTGATGGGTCACGTTTGTCACGTTCCGTCAAAAGTTACACTAAGATCATTCATTTCCTAATTTTCACTAGTTGTTTCCCGTTGCCACTTGCAAGAACACTTTACTCCAAATAAGTGGTATAGCTCAAGTGATTTGCTAAAAATACAATAATACACAAATAGCGACATTGAACCATAGGCCCTACGTTTCACAGAACTGACAAATGACCCGAATATTACATCAGGTACCCCAGATTCAGTAAGCTCTGAATAATAACAAATAAATGTCTAAAAACGTTTTACCTACTTGTTCGCCTTGAGTCATCTTATTGTGGATTAACTAGAATACGAGTCCGGAAGCAAATTATATCCCATTTAGAGTAAGTAACAATTTATCTCCATGACGGGTGTTACGTATGACAAATGCATTCCGCATACGAGTGTCATATGACCGATATTGAGAAAGAAAGTGAGGTAGTTTTGTCCTTCAACGTGATGAAATTCAAATCCACAATAATGAATAATAGTAACATGCTTATTTATAAATATATTTTAACTGCCTTATTATACATTTTTATGTGATAAATATCGTAGGCCTATCACCAGAAGGAATATTGAGATAAGGTTATAATTCATTCATTACTTGAATGATGTAAAGCTCTATGTGTAGAGGATATTGAGTTCAGTATTACGATGTGTGTCTGTGGCGGGTTCTGTTATTTCATTTCAATAAATATGTTTCATCAATTTTAGTTTTAATATCCTTGCATTTCTAAACAATCTAATTTTGATTTTGAACCATTATGGTAATACAACACGGATTTGGGTCTAAATTTATAAAAAACATTATTTTTTCATTTAAATTAGTGTACATGATTTACAACATTTAATTAATTAAAAATAGAAAATTGATTAAATAAAATCAAATTAATTTCAAATGAAATAGCTTTCTCTTATCCTTAATAGAAATAGAGGGTCAGAACAAAGAACTAAATCTATTTTTAAAAAACTCCAAAAAGGTTTACACAAATAAAAGTTACGTATGCTTGATACACACAAAAACGTGACACGAGACCAATTTAAAAATATTAAACTTAAATGTCAGGCGATGGAATAGAAAATTGAAATGACTAAGAAAGGGGGCTTACAAGACAGTATGGGCGAATCCACCTGGGGAAGTAGGGAGGGGTTCTACGAGCTCAAATTGCTATTGTGCTGTAACTTTCTCTTTGCGAGAAAATAAAAACAATTGAATAAATTCAATGTAGCCTATTAGCAGACTAATTTATATCTTAGTGAAGTGAATGTTCGATGCTGCAATATAAACTTTATTACCAATGAGTTTCTAGGCCTAACTTGGACGTAGAGTAGAGCCCCTTATACTGATCGCTTATAGTATTTGGGGCTTCTTTATGCGGGCATATGTGGTGTTCTTGGAGGTATACTTGACCTGGATTTCCCTGTAACAGTTATTATTTTATTAGATATTTGGAATATGGAAAGTTGTAGCCGAATGAGGTTAGATTCGGAACCTAAAACAAGACGGATCTTGTTTACGAAGCATTGTGAACAAATGCATATTCTTTTGAAATATTATATAAGTAGGACTTATAATATTTGTATTACTTGATTTAATTGATTAACATTACTAATACTTCAGTATATAAATATTTTTTCTAGTGAATGACTACATTTTCTAAATAATTAAGCAGTATAAAAATAATTAAAGCAGTATAAAAGTAGCTGATTTTGGATAACACACAAAATCTTTAAATAATATTTGAATTTTTAAAATAAAGCCGTTGGAAATTTATAAAAGTCAGAGTACTAATACCAGATTAACCATTTATTATATTTTGAAAGAATATTAAATTCGGATTTGCTTTAGTAATATTTATATAATCAATTGATGATTTATATATATATATATATATATATATATATATATATATATATATATATATATATATATATATATATGTGTGTGTGTATTTATCAACTATGACTTCATGTTGAACTATAAATCCAAGAAATAACATCTAATAAATAAATACCTAGTGAAGAGATTTTTGTAAACAAACAGATAAATAAGTACGTATCGAATAAAGATTAGTATGTCGTATATTTTTGAAAGATCAGAAACCATAAGATATAAATATATTTGCAATAATGTAAGAGAAATTCGTATATAGAATTCCAGGTTCAATATTCAAAATTAAATATTAAAATTATCACAAGCCAGTTAAAACAGGAAATATTACAAGTCGTTTGTAACAAAAACTAAATAAATTTCATTCAAATATAGCCAACGTACTAAAATGAAATAGAAAAGAGAATCATAAAGAACATTAATAATTATTTAGCAGTTACTTAAGTGCATACAACAAATTTCTTGTCTATATGAAATTATTTCATAATTAACTTAATATAATTTGAAATTATTATGCATTTTTTTTGTAAAAATAAAATTCAAAAAGAATAGTGCTTGAGATTTATATTTTTAAATTTGCGATCATATAAAATAATAAATTGTAAAAAAATCACCAGGAAGTAGTTTTACCTAATATTTCCAGAAATATATTTATGGACACGAAATTAGTCGGTAAAATGTTTTATATGTTATATTTAAATATGTATGGAATTTCACGTGTGTAATTTTAGGTATAAAGCACCAAAATATGGTCAAGTAACGACAAATGGTAAAGAACTTTAAACATTAGTGTCAGCAAATATAATTGATGAGCTTCCAGCAGCGTTCTAAAAACATCAAGTTTTATTCCAATTAAATAATAACTTGTCGAAATAATAAAATATAATTGTGTAAACCATAGTAAACGTTCAGTAAAATTATTATAAAGTTTTATAACATATTAGGAATCGAGTATTTTATTTTTATATTTAAATTTCAATTTCTATGAATCAAAATATAAAAATTCAATGTTTAAAGTTATTAAAAATTATTCTGTTTCAACCAAGTAATTAAAATTTCTATATATTTTCCAAAATTAACAAAAGCAGAAGTAAAGAGTCCAGAGTAAAGATATTTAAGTAGTGTTCCTGCCATAGTAAAATATTAAAAAAAATTTAAAAATAAACAATACTTTTTAAATATATTATTACAAAGTTATGATTGGAAATTTTGGTTAATTTTTACATATAGTTTAGGAATTTACCCAGTGGTAGATCACGCTCGACACACCTCAGGCACCAGAAGTCGGGTGGGATCATATGTTGACCGCAGTTGAACTGGCGTTTATCAGACCTACAGTAACCATCATTACCATGTACAACTGTGGTGGAAAACACATACATACGGTTACTGTTAGTGTAGGCTGAACATGGGCGACTATGCTCTGCAACTACTTTGAACCAAAGCTTGGCCCGAGGCATTACACAAATATATATTACATATTTTGCTTTTATCTATTAATGAATAAAAATTATTTGATTGGCAGATCAACAAAACAAGTTTAATGTTCAAATATTATGAGAAAATTTTTTAAAATTAAATTTGAGGGTCACCTGTTTGTAGCTCGTGGTCCTGACGTTCCGTCCGTTCGTTCCACTATAATCGCAATCAACTGCCGACGATTTACTTAATTATCACTAACTTTATTATCAAGGCGTAGGCTGCTACTTTCGACGATTTACTTAATATTCACTTATTTCGACGATTTACTTAATATAATTACATGAACTGTAGGTAACTTGACCGACGTCTACTCACGTCAAACGTTTCTGGATGACCTCCCTTTTCGACGTTTCTCCCAACTAACCTTTTGAACCTCTTATCATTTCTCTCCTAGTTTAGACCAATCACATTTCTTATTTTAACTTTTTAACGTATTTTTTGAAATTTAACGTCTTTTTGGAACTGACTTTCTATTAAAAGTACTAAGTCTTTTTCTCTAGTTTTTTTCAGCGTCCTTCCGTCTCTAAACTGACAACAATTTTTGGGAATTTATGGTACAATATAGTAATAATACTGCCAGTTTCTTAATTTTACAACCCTAATTTATAGTTCTCTTTGGAATCCCTGTTAACTTATATATATATAACTATATATATATATATATATATATATATCATAACAACTGAGATTATTCAAATACAAAAATTATTTCTTAATTTTTATTCAAACATTTTCGTTGGCAAAGAGAACTAATACCACCAGCAATGAACAATACAATAATGCAAGATATAGGCTCCAACCTAAATTTATTTCCTGTTGACGTTGGTACTGTTTAAAAATTAATAAAACTTCTTGCATTTAAATAACCTCAGTTGTTTTTACTATTATAAAAGAAAAATATTTTTTATGTATATAAATAGTGTCTATAATTAAGCATTTTACAGAAAATGTATACATTGTATTCGAATGCTTGCTTTATTAAAATAAAAAGTGTCCATAATTTTTTCTCCAACTCTTCACTAAGTTATGAAACGGATTATCTTACCTTACGAAAAATTATAGTGTTTACAAAATAAAGCGAGATTGATTAAAATATATATTCCTTTGTCTACAAAACAGGTTTTAACCAAGTGAACATTTAATCTGGGTGATATTGGTAAAATTCCATTATTTTTTTTATATTAACGGAGTGAATATTAAACCACGGATGTAGGCTGCTAAACGTTTGTCCAGTAGTTGAGTTGTCCATAGATACATACATACATACATACATACATACATACATACATACATACATATATACATCATTTTTTGAACCATCACAAGCCTCTAGAGTGGAGCCCGGTGGATGGATCTGCACCAAGCTTCACATAAACCGTCCTGGTAATATGTTAGAAAAATCTTTCCAATTTCATTAACTTCTGTTCAGCAGTTTAGGCGTCCATAAGATAATTACATACTTACATACATACATCAGCGTTTGAACCATGCTAAGCCTCTGGGGTGTAGCCCTGTTAATGGATCTACACCAAACCTCACACGATGTCAAACAATCGCTCCAAATCTCATCAACTTCGGTTCATTGATTTAGGCGCCCATAATTTACATACATACACACATACATACATACAGCGGTTTTCAAACCATCCTAAGTCTCTGGGGCGGAGCCCTGTAGATGGGTCTACACCAAACGCCAAAGGAACCATCCTGGGAATATGCTAATCAAGAACTCCAAATTTCATCAACGGTTCAGCAGTTTAGGCGTCTATATCATACATTCATACACACTAACATTCATTTCTATAGATATAGACACACACACACACACAAAAGATAATACTCTGCTAATGGTTTTATAAGAGTAAATGAGACCTTAATATATAAATATAAATATATAAATATAATAAATATATATTATATATAATAATTACATAAATATAATATGTAAATATGTAATACCATAAAGTTGTCCTAACTAAAATCTTATTTTTACATTTTATAAGACGAACAATGCTAAATTTTGATAATCACTAAATCAAGACTTTTCATTGAAAACATATTAAGTTTTCTCTACAATTAACGAAGATTGAATGAAAATAACTAAGATATGAACATAAAATACCTTATTTCTAATATAGAATGAGGTAATGTTCGTCTAGACATTTCAATCAGGTCAGTTTGTAAACTCGACTATTTTATGTAAAATTTCATTTGTAAAAACAACGATCAAGATTCAAGTGCGGAGATGACATTTTTTGCTTCACTTTATAGTGCCAGTTAGAGGCAATACAATATTATCTTGTCTTTTCTATGAATTGCTTTTGTAGGTTCAACTATTTTCCATTTGGTTTTATCTTTATTTACAACGTTTCCTCTGTAAACGAGAGGAATATCACCATCCGAAGTAGAGTTTCTAGCATCATCATCCGTTGCATCTTCCTAGTCTTCATTTTGCTCTGTGTCAGTATTTCTAAACAGATCATCAGCTCTTTCTTCTTCTGGGGCAGCTACACTCCCAAACAACAATGCCCGACTCACATTGTGAAGGAGAGGACTATCGTCAAAGGCTGCTTAAACTCTGTCTATTTCCCTATCTAGAAGAGGGAGAAAAAGCTGAGCGGGTCACCATCACCCGCACATCACTATCACGTCTGAACGTTGAACTAATACTGAGCAAAAAAAGCCAGTAGTGTACTAAAGGGTGAGTTAGGCGGTACAAGGAATGATATTCGGCGATCGGCATAGATGTAGGAGTGGAAGAGGGAGAAAAATCTGCGCGGGTCACCATCACCCGCACATCTCTATCACGGATGAACGTTGCACTAATACTATGCAAAAACAAGCCAGTTGTTTATTAAAGGCTGAGTTAGAAGGTACAAGAAATAGTGTTCGGCGATCGGCATAGATGTAGGAGTGGAAGAGGGAGAAAAAGCTGCGCGGGTCATCTTGACCCCCAGCGACCATTCTAGGGCTAAGGGCTAAAGATTGTTTTGTAACACTTAGGTAATTATGACAATGTAGAATAGTAAATAATTAGTACTTTTAAAGTATTATTTTGTTTAAAACCTACATTTTCCATGTATTGAATTTTGCTAGCATAGACGTCAAATTATAAAAATTTTGTTTACTAAAAGCAATTAACAGTTTCAGTAAATAGAATAAGTTAAATTATGTGAAAGAGAAAAGCAGAGCGTCTGTGCGGAGCGTATGTGATAAGGCTCTGATGGCGGGGGGAACAGTTTATCGTCCCTAAACACTCCTCCTTCTGTTCTTGTTATAACATTACCGTAATCTAATAACAATGGGATATTGACAAATACGATAAAATTCCTTAAGCGACTTAGATATAAACTTACTCGACAATATGAGGCGCAGAGCTGTAGTGCAGCTTGGGTTTTACCAGTTATTTCTCTGGGTAGATTAATGGAATCTTTGATTAAAATGATTTTTAAACTATTTTATTTAAGTATGATATTGATGAAATCATTCATTAGAAAACTATTTAGTTTAAGCACGATATATGTAGCATGTATAGAGCAACAAATTACAGTATACATTGAAGCATAAGATTTGCTTAAGGTTTTGCTGTTGAAGTTTTAATTGTTGATGAAGTTCAAGCAAGTGGTAGTGATATTTATTATGACTTTTTGAATAATCTTGTTCAATTTTTCAGTGCTTAAATAAGTTTAAATTAATGTTAACATGAAGATATGTTTTAAAAGCATGAAAAGATTAAATTTTTTAATGAAATAAATCAACTGAATAAGCTAGTGTCAATACTTTTACAAGGCAACATAATACTGACACATAAATAATTTTTTTCAAATACCTAATGTCTATAAAAGTGTCTGCGAAGAAATGATGGGTGTTGAAGAAGGGACCTCATTTTGTCATTAAGACAAATGTCTTTCAAAGTTTTGCCTCGAAGACTTGGAAGTTTTAATAAATAAGAGGATCACACACCCTGAACAAGAAAATAAGAGAGTTTAAAATAATTAGAACGTGTAAAAATAAAATAGAATGGGAGAACTTGTCAACAAAAACACAACTAAGGGTATATTTACGTTTAACTGGAACATGTCACACGAACACAATGGGAAACGTGACGGTTGTTACAAACAAATTTTTTATAAAATACTATTACTAAATACTACATTGGTCAATAATTGTGATTCGCTAGTTTTTGTTTTTATTCATGATTTGTAAAGAGGTTTTAATTTTAATTTTTTATTACTCTAATTTTGAGGGTTGTAAATAAAGTGTGAAAAAGTATTAACATTTTTTTTAACTTTTAAATTTACAATTAAAACTTTTACAAATAATAATTGCGAAATGAAAACTGTATTGGTGAGAAGCATTCTTTAAGAAATATAAAATATGGAAGTAAATCTAATAAATATATTTAATTCAAATAAACATTTAAAATTTAGATAAAAACAAAATTATGAAAATAATTAATCAATATAGTAATAAACTATACAATAAAGTTCAATTTAGGTAGAATTTTGAAGCAATATAGGCTATGTATAAATACAAACCAGTAAATATATAAGTATAGTTTTATTCCATCAAAGTAGGGTGACTGTTATTTAAAACCATTGTTACAAAATCTTGTTTGGTGTCTGGAAACAACCAATATTTGCACTTGGTACACATATATTCACTTTTACTTTGTCTTTAACAATCACTGCTTTATCTCTTTGTAGTATCTATTCTGTTTCCCCTCTCAATATCACTTCTCAGTATCCCATTCCAGTATACCTCTCAGTTTCTTGTCTCAGTATCCCTTCTCAGTTTCTCTTCACAGTATCTCTTCTTAGTATCTCCTTCCAGTATCTCTCTCAGTTTCACCTCTCAGTATCCCTTCTCAATTTCTCTTCACAGTATTTTTTTTTACTATCTCCTTCCAGTATCCGTCTCAGTTTCTCTTCTCAGAATAACCCTTCTCAGTTTCTCCTCTCAGTATCCCTTCTCAGTTTCTCTTCACAGTATCTCTTCTTAGTATCTCCTTCCAGTATCTCTCTCAGTTTCACCTCTCAGTATCCCTTCTCAATTTCTCTTCACAGTATCTCTTTTTACTATCTCCTTCCAGTATCCCTCTCAGTTTGTCTTCTCAGAATAACCCTTCTCAGTTTCTCCTCTCAGTATCCCTTCCCAGTTTCTTTTTGCAGTATCTCTTCTTAGTATCTCCTTCTAGTATCCCTTCTCAGTTTCTCCTCTCAGTGTCTCTTCTCAGTTTCTTTTCGCAGTATCTCTTCTTAGTATCTCCTTCCAGTATCCCTCTCAGTTTCTTCTCTCAAAATAACCCTTCTCAGTTTCTCCTCTCAGTATCTATTTTTAGTT
The DNA here is from genome assembly GCA_036971475.1 of Prosapia bicincta. Lineage (NCBI taxonomy): Eukaryota > Metazoa > Arthropoda > Insecta > Hemiptera > Cercopidae > Prosapia > Prosapia bicincta. The sequence continues at coordinate 231,346,352 of JBAIZL010000002.1, read as the reverse complement.
TCTCTTCGCAGTATCTCTTCTTAGTACCCCCTTCCAGTATCTCTTCTCACTTTCTCCTCTCAGTATCAATTCCCAGTTTCTTTTCGCAGTATCTCTTCTTAGTATCTCCTTCTAGTATCCATTCTCAGTTTCTCCTCTCAGTGTCTCTTCTCAGTTTCTTTTCGCAGTATCTCTTCTTAGTATCTCCTTCCAGTATCCCTTCTCACTTTC
>JBAIZL010000002.1:231323642-231341142 GCA_036971475.1 Prosapia bicincta | reverse complement strand
ATTGTAACAAAACGTAACGAAGGGAACTTTTTTGAAGGTGGAAGTTCAGTTTAATGTTTTACAACTGAAAGTTTTAATTGCCGTTCTACAGTTTAAAATTAATTCTCTTTATTAAAGCAAATGCGGATCGAAAATAAATTTCAACCTTTAAATTTCCATTTTCCTACTCTCTTTCATTTTTCCAAAAGCCATTTTAAACAAGGGGTGATAAACGAGAAAGATAATGAAGCTTTTGTTTCAGTCCCTTGGTTTTATGTAGATTAAGTCCAATGATTTCATTATATTCTACGACTCTTTGCATCGGGCTCAGTCACTATCTCCTTAGTAAAAATGTTTTAATTTATTTTTGTAAGGGAAAAGAATATGCATTGCACTGATAAATTCAAAGTAATGATGTTCAGATATATAAATTTTAAAATGGAGAAAAGAATTCCAATTTGTATAGGTTTAGAAACTTTTATAATAAAATGCGAGAAAAACAACTGTACGAGTTATCATTTAAAAAGAAAACTACATGAAAAGATAAAATGAATGGAAACGACTTTAGTGACATTGTTGTCAGGGAAGGGGTGATATCTTCACTTAGACACTATACGTCCCAAGCAATGACCCTGTCCCAATCCTATTCTCCCCTCACTATGCCTAATAAAGGAACTATTCTAATTTTATAATAAAATATACTTTTTTACCTTCTATGAAGGTAGTCGTGTGAGGTTCTTTATGAAATAAAATGAGATTGATAAAAAGTCAATTCAATATTTATTGTATTTACAGCAACGTTTCGGCAACTTATAAGTAGCGTAACTATGAGAACAAATAGAATTTACTCGTTTATCAGCCGTATTTTCTTTCAAACAAATATCGTGATAATATTTCAAAACATTTGCTGTATAATACTGTAATGTATTACCAAAGAATAATACATGAGTTCAATGCTACAATGGGGAAATATATTACAACTGCTATATTTCTCTTACTTTCCTCACAATCTACTACTATTTGTAAAAGGCTTAGGAAAGACCTGGTTGATTACCTTATTTGGGAATAGGGATTGGATGGATATTATTTTCCACCCACTATTACCCACTCAGGCTAGTCACCGGGAACCTGGTAAAGCCCATAGAAACGTCCATGTAAATGCCGGGGATGATCTAAGCTCTACAACATTTAGCCGTCCAGTACGTTTTATCTAGATAATAAATATGAAACTTTTATTCAAATTTTAAGCTAAAATCCAATTTATATATACTTACTGAAATTAAATACTTTCATGTTATTACTATTATTATTTTATTACTATTATTATTATTATGGTATTATTATTATATACTATTATTTTGAAAATAAAATCAATGATTTACAAACTTGTGGGAATGTTTAAAAGAACATTTAAACATATACTATTAAAATATTTACAATTTGCGAAACGGAAGAGGTTAATTCAAGTTACGTGTTATATTAAGCTTGAAAGGATTTTAAAAATGATTTTATTTTTACAAACCTTTGTTAATTACGAAACATTTAATTTTGAAATGGTTACAATAATTTAGCTTAATAAAAACAAATACAATTGATGTACATTCAATCGGAGTAAGAACGTCTGTATGATACAGAAGCGACTCGCACACTGCCGGGGCTCTGTTCTCACCACCTATATAATACAAAAGCTGCGTAAGCAGGAAACTTCCTAGCACGCATTTTATTATGAAAGGTTCACATAAATTGTTCACATAACTCCTCCATACCTAACGAAAACTTCGGGGGTTGGCGAAGTTTCGGCATCGGTTGAAGTCCTCTTCATCACTTTGGTGAGGGCGAAGTATATAAGCTCCTGAATAGGCCTCCGTAAAGGGCAATTTTCGGCATCGGTTGAAGTCCTCTTTACTGGAGAAGGTCGCCAGGCGAAGGTCTGGGATCCAGTTAAATAGGTCGTCTGCGATTTCCAACGCAGTATACTCGTAGTTTGTAGGCGTTATTGTTTTTGATGATGGGTATTTTACAGTCTAATTTTCTGTTCATTATAATTCAACTGAGCAAAGGTATTTGGACTTGATTAATACAATTTATAATGAGTCTTTTCTATCATAGGATAGATACAACATGTTTATAACATATACAATTGTTATCAGAATCTAATTTATAATTAACTCTAATCGTGTTTCTAATTCAACAAAGTTATTTTCATTATAATTCACAATACTTGGCTTCTTTTTTTAATTCTACAAAATTTTCATTGATTACGATAAAAGTTGTATATAATTTTGTATAATTTTTACCATCATTTACATTCAAATTGTCTGTTATAGATTTGATAAAGGATCCTAGTCCGTTTATAAGAATTCTTTTCTTTTGTTATCTCTTTAAGAGTATAGTTTCTAATTTGCTTCAATTACATTTCTTTTTGTGATTAACATATTTCAAATAATTAACAATATTTATCACCATAATTAGTTACATATCATTTCATTAATTACAAAAGTTTGTAACACATACAATAATTAAAACAATGTTGCTTAAAAGTTTAATAAAGTTTCTTGCATAGAACTAGTGGACAAAGGTATGGTAGGGATTTTAATTTGATTGTGTTGAATATGAACAAGAAGGATTTTGGTCATTAATTACATTTTTTATCTTCTTAGGCCTTTTAATTTTCGACAAATGTATTTTGTCTTTTGTGTTATGATGTCTAGGCTTTATTTTACCAGTTTTTCTTTCCTTGATTATTGAAGCTATATCTTCCTTGCTATATTTGTTTTTCGTTTTGCTTTGCTTCTGAATTGTCTTTACATAAACTTCAGATGGTATTTCTGGAAGTGGTTCTTTGTTTATATTCCTTTTTCTAAAACTTTTTCTTAAATTTTTTCATTGCTATTCCCAATGTTTTCATAGAGTATTTTTGTTTTTTCTTTATGGTTTAAAACGTAGTCATTTACAATTTGTTTTTCTAAATCTATATCTAATAAAGTGTTTAAATTTATGTGTCCAAATAAGACTTCGCACGGCGTTAATTTCGTGACTGAATGTATGCTATTGTTATAAGCTATTATAGCATATTTACCTTTCTTAATTATACTGTCTTTTTTAAATTCGATTTGATTATTTAACAGCCTTATGTGTTCTATTAATGTGGAATGAAATCTTTCACATAATCCGTTTGATTGGGGGTTTTGTGTGCTTATAAAATGAATTTTGATCTTATGCAGGTCTAATATCTCCTTTACAATTCTGTTTTTAAACTCCGTTCCATTGTCTGAGATAATAACTGTTGGTAAGCAGAAATGTGTGAAGTAATCTAATAACTTGTCTGCAATCTCTGTAGCTTGAGAGCTTCCCAAGCGATAAGCTTGAGCATATCGTGAGAAAGCGTCAACTATGCTGATAAAAGAATTCTTTTCTAAAGCGATTGTGTCAACGTGAATTATTTGAAATGGTCTGGCAGCTGTTGGTGTCAAATTCATTTCTAGCTGTAAAGGAATTCTGTCGTATTTAGTTCTTTGACATAAGTCACACTGATTTATGAAATTTTGAATTAGTGATTTTAAATTAGGCCAATAATATCTTCGCTTAATTTGTTCGTATGTTTCCTGTATCCCGCGGTGATTAGTTTTGCTAACATGATAATTACTTATCGTTTCTAAGGTATCTTCTTCTGAAGTTAGGTCTAACAGTTTGTTATTACACTTAACTAAATTTAATTCAGTTTGTTTGAAATTTTTGGCTATGCATGATGCAAATTTCTCATAAAAGTCGTCTTCAAAATATAGATTATATTTTATTTTAGGTACCAAATACGATTTTACAAAATTAACTATGTCTTCTTTAAAATTATTTTCTGATATTTCAACCAATAAACGAATTTTTTAAGTTCCAAATAGCTTTATAATTTTTACTTTCTTTGGCTCATATCTTACTAATGATAAAAATATTTGGTTTTTTCCAAAGTTTACGGCTTCGTCGGAAATTGGTATTTCAATTTGGGTGTTCCCTTCAAAATTGGAGTGGATGGTTTGACTGTCGCTTTCTTCATTGTCCTATAAGTTGGCGTTATCTGTTGCGTCGAGTTGTACGACCATAGATTCGTTATCGTCCAGTTCTGGGAAGTAACGTTGCAGTAAGTCAGCTGCAGATAAGTCAAGGTCTGGTTCTGCAGTGTGTTGGGTGTTCTTTGATCTTTTATCAGTGATGTTTAATTGTATTCTGGACAATGCGTCTGCATTTTGGTTTAGTTTGCCTTTTTTGTATCTTATGTCATAATCATATTCTTCCAATTTTAATCTCAATCTTAAAAGTTTGGAATTTGGTTCTTTAACTGAAAATAACCATTGTAAAGGTTTATGGTCTGTATAAATTTTAAATTTTTTCCCAAATAAATAAGGCCTGAAATGTTTTGTGGCCCATACGATTGCTAATAATTCTTTTTCAATCGCGGAGTAATTAGTTTCGCTGTCGTTTAAAGTTCTGCTGGCATACGCTATATGAAGGTCTTTTCCATTTTTGTCCTGGCTTAAAATTGCTCCTAGTGCATAATTACTAGCGTCTGTCGTTAGAGTAAATTCCTTTTTAAAGTCTGGGTATTGTAGAAGTGGCTCATTAGTCAATATATTTTTACATGTTTCAAAGCATTCTATAAAGTCTGGATTTTCTATATTTATTTTTGCATTTTTCTTTAAACAGTTAATAAACGGTTTTGTTATCTTGGCGAAGTTTTTAATAAATTTTCGATAATAGCCTAATAGTCCTAAAAATCCTTTAATTTGTTTGGTGGTTTTAGGTATTGGATAGTCCTTGATTGCCAAAATCTTTGCTGGATTAGGTTTTACGCCATCCGGTGTCACAACATGTTCCAAATATGCTACTTCTTTTCTTAAAAATTCTGTTTTATCCAGCTGTACTTTAAAGTTGGCTTTGCGTAATCTGTCGAAAACTTCTTTAAGTCTTTGTATATGTTCTTGGAGACTAGTAGAATAAATTATAATGTCGTCTAGATAAACTAAACATGTTTCATTTTTGATGCCTCTCAGAATATTATTCATGATTCTTTGAAATGTAGGGGGGCTATTCTTTAGTCCAAAGGGAATTCTAAAAAATTCGTAGTGTCCCGTTTCTGTTGAAAACGCTGTTTTTTCTATGCTATTTTTATCCATTTCTACTTGGTGAAATCCTGAGGCTAAATCTAAAGTCATAAAATACTGAGACCATCCTAATTTGTCTAATATGTCTGTAATGTTCGGCAAGTGAAATTTATCGTCAATTGTTTTTTTGTTTAATCCTCTAAAATCTATTACTAATCGAAATTTTCTTTTGCCAGAAGCGTCTTGTTTTTTGGGTACAATCCAGACAGGAGAGTTCCATGGAGAATTCGAAGGTCTAATAATTCCTTGTTTAAGCATGTCCTCAGTTTGTTTATTAATTTCGTTCTTGTAAATCTCTGGATATCTATAATTTCTAGAGTATATGGGAATTTTATCAGTAGTCCTAATAACATGCTTTATTTGGTTGGTAAAAGTTAAATCGTTTCCCTCAATATGGAATAAATCTGCATAATCTTCTATTAAACTTGTTATAGCGGATTTTTCTTCCAAGTTCATATGTTCCATTCTAAATTTTGATAAATCTAAATTTTTTCTTCTCGATTTTTTTGTTTATAATCTAATAAATTGAAATTAGTGTTCTTTTGCATTGTATCAGGTTCAAGGATATTGTATTCTTCTAAACGTTTTAATTATAATGGTTCATTCACTGTTAATTCTTCTGTGTTAACTCTTCACATTTTCTTCTGTGTTGTTTATTATAGGGCAATAGGCTTCTCCCTTGTGTACTGAGACTATACACTGCGGAATTTCTAATCCATTTAAGTGTTTGTATGGTAAGAGTCCTTCTCCATCTTGAATATTTTGTATTCTAAATGTAATCGTTTGGCTAGTGAGGGCTTGTATAACATAACTTGTTCCCTTTTTAGCGTTCTGTTCCTGACATTTGCCTTTATTATTATTATTATTATTATTATTATTATTTTGTTCCTCTGTGTTAAAATATTTAATCGGGATTTGCTTATTGCGAAATATTAATTTATCATTCACAAAATTTAAATTAATTTTTAATTCTTTTATGTTATCTAATCCAAGGAGTAAGTCGAAATCTTTATGGAAATCAAATAAATAGAATTTGGTTGTTTCTTTTCCCAAAAGTGGTAGTGTACAACTGTATTTTTCTTTTGATACTCCTTGAGCTGTACTCACTTCAAATGGTTCTTGTTTTAGGGTGTTTTTGAAAAATTTGAAAGCTATTAATTTTTTAATAAATGATCTCGTGCTTCCAGTGTCAATCAGCATCTTTAGGTTGGTCTTGGTATCGTGGATGTACGGTAGTTCGTTTGTGTCGTCTTCGATATGCATTATAGAAAATGTCTTTTTATTGTGGTTAGTCCTAAAAATTGATTTTAGGTATGATTGTCCTCTTGAGTGAATCCACATGCGTTTTCTCTTGCGTTGAATCATCAAAGTCTATGTAGCTGTCAGGATCCTCTTGCGGTTCATAATCCGTTTGTTCGGTCAGATAAGAGTTAGTCATCTGTTCAGTCAATCGATTCATAGTTTGATCGTAATTTTCTTCATCTATTGGTTTCCCTGTCATCTGATAAAGTCTATTTTGTCTAATTGTGTTCCCTGTTTGACGTGTGGAAATGGTCATTGGTTCTGGTTCAAATTTTTGATGAACTTTTAGTGGCGTGTAATTTTTAGATTGTCTTGGTTGTTGATTTTGCTGTACGTATGAGCTAGGTTTAGTAAATTGGTTAGGATTATTTTGGTAGTTAGGCATATAATTTTGGAAGGTTTGTTTGTTAGGAATGGGTTTGCGAATAGGCGGATATTGTGGAGCCCTAGGTGGAACGTTCTGTTTAATATTTTGAAATAATTTGTTATTTTTAAATTGAAAGTCATTAGTAAGCATGTTAAGTGCTTCGCTAAGAGAATCTGGATTTTTTGTGCGCATTAGCAATCCTACGGGTTAATGTAAACCTCTAAGGAGAACTCTTAACCCTAATTTCTGTACATATTCTATCAAAACATCTTTGGCCAATTGTCTTTGAGGCTCTTTATTAATAAAAAATGAGATTTGTAAATTTAATAGTTTTTGAATTCTCTCATAAAATTTAAAAGGTGATTCATTATTTTCTTATTTTAACTCAGCCATTTCAAAATTTAAAGTAAATCAATCTCTTTTGTCTGAATAGCTGGTTAATAATACTTTTTTAAATCTAATACCAATTATATGAATTTGAATTTACTACCATTTCTAATGCTTGGCCTTTTAACTTAGCTAGTATAGAAGAAAACAGATATTCATTTTGAAAATCCTCTGGATTTTCGTTTACATAAAACTTATTTACTACCTTATCGCATATTGAAATAAATCTGTGGAGCATAGAGGGCTCTCCACTATACTCAGAAATCATATCAAGATATTCCTTCTTTAATGTTGGCGTTGCCATTTTAAAATATTATTTTTTCTAAAATAATACAATTAAAATGAATGATATAAAATGAAAAAGTATTTACTCTACTTTTTCTTAATTCTATTTCTTACGATCTACTTACAAGTGGATTCAAAATACTTTGCTCATTTGAACAACTTTTCACTTTTCACTTTCCACGATATTCACTCGTGCTCTTAATAGATATGCGCTCTATTAAGTTGTTGTAGATATTCACTCTACTAAAGTTTTCTTGATGTCGTTACAGATATGCGCTCTGTAACGAATCGCGTTTTTGCAGTATCTCGGTTAACGATTGAAATCGAAAAAAATTATGTTCATTAATTTTCCCGAGATGTCCTACCGACTGCGCCAGTTACGTGTTATATTAAGCTTGAAAGGTTTTTAAAAATGATTTTATTTTTACAAACCTTTGTTCATTACGAAACATTTAATTTTGAAATGGTTACAATAATTTAGCTTAATAAAAACAAATACAATTGATGTACATTCAATCGGAGTGAGAACGTCTGTATGATACAGAGGCGACTTGCACACTGCCGGGGCTCTGTTCTCACCACCTATATAATACAAAAGCTGCGTAGGCAGGAAACTTCCTAGCACTCATTTTATTATGAAAGATCCACATAAATTGTTCACATAACTTTCATCAACAAATATCCCTCTAACAGGTTTTATATTATTACATCTGTCGAAACATCTTACTGATACTTTAGGGGTATTTTTAAAATTTAATAAAGTGCGTTTATATAGACAAATTATTTGTGTGTGTGTGTGTGTGTGTTTGTGTATGAGTGTGTGTGTGTGTGTGTGTGTGTGTGTGTGTGTGTGTGTGTGTGTGTGTGTGTGTGTGTGTGTGTGTGTGTGTGTGCTATGAGTGTGTGTGTGTGTGTTGTGAGTGTGTGTGTGTGTGTGTGTGTGTGTGTTGTGAGTGTGTGTGTTGTGTGTCAGTGTAAGTGTATCTTTAAGATAATCCCCAACATGACTATTAAGATAGGATTGTGAGACGTAGCAGGAGAATGACATTACGTGTGCCCGAGGTAGTCATAGTACACACCGTTACATCCCATTATAAGCGAAAGGGTTGAGATCTAATGATCTCTCGTTACTGGGAAGGGAAATGGTACATAGCTTCGGTGGGCAAGGGGATAGACCGTTACCCGGGTCATAAAAATATATTAGCTACACTCCTGTGTAAGTAAGAGGATAAGTAAATACAGATGAAATTAGAGGAATGAAATTATACAATGATCCCTTGATAAGGGAATGAGATCGCTTGGATAGTAGCACAGGTCTGAAGTAGACGTGCTGTTATAAAGGGAGTTAAAAAGGGGTGTACCCAGAAATATGTACAAGAAATAATACTGACGTTTTCAATACTCTGTAAATATTAAATATTTGTTTCACAAATTGATGAAACCTGAGTTTATACCTGGTCGTGATGAATAAAATCCATGTGACTTATAACAAACTCATATATTCTCTTTCAATCGAGTTTAATAATTTTTCATTAGGTGGTTGTAAATAAGTCATTTAGATTTAAAGTGTCGCTCAACTAAGTGTAAAATTTTAATTAGGGGCTCAATACACGAGAGAGGTATGATAAAATCTTGCCACATGAACACACGCTCGACTGATTATTTACAGGCTCCAACTCTGTCATTACCGATCCGAGAATACTGAAGGCTTAAAGGTCGGAGGCAATCGTTTATTGATTTTACAGACGCGCCAGGTTATTTAGAAAATTAGAATAAATATTATGAAATCATGGGAATCAATCAACATTCTTTTTGTTCCAACGGTATGTTAATTAATGAATCTACTACCTAAAAGTGTTGTAAATATAGAATTGGATTAAAGTCAAGATATAAAACGACTAGTTCTATGATATAGATAAATTAATTCCCACAAAGGGAATGTTGGAACCCTGATGAGAGGAGTTTGGCTCACCTACTCTCTTTCGCGTTCCATTATTGTGTTTCCTGCCAAATATAATGAATGGCAAGGCCAGGGTTGCATACATTAGGTAGAAATCCCTATCATAATATATTAAACGGTTTACTTTTTACACTTTAACGTAGATAGAAATAAAGTGGAGCTATGTAGAATCAAGTGAGGATCAAGGAATTCCCTGATAATGGGATGGGAGAAATAAAATTAATGGTAAGAGCAGAGAATGGTAAAGTGTTTTCTTGTTACAATTTAACGTAGGTAGAATTAAACTGAAGCTATGAAGAATAAAGGCAGGATAAGGAACCCCTTGATAAAGGAATGTGAGAAATATTATGAATGGCAAGAGTAGGCTTGCATACATTAAGTAGAAAGCTCGATCAGGATCTATGGAAGTGTTTGTTGTTACACTTTATCGTAGGTAGAAATAAATGGAAGCTATGTAGAATAAACCATGATTAAGGACTCCCCTGAAAATGGAATGTGAGAGATATTATGAACGGCGAGAGCAGGGTTTGCATACATTAAGTAGAAAGTCCTATCAGTATCTATGGAAGTGTTTACTTGTTACTGTTTATCGCAGGTAGAAATAAATGGAAGCTATGTATAATAAATCTGACTTAAGGTATCCCCTGATAATGGAATGTGAGAAATATAATAAATGGCGAGAGCAGAATTGCCTACATTAAAGTAGAAAGCCCTATCAGGAAAATGGAAATGTTTACTTGTTACAAATCATCGTAGGTAGAAACAAAGTGAAGTTGAGGTGGACTAAGGGCAGGCATGAAGAATGATCACTTGATAACAGAAGGGGAGGAATAATATGAATCGCATGTTTAAGGTTACATGTCTTAAGTAGAAACCTTGACCAAGGTATGTTTAAGAGTTTGCTTGTTACACGTCCGTATAGTAAGAACGAAATGGAGGTACATTGGAACAAAAGTGCGGTTGCGCTACAGCGTAATTAGGGAGTGCATTCTATGTTCCTCATCTTATAAAGACTGATACCTATGCTCTACAATTGTGACGTTGCATATAATCGAATATATTATACATATACCAAGTTCCCAGAGCGATCAAATGTTCTCAGTTAGCTCACCGCAAATAGCGGGGACGTAAATTCTTATCGCCAATCATGTACTTTTCCGTTTTATCATATATTGGAGAAAATTGTTAAATATATCTAGCAAAATATCCTCTAGCACAAAAAACCAAGAAGGAAATGAACATTAAAAAACTCTTCCTGGTCGCAAAGAGGTTATATTTCCCACAGATAATTTCTTTAAGGATTTTTAAAGTCATAAATAAAAGTTTTATCCAGAAATAGAAACCTAGAAACGGAAGTAATGTTACAAAGGTTTTCAGCTAATATCAGACTATTTAACAGCTGTATTACTGTAAGTCGTGGTTACTGTAACTGTAACTGTACTGATAGCTACGTTAGTCAGAAGGATAGTGTCTGTATTAAATGTAGGTTCTATTATATTCTACTTTATAAAATCATTTGCCCTGTGAAGAAGCTTCTGTTTAAATACTGCCTCCAATATTAAAGTATTATCTCCTAATGCTCAACTAAAAATAAAAAAAATGTTTCCAATATTTAAACTTATATATTTAATATTTTTAATAAAAATAATCTACAATTTATAATCAGAATGAGATGGTAAGTGAAAATACAGCTGCTGTTACGTACCATCCCCCACTCAGTAGTGATATTAACATTGCGGTCGACTGGAAGTTAAGGCATTATTGCATAATAAAGGAGGATAAGATAATTAACCACAGAGTGGACTCGATAGCATCCCTAAAGTATGGTATTTATAGATATTTGGAGAGGGTTATACTTGTTTTACCTCAAAAGGAAGTTAACGAAGAATAAAGCATAAATAAAGGTTTTGTAAAGGTAATTTTTAACGAAATACAAAACTTATGTTTTTTCGTTATTTACTCAATGAGTCAGGTAAATGGATGGAGGTTATTATGGTTTATGTTATACCCAGATCCCAATTTTTAAACTAATAAAAGTATTACTATGAGTCATGTGTTAGCTTACACTCTTGCCCTAAAACTGGGGCTCTCAATCTTTCATGCTCTGCGCAACTCATTATTCTGATACGAGGTCACGCTGCCTTCCCAATTGTATTTGGTAAAAAGTTACAATCTGATTATAAAATTAAAGCGAGTTAAGCCAATCAAACATCAATTGAATTTATTTAACTTTTAACGTAAATATCTAAGTATTATATAAATGTTATATTTCACCCTACAACTGATACTTCAGCATTCCTACAAAGATAAACTTGATAAAAAATTGAAATACTTGACAAAAATAAAGATAAAAAATTTTTTAACGAAGGTGAAATTATAACTTATATGTTATATATATATATATATATATATATATATATATATATATATATATATATATATACATACATGTGTGTGTGTGTGTGTGTGTGTGTGTGTGTGTGTGTTTGTGTGTGTGTGTGTGTGTTTGTGTGTGTATGTGTGTGTGTGTGTGTGTGTGTGTGTGTGTGTGTGTGTGTGTGTGTGTGTGTGTGTGTGTGTGTGTGTGTGTGTGTGTGTGTGTGTGTGTGTGTGTGTGTGTGTGTGTGTGTGTGTGTGTGTGTGTGTGTGTGTGTGTGTGTGTGTGTGTGTGTGTGTGTGTGTGTGTGTGTGTAGTTTCCACAATAGAACTAAGAAAATTACTATATATATATATATATATATATATATTAAATCAAGTTGCTTACCTATGTTACAGAGATATTATCCTTGAGCACAGAGACCAATACTCAATAACAGTGGTCTATCAGAGTTACTTTTCTACAAAAAACAATGACGTATTTCAGTACGCACAATGGGGTGAGTCGAAAAAAATATTTTTTTTCGGAACGATTTAGTGCGGAAAAGTTGCCTATTGTATTAAGAAGAACACGGTATAAAACATATAAATATATTTTAACACATTCCGGTCGCGCTACGTACTGTAAAAGATTGTTAAATATCGAAAAACCCAATTCTTTGTTATATTTTTATATTAGTTTGAATGTTTTTTTTAAATACATACGCTTTAGTTTTAATTGATATATATATATATATATATATATATATATATATATATATGTTTTAATTAACTCAAAAATATTACATTCTGATCAATAATGTATTTTGTAAACGTCGCGCAACGTTTTTCATAGAAACGGATATTTACAAATATTTCTCCATTATTCTTGCTGTGCGTCCAGATTTTTTTTCTAAACGAACAACAACTCATTTGAAATAGATTGAAAACAAAAACAATTGAAAACAATTTTGCAGGAATGTTAAACAGATTGGGAAATTCAAATACACTACTCACTAATCCAGGATCCTGGATCAGGTTATATTCGACATGTGTGTTGCACCATATACTTGTACCTATTAGAAATTAACTTTTATGTATATGTTTTGCTGTGTTCATATATTTCTGAAAGTCCACAGGAATAGTTATTATTATTTAATATCACAGCAACAGTTAGTTTTATTTAATATGTTGCAATATTATACCATTTGATTATCTCACGCTAATTAAAGCAATTCTCAGAACACCCCCTGTTTAACAAGATGTTAAAGTTTCAAGTTAAACCTCATGTCTGGACATTTCACTAGAAATCTATTTTTTTATTAAAGCCAAAAGAGTTGAGAATATTTGATGTAGCGCTAATGTAAACAATTTATCAAAGTTTGGGTGCAAAAAATCAGTTAGAACAGGTCCTATAATAAAGAATGGGGGAAGAGAGCCTGACTGACATCTACGAGCGCCTCAGTAGACTGTAACAAGCACTTTTTTGAAATGTAAATTTAGGAGTCCCTTTATTCGTTTTATTAAATTTACGTGTGTTGTAAGTTACATAAGAGTGCAACGCTTATTGGCATAAAAATTATTTATAAAAGTAAATGATATAGTACATTAAGGTTTTTAGTAGTAACTGAAAGTGTATGTTTCTAATATTTTGTAGCATCTCCAAAACAAGACTAAGTAATAATTTACAGAATAATTTACTTCACGGCATTTTCTTCAAGTTTTACAAAACTACACTTTTGATGACAATTCGGTAGAATAAATTTTATAATACTTTTTAAGAATAGTTCTAAACACGCTTTTTTGTAACTTTTGTGTGTCTAATAGCTTGCCAAACTCCTTGAATATAATTTCTTTGGTTCTTTAGTGTTTGGTTAAATAAAACCCTAATTTATTCTCAACAAAATTTACTTTTCTTATGTAATTTAGTTTTCAAGTCTTTGATCATTACATGTGTGGTGAAATCACACAACTAAAGAGAAAACGATATCAAATTTAATTTTAGTTCATGAAAATAAAAAATACAGTTATAAATAAAAAAAAACAATGTTTAATGTTATACCAACTTTATTATAATATTATTCATAAATAAAATTTAATGAACTGAAGGAAAATATTATTTTTCGTGCATACATAGCCTATCCATTTTGTCTGTAGTAAATACCTTTACATCGACACATTAAAAGTTATTTCCAAGGAACTACTGAGAAGGAAACAGTTTAGTTAAATTAGCATGCAGTTTTTGTTTCGTACATCCTGAGGTTTTTATAGAAATTACACCTGTTTGTATTATCTTGGGATAAAACCACTACTTACTGATTTATTCAGCAGACGCGTTTCGCGCTAGGTCAGCGAAATATATAACACCATAAATACTATCGACAACACATTGTAAATGACAAAACAAAATCACAATCAAATACTACATTTGAGCACATAATTAACAACTACTCTTGAACAATAACACACCACAGAACACGAATACACCACAGACTCACGCCTACACTCCTGTGCAACAGTTTTGTCAGTAATTCACAGCATTGAATAATGTGCTAACCTAGCGCGAAACATGTTTACTGAATAAATTAGTAAGTAGTGGTTTTTTTGCTAAGATAATACAAACAAGTGTAAATTAGCATGTTTAAGCTGTTTAAACAAGAATCAATCCTCATATCTTTTACATAACGAGAGTTTCTCCAATTTTGAAATCCAATCTTTGAATAAATGTTCCAATTAGTCGTACTGTTTTGCCCTAAGTTTTCTGCGTTCAATTTTAACTACCCAAGTTTTTACTTGGAATTATTATGCTTATAATAATAATAACAATTATTATTATAGTTATTACTTATAATTTTTTATAAAAAAATATTGTTCTAATTTAAACTGTGAACTTCCCAAATTTACCAGTAACTAACCAGGGTACTCATTTAATCAATTGCATACTCAATGTTCAATCACGTTTGTGTTTGTATATAAATAATAAGGGTCTTATTTATGATATGTTTGCTTTTATAAATAGTACTGGAAGTAATAAATACATACGTCTTTTCAAGACTTTACCTCAACTCTCATTTTTAGTCCAAAATTAGAAATTTGAAAAATGATCAAATAATGAACTATAAAATAAAAGATCCATCTTTCAAAATAGTGCTTATAAACACTTTCTCTTAAATTTATATATTTACAGAAGTGTTCAGACCAGTCGATACCATATAATCTACCTTATGGAATTGTTGACCACAACACTGTGGTATATTTATTTATAATACTGCCGTATCTGACATTTTACGTTATTAAAAACAAACTTAATTCAGCCCTCAAAGAAAGTGCGATTTGAAAAATTATAAATGAAGAAGTAAACAAACGGCATTTTCGAAGCAAGCGAAAACTATTCCAATATTGTAGTTTCGAGAAACTATCATGAGGAAAGAGCTTGTAGGACTCAAACGTTGTGGTATAATTATTGTTCATTAAAAACGAACTTTTATTTTATATAATTACTGCGAAGATGAATTGATCAACGAGAAAAACCAAGCGAAAATATTACCCAAGCATAAATATAAATCCATACGGGATATGCAGTAACAGGAGTAAAATTAATTATAAAACAAATCATTGAACATTTAAACCTATGTAGTGAAGTGCCTTGAAATCAAGAGATTATAAAGGTAAGGAAATGTGGTTACTGAATAGAGTCTGATTAGTAGGACAAGGCTTAGGCTTCAAAAATAGTGGAAAGATGCCACTGAGGCCACAACAAGATAATTAAGCTGAGAGAAAAGAGGAAAGTTGAAACGCTGATACACAAGGCAGAATCTTTAGAATTTAATATGTTGTGATCCTATTTTACAATCTGTGAATAGTTATAATGTTAGTAAATGGCGTATTGCTGAAGTTCAGCTAAACGCGTGCTCAAGTCGCGAAATTTATTAGTTTTCTAACTAAAGCGAAAAAATAGTTTATTGTTTATTTAACTTATAAGACAAATAGGTTGAAAAAAAATATTATATCATGTGAATAATTCCGATGTCTAAACTAAGAAGGTAGACAAACATTTTCTAAAAACACATTCCTTCAAAACTGAGGAACATTTTATTCGAAGCTATAAAGTGAGAGAAAGCACTGATGCATCGGAGTCACGTATTGAACGTGTGCGCCAAGCATTTTCTCCAGCGAATAAGGAATAATTGTTCCTGTCCAGAGCTCCTCAAGGACACGTTCACGACATTTAAAAGTAATTTAATAATAAAAGAGTTTTATAAAAAGGTGTTCTCACTAGAAATACCGGCTGTTTAGGGCGTGGGCCCATTATTAGTTTGCCACTTTCACAATTCTAAGAAATATCATCTCTTCTGCTCATCTATCTTTTGTATCCACGTCTTTCCTTCCAACCCCCTATTGTCTTACTCCTTGCGAATGTATACATAACTTACACTCAGGCTATTCATACTTTCATGTTAGAATCTTACTTATTTTGAATTAGAATAATATTTGGCAATTCACAAAATATTCACTTGCCGTAAACGTTAAAGTACCGTTTATTTTGAAAACAGATTTAAGATTATATAAAACAATTTGGACTCATAGCTAGTTCTTAATTCATACTGATTTAGGCAATGAATTTAGAAAAAAGTATGTAATAGTGTTGGAAAAGTTTTATCACACTTAAGGGTTCTTCCGGGTAATTGAAGAGGCATTATTTACCCAGGCACAGCTTTTTCAGATATACAAATAGAAACACCAAGAATCCAAGGCATATAAGTGAAATATCTGAACACTTTGTGATGTAGTTTCAGACTTTAAAGGTGTTAGAAAAGTTTTATCACACTTAAGGATTCTTCCATGTAAGTGAAGAAGAGTTATTTCCCCAAGCAAAGCTTTTTCAGATGTACAAATGGAAACACCGAGAATCCAAGGCATATAAATGACAATTCTGAACTCTTGGTAATGTAGTTTCGGACTTTAAAGGTGTTGGAAAAGTTTTATCACACTTAAGAATTTTCTTCCGGGTAAGTGAAAAGGAGTTATTTCCCCAAGCAAAGCTTTTACAGATATACAAATGGAAACACCGAGAATCCAAGGCATATAAATGACAATTCTGAACTCTTGGTAATGTAGTTTCGGACTTTAAAGGTGTTGGAAAAGTTTTATCACACTTAAGAATTTTCTTCCGGGTAAGTGAAAAGGAGTTATTTCCCCAAGCAAAGCTTTTACAGATATACAAATGGAAACACCGAGAATCCAAGGCATATAAATGACAATTCTGAACTCTTGGTAATGTAGTTTCGGACTTTAAAGGTGTTGGAAAAGTTTTATCACACTTAAGAATTTTCTTCCGGGTAAGTGAAAAGGAGTTATTTCCCCAAGCAAAGCTTTTACAGATATACAAATGGAAACACCGAGAATCCAAGGCATATAAATGACAATTCTGAACTCTTGGTAATGTAGTTTCGGACTTTAAAGGTGTTGGAAAAGTTTTATCACACTTAAGAGTTCTTCCGGGTAAGTGAAAAAGAGTTATTTCACCAAGTAAAGCTTTTACAGATATACAAATTGGAACACCGGGAATCTAAGGCATATAAGTGACATTCCTGAACTATTGGTATTGTAGTTTCAGACTTTAAAGGTGTTGGAAAATATGTGACAATGTGAAACAACTGAATATTTTTGGTGCCGAGATGTAGCGGTAAAGGTATTAACCCGTAATATAT
>JBAIZL010000002.1:231261142-231321142 GCA_036971475.1 Prosapia bicincta | reverse complement strand
AAATATATATATATATATATATATATATATATATATATATATATATATTATTTATTGTGTTGTTTATTCATTTTCTTTTTAATAAACAGTTTACAAAACAAAAATATATTTATGTAAGTGACCAGCTACATTGCTATAGCCTAATTATCAAACACTTGAACCCGTAACATATCTTCTTTTAATCTTCGTGGAGAATATGTTTGTGATAAATAAACGCAAAACACATTCATAAACCTTTTATTGTCCATGTGGGTTGAGCAGTAAACAAATTCCTTTAAATAAATACTGCATTTATTTTACCTCACCAGCACTGTAAAATGACCCACATTTTCGTTACAATCCTGTTTCATGCAGGGTTAAAATCCAGTTTGAATGCATGCTCTCTCTCTCTCTCTCAATATATATATATATATATATATATATATATATATACACGGCCTTATTGAATATAAATTTGAGAGTATAGATTTTCTGCCTAGCATACAGGTGTTTATGATTTAATATCAACTTAGATAAGTTAATGTCACAATCCTATCATCAGCCCAACTTTTTAAGCAAAATATCGCACAACACTCAGACGTCCCACATCTAAGTAGCTCCAACGGACCTGTGGAGTGCTTGACGGGATCAAAATCATCGTTAAATTGTAACTGCCTGAAGAAAGTAACTAAACGTCCGAAACATTCTCTTTTAATTTAATTAAGGGATAATTGGTTTATTTATTACTTATCAATCGTATTTTTCTTCATAACAAAACTGAATCTATATTAAAATAAAAGCATAATGAACGATTCCCTGCTATATGAAAGACTTGCACCAGAATCTTTTCAGTTTTTTTCATTTATGAGTAAAAACTTTTCTCAACTATTACATATTTTAGGTAAACAACTAAGAAACAGGCCGTAACATGTTTTATTTTACAAACGATTCTATATTTTCAAGTTAGGCAGAAAATTAAGTAGCATACAATAATTTCAATTACATATTTAAAGTAAAATTTAAAATAATTAGAATTTTTATTACAGTTACATAGTTATTATTATTATTTATATTGTTATTGGGATCACTAAATATAATATTATTAATTTCATAGACAGTATTTTATTATAACATTCCGCATTTTAATACACATTTTATTTTTTTTATACATGAATTACTTTTTTACACTACGAAACATTTTTAACATTTTATTGAATTCGTTTAAAGTTTTTATGTTTCGAATTAATTTTAACTTCTAGGTGTTACGTTCAGAAACTATCACTTTTAATCTCTTTTTTAGACTAAAATATTTTACTTTTTAAATTTAAGTTCTATGAAAGCAACTGCAGACCGAATAAATAAACATAGCTAGGACACACATTTTTAATAAGAATAAAGTTGGTTTTAAAAAATAACAAACTAATATTGACGCAAGTATCTATGCGAGAACATGGAACTGGAGTTATATAAATCGTTATTTTAGTTTCTCAATTCACTCCGAAGTATCAAACAAATTACATTGTTAGGCTTTTATTCAGATTTACACACGTTTTAATAATACAAAAACAATTCTGTAACAACTGAATTAAAATAAACAAATCCAAATGGGACAGACTGTGATAATCCCAATCGAGAAGGGGATAGGTTCTGTTTAATTCCAACGAGGGATGATATTGATATATGAGTTCTGGTTGTCGGAAGTACAACAATATTCAATAAGTACAAATTTAAAAAGTAAATTATACTCATTACAATATTAATTTGTAAGACGTAAAATACAGTTATTTTTCTTTTAATTTTCTGAAAATACAAGCTAAAGCAAAATACGTGAAGTTATAAAAATATTGCAGCTAAATATAGTATTATTACAAAAACATATTATATTGTTTTAAATTAATCGGGAAACTCTTTTTATTTAATATATAGAAAGCAATGTTTTAAATTCTCAAATTTAAAAATTAGTTTTCATATACTCTACAAATATAAAAAACTTTTCAAACTTTCTACAAATATAGGGCTTTTAGATAATAGATTGCATACTGTCTTATAGTTTATTTATTACTAACTCCTTGTGAAAGATGTTTCAAACTTCTTTAGTCAGGAGTATTTGAATATTAAGGGGGAAATCCTCTCTTTGAGAGCTTACGAACTTTCAAAACAAGCCCCGAGATAAAAAGCAATAACCTAAAGTAGATGAGAGTGGTGTAGAAGCTTAATTATAAACTCAATTTGCTGCGTCATTTCAAGCGAGTCTGCAAAGAACCAGTTGATGACACAAATTGCTAGTATTTATAGTGGGTGTATTCATAGCACATCTTCGAAACATTCTGACCCAGTACTCACTTTTTAGCCAAAAATTATTGGGTAAAATTTATTCAATAATCAAAGTTTAAATTGTAACTTTTATGTTGTTTTACGAACAACTATTTACCTTTTTTAGCTTTTTTTTTAAACAAATTTGCATCATATCGGTTATAAAGTTATATAATATCATTCAAAGAATACATAAATAATATACTAAGAATTTATATATATTTATAAATTATATATCTTATATAGACTATCTAAAAAATGTATATAATAATAATTTACAAATATATTAAATATATATGTAAAACTACTACACACACACACACACACACACACACACACACACACAAACACACAAACACACACACACACACACCACACACACACACACACACACACACACACACACACACACACACACACACACACACACACACACACACACACATATATATATATATATATATATATATATATATATATATATATAATTTATTTTTATATATTTAAGTTTTGGTTTATTTGGATATAATAAAGCCCTAACATTTTAATATTCTTAGGAGCAAACAAATAACACTATTATAGTTAATAAACTCCCAAATAAAGACAATTAGGCTCAAGTATTAAAATTTTGTACGACCAAACCTATTTAGAGAGGAGTGGGGTCTGTTACAAATTAAATATGTTTTATTGATTTTCTGAAATTTTGCTGTAGTAAATACCTGTATCAAAATTATTTGTAAAAAAAATATTTATCACAATAGAAAATATAAATTGGCGTTTAAAAAATGTGCAATAGTTTTGTCAGAACGTTGTTGAATATCAAAGTATGTTGTTTCATTACAAATGTAATGATTTAATTAAATAGTATTTCATACTTAATGTTTTTAACCAGCCCTCATATTGTTTTTGTTTGTTTAAATATTTTAAATGACGATTAACTAAATTATGTTTTAAATTTACTTAAATAAATTTTATTGATTAACTTAAATTTTACATTTGTAAATAATACTTTCACTACCTTTGGCCATGTGAAGAGATAAATTATTGCGTATAATGTTGCGACAGTTTTATCAGAAGGCTGTCGAATATCTAAATATTTCATGCCATTTCATTAGAAGAGAATTTAAGCTGTTTTCGACTATGCCAGTGAAGGGACAAAACGTTGATCAGTACGTCATCATGCCCAGTGGGAGACCTTTTATTTTTTAACAATTATGCCTTAGTTAAAGTAGTTTATATTTTATCTCTTTTTTAAAGATCTATTATTAAAAAAGATAACACACAAAAAATATTTAACGAGTTTAAGTATTAGAGTACTTGTATGTATTTATATCTGGCCAATATAGTGAAATGTATTATAGGGGAAATAGTTGTTAGAGTCTTGGTAAGTAATTCTATAACAGGCTATTTAAATGGATTGATAATAAGTTTCTATTGGGCAATCCTTTAATGAGAGACCAAATTTACTTAGTTGTATCGATCATTGTGTAGATCAGGACTGGCCATTGATCAATCAACACTAGATGTTAGTCTGGTTTAAAATATTTTATGATACAACTGAAATTTTTCTTTTATAAATTTATTAACAATTTTTAAACAACAATAAAGATAAAGTTGGACAATACCACTTCAAAACTTTACAAACAGTTTGTGATTATATTTAAAAAGCTTAAATAAGGGAAAATTTCAATTATAAACACATAACTATTCCAAAAAGCAGCAATAAACATATTTATTTTTAAATGGAATTTGAAAATAGTAAATAAGTCTAATCTTTACATTAACAAGTGATATAAAAAAAAATTAATTACGTTAACAAAAGAAATTATTATTTTAATTAAATTTTGTTAAATAACAATAATATGCATATTTAATAATATTGTATATAAATATTACATATATTTACTATCATATATTAATATTATTGTATAATAATTATATTTTATAATAATAAATATTATTATGTATTTATTAATGTATAATATAAATACATATGGCAGAATCAAAATTTTAAGTGGCAATATTGCAATCGATATTAATTAAAATTAATTATTTAATGAATTTTTATTTTTTTAAATGTAATAACAAGTGTCATAAAATACGAGTTTAAAAAAACGTATTTGAACTTGAAAGGATAAATAAAATATTTTATTAAGGATTGAAAATATGAGTAAGTTATAAAATTAAAGATACATTGGGAGAGTGGAGACTAATACTCCGAAATGGAAAAGATAAAAAATAAAATTTCAATGAGAGTCAATAAAAGAATATCATATGGAAGGATTATCATGACGCAAATTTAAACAAAGCAT
This sequence comes from Prosapia bicincta, assembly GCA_036971475.1. Classification (NCBI taxonomy): domain Eukaryota; kingdom Metazoa; phylum Arthropoda; class Insecta; order Hemiptera; family Cercopidae; genus Prosapia; species Prosapia bicincta. The sequence goes on along the minus strand of JBAIZL010000002.1, from coordinate 231,316,538 downwards.
TTTGAAAATTTTTACTTTTATTCTGATGAAGGCATGAAATCAAATATTAACTTCACTAGTGTATAAGAGATACATAATAATAAATTTTAGAAATAAGTATAAATAAATATTCTTACATCTTGGTAGTAAACTATTTTACATTTTTGAAGTAACATTTTTTAGAGTTGACAATATTTGGGGTGAAAAGCCATTGCTTTTCGAATTTATTTTTTGAGAGAGATTTGGCATAGGTGAGTTGCTTAGTGAAAAGCGTTTTAAAATTACAGTAACGATTTGTGTCTGATGTTATTGGTTTGTATTTATCAGAAAAATAGTTTTGTAGAAAATGTAAAATAAAAAAGGAGTTTGTTTACGAATGAATTATTTTCGTTTTAATTTACATTTCAGTGAAATTAAATTTTCTAATTAAATGTTAACGGTAAATATAATGATGTAAATATAATGTTGTAAATAAAAATTCATGTTACTTGAGCTATATTTTGAATAATAAGTTATTTTTATTTGATATGTTTTTTTAAAAATAGTTTAAATTGATGAAAGTAAAAGTATAAAAAAGTTATTTTTCCACTATATGCCTATTATATGAGAGTCATGATTTTTCTAAGGGCATTAGGATAGTACAGTGAATAGTTTTATACAATTACAGAATTGTAAAATTTATAAGTTAGTTTTATGCTCTTTAAGAAATTTGTTTTTATTTCACGTTACACAAGTGTGAGTTGAAATTTTATTTTTTTGTTTTTTACTGCATAATGGCATTTGTATATTAACCTAACACGACGCTATATAATATCTGGTTTTCTCTTACGAAAGAGAACTATATTCAAACAGGATTAGTAAAGCATTGACGAAGCTCACGAAAAGTAGCTAACTAGTTTGTGGGTCGATTGCGTAATTCAATACTGAGGCTACTACTAGTTGGATATAATATCTGGTTTTCTCTTACGAAAGAGCACTATATTCAAACAGGATTAGTAAAGCATTGACGAAGCTCACGAAAAGTAGCTAACTAGTTTGTGGGTCGATTGCGTAATTCAATACTGAGGCTACTACTAGTTGGATATAATATCTGGTTTTCTCTTACGAAAGAGCACTATATTCAAACAGGATTAGTAAAGCATTGACGAAGCTCACGAACAGTAGCTAACTAGATTGTGGATCGATTGCGTAATTCAATACTGAGGCTACTACTAGTTGGATATAATATCTGGTTTTCTCTTACGAAAGAGAACTATATTCAAACAGGATTAGTAAAGCATTGACGAAGCTCACGAAAAGTAGCTAACTAGTTTGTGGGTCGATTGCGTAATTCAATACTGAGGCTACTACTAGTTGGATATAATATCTGGTTTTCTCTTACGAAAGAGCACTATATTCAAACAGGATTAGTAAAGCATTGACGAAGCTCACGAAAAGTAGCTAACTAGTTTGTGGGTCGATTGCGTAATTCAATACTGAGGCTACTACTAGTTGGATATAATATCTGGTTTTCTCTTACGAAAGAGCACTATATTCAAACAGGATTAGTAAAGCATTGACGAAGCTCACGAACAGTAGCTAACTAGATTGTGGATCGATTGCGTAATTCAATACTGAGGCTACTACTAGTTGGATATAATATCTGGTTTTCTCTTACGAAAGAGAACTATATTCAAACAGTATTAGTAAAGCATTGACGAAGCTCACGAACAGTAGCTAACTAGTTTGTGGGTCGATTGCGTAATTCAATACTGAGGCTACTATTAGTTGGATCTAATATTTAAATTATATGGGCCAGTGTCTAGCTAATAGGTTATATGTGATACTCTATTGTCGAGCCTTATACTCTTACAAGTGTAATCATTGTAGAGGAATGCGTCTTTCAAAGAAATTTGTAAATATTAACTTCTCATCTTGTAAATACACATTTCTTATCTAATTTACCATGAACTGTACAAAATTATTCAAAAAGATTATTTTAATAGATAAAATATTGATATACCAAAGTATATACTAAAGATATACTAAAGTCATTCCAATGTGTGACGGGTTCTTATAGCAGCACTTGGCCGTTTGAAGTCGGCCTTATCAGAAGATGTGCCTTCGTGAAGATTCAGAAGATTCCTCGCCTTCGTGATTTCGCCTCTACCCCTAAAGGCCGTGGTCGTCCCTTTAACTTAGATATCTTGCTTGATTCGTTGGAGTCGACCTATCTGGGGTATTACAGGAGCTCGGGTAAAACAACCTATACAGAATCTGCAGAAAAAATCTAAGGAACCATGTTTCCTGTTTTTTTTTTGTTTTGTTTAAAACACAAGTGTACAACATGACTTCAATAATCTAACATATCTTTCTGATTTATGTTGAAGCTATAGATCGGCACAATTGATTTGACTGAATATAAATTCCCAAATATTTATATACCGGTATATGCACTAACTTTATAAAGTTATATTGTTAATTGTAAACAATTCACTACTAAGTAAGTGCAGTTATGTTTACCTTATGTGATGAGGCCCCTTTCGGTCACTTGACCATTGAGTGATCCGACAATGGTCAAGTGACCGAAAGGTGCCTCATCACATAAGGTAAAAATAATTGTACTTACTTAGTAATGGAATAATTGTTTACAATTAACAATATATATATATTAAAACAACATAGGTAATTCAAATACAAGAATATTTATTAATTTATATCCAAAGCTTTTCGTTGACAAACAGTACCAACATCCTCAGGAATGAAAAACATTTCATTAGGAATCAATGATTTTTTTCATTCCTGATGATGTTGGTACTGTTTGCCAACGAAAAGCTATGGATATAAATTAATAAATATTCTTGTATTTGAATAACCTATGTTGTTTTAAATTATTAAACAAGAAAACGTATTTTATATATATATATATATATATATATATATATATATATATATATATAAAGTCGTCCCGACTGTGGGTGGTCTGAAGTACCTTCTCTAGACTGGAGACTTGGATCCAATGAGACCGGTCAAAAAAAATATAAGGATACTTCTTCAGTAATACACCAACGGATCTCTTTATTTTTATTACTTATAAATACTCTACGCTATGGGGTGCTGAAACAAGTAGAGTGCGATCGAATCATTTCAATTATCTCGTTAAAAAATTATAGTCCAGATCTTGGATTTTACTCTGTCCGTAACTCGGATTCAGATTTACTGAGATTAGCTGATCATTTTAGTTTTTGGGTTACCCAGGTTAAGTATATATTTATATACACAGCAAAATTCGAACTTCGCTATAAAAAAAAAAAAAAACACATACCGGACGGCCGAGTGTCTCTAATTTGCATTGAACTAGTTACTCCTGTGTTACGCTGTTGTAGCTATGGGAACTAGTTGTAATCTTTAGAATTACTTTTAATCTTGATAATATGTTTTCTTACAAAAAAGGTATCACATTCAAGTCTTGATCAAGGTTGACAATGGGATAAAACTCCTGAAATTTTTATCCTAGAAGTTTTACCTGAAATAACTGTTGCATATTATTATGTACAATAGTAACTGCAGTTAACGATATAATAAAACAATACCAAATAACATTGTAACTCTATATACACCATACAATATATACTACACGGTATTATTGTTTTACAACAATATTATTTAGCCCTTACACACTTTAATGACTACACGAATAATGTTACGGCTAAATTATTTTACATATACCTAATTGCTATTAAATAGATTTTTAAAACATTTTCTAAATATAATGAATATGAAAATCAATATAAATCTATATTACATAAGACTTCTCTTAAGTTTAGGTGTTTTAAAATCTATAAATCTTGACTACATTTTTCATTAAAGTTTTCAAACCATGTTCAATTTCACAGATGCTCTACACTTCTCGTTTAGTTCACAATAACATACACATTTTACACGAATAACTTTATTTTAATAAATATTGTAAATTAATAAATTACTGTTGTACATTTAAAAGCTTAATGTAATATAGTTGTTTTAAAAAATTTAAAGATTTTAAATAATTTCGAAGATTTACAAACTATATCATTCCCTCTGATATTTGAGAATATGTTTTCACGCTATTCATTCAGCCCCTACACGGATTATTTCTCCGCCCAATGAAAACAAAGTTATTTGCGGATTTGTGTTCGGAGTTGTTATTTTGTCCAGTCTTGTTACGTTAAATATCAATTATGTATGACAGAACTTTTTGTTACGTTTTAAAGTTAATTTTAAAATCTAACATTTTGTAGCTGTTATTTTAGTTACTAAAACAATTAAAATTATTCTCATCAAACTTCAAAATACAAATTAAAGTAAATTATTCCATTGATCAACTGTTTAAAATGAATTACTTCAACACAAAAACCTTAAAAATCAACAGCTACAAATAAATTTATTTGCTATAACCCTTTATGTTCATTTCATCAGGAAACCTTACTATGAGAAGTACTCCTGTACACTCATTTGTAATTCTAAAAATGGTTACCATGTAACATAAATCTACATCAAGTGTTATATTGAATAAAATAATTTTTGTTTATTGAGTTTTAATTTGTGTTTTTTTTCCAATAACAAGAAAAGTTTACCAAACAGTTGGATTGAGGCAAGCAATAATAGCATTTCAAAAACAATGTTAACCAATATATCAAATAAACCTACTGAGCTGTCATAATAATTAATAACCTTACAAACTATCTCTTTTCTATCAACCTAAACCAAAACTAATCTGTCACAATAGAATTGTATCTGAATAAAGTATAAAAACAATTGTTTTTATCGAAAATACTGTACGAATACCGATTCTCTAGCTAATTATTTTCATATATACTTTTATTAAAAGTGCAAAATTGTAACTAATATGTAACAAAAACCCTTACAGTTCTACGCACCACCTTTTTACGTTAGGGAATCTTTATTTGGGACACTGTTCAATAAGTAGCTCTAGGAACTTCAAACTACAATGAACCGTCTGCTCCATTGAACGAAAAGTGTCGTCTCTAAGAAGAATTAAACAATGATACATAGAATCGCAAAAACAACATAGAATCAAAAGTATTGTTTCACTATTTTCCCAAAATAATGTATGGTCCTAAAAGCCATACTTTTATCGAAAATCCAAATCTACCTATGTAACATGATGCAAACACCACTATTAATTACAAAAGTTCTATCGATCTAAACAGATTTACTCTATCATGAGCTAAATAACTTCAGTTACAAATACAGTAACTAAATATAGGCATAACTAAGTATACAGGTACGGTTATACTAAACAAAATTTTGCATTACTAAATGTAATAGTTTTAATAACTATTATTATGCTTTCATGTTTCTAATTTTCAAAATATTAAAACAAATTTCAAAACAAAAAAAAAACAAGTAAATCAAACACAAAACTCACAAATTAATCATTTATTGACTCATACGCGTTACAATGACAAACTCATCAGCATTAGTGAGTATTACAACTACAAACTCTAACTTACAACTTGTAAGGGAGTTGTAAGTTAGAGTTTATAGTAGTAACACTCACTGATGATGATGACTTTGTCATTGAAACGCGTAAGAGTCAATAAATGATTAATTTGTGAGTTTTGTGTATGTTTTTATTTGTTTTAACATAACCTCACAAGCTAAGCTAAAGAAATAGTTGTACAAAACTATAGTTATTAAAAACGATACAAAATAGATACAATATTTTTCCTGGCGAAAAACCAATGTTGGTCATCATCGAAAAACAATATTACTTGTTAAAATAAATAAAATTTAAGTATAATAGAATTACTAAAATAAATAATAGGCCTATAGAAATACATTTAAAAAACAATCAGAAACAAAAAATTAGCAATAAGTATAGAAATATATAACAACAAATGATAAAACAATAAATAACAATGCAAAAAATAAATAATAATAAACCTAATATGTGTTCAACACTTAATTAAAAACCGAGGTAAATAAACATAAATGATTAATAAAAAACTATTTAACAATAAATATAACACGAAATAAATATGAAATATACATAATTAGTTGAATGCATACGAGACTTGGTTACGTGAGATCGTTATATAAAAAATATTATTTATTCAAAATATAGGGCGACCCTTGGGAAAAGAGGTTTTTGAAAGCTACACCTTGTTATGTATGTGGTGTGGGAATTTGTGGGTCAGTTCACTGACTTCAATATTGGCTGCCATTTTTAGTCACAGTAGAGATGTAGACAACACAGCGTCGTAGTTTTGAATACGACATTCTTATTAAAAATTGTGAATCTTTTATCACGGGTCTTCGACGGTCTTCATATTGATTGGTAAGGGACAGTTTGGGAACTGATCTTGTAATAGGTGCAGGCGTTCAGAACAGAAAAATAACTAAATCAAATCCACCAGGGCCAGAAAGAACTGATAGGAAAGTCGAAATCACTACGGGAGTGAGTATTTTGACACGAGTGAAGATTTTCTGAGCAGACTGAATATCTGTACTGAAGTTACTTTTTATAATATTTAAATAATATTCTTTCTTAAATTAACTTTTTATAAAATAATTGGCCGTTTCACTTGAGTCAATCTGTAAAGTAATTATTTTAGTATTAAAAAATTGTCTCTAAAACCACAACATAACATTATCATTCGCATTCATACTCGTATATTAAATAAATATTACCATTAAAAAAACAAAATATATTTTTGCAAACTATGTATCAAAACATCTCTAAGCTATGATGATACAAAAAAGAATAGAATTAGAATAAATTCTCCATTTAACAAATCAAAACTTCTCCCTTCAGCAATTTGAAAATTTTCAATTATTAAAATAACACCATATTGAGATAAACATAAATCGTCTTTTGATAAATGCATTCAAATTTTTCGAAGTTTTAATTACAGCGTGAATGTAATGACGTTTTACAAAGCTCAAATCAATTTTTTATTTTCCATTAAAAATTCCGTTGAAATATTTTAAAGTAATTAATTCCCCTAATTTGCCTTAGAGTGAACATTTTTGTTATACAAAGAAATAATATTTAGTCAAAATACCAATCTTTATGGTTTTAGCAATATTTTAATCCATAAAATATTTATGGATTATTTAGTTTTTATTTATTTGGTTTTATTTATGTATGGTTTTAGCAAGAAACAAAAACATTTATATTATAAAATGCACGTTAGAAACTAAACAGCGTTATATTTTTTGGTTACAGTTATTCAGCATTTACCAAAATATATATTTCTTTCCTCATTTTAGAATGATATTATTGATCAACATAAAATCACTTGGATTTACATTACTGGCGATAAACATTTAAAATCATCGTAAGAAACGGTAAGAGCTTCATATAGTTATGTAATGGTTTTTTTGTAAAAATTAAGTGGTTTTGAGACCTCAAAACACATTACACAACACATTTCCTATTGTATTACTTTTATATAATAAAGCAAATAAATTCACAGATAGTTAATTACCAGATATGTAAAAAAGTATTTAATTTAACATTATTTTAGTTTACAGTCGAAGGTTTTATTTATTTTTGAAAATATTTTACCAGTTGAATTTTTTATAATTTTATACTTCATTTTGAAAATGCGTTTTATAGATTATTTCAATTAGAGATTAAATGATTCCGAAACAATTTCAGAGAGCAATTCATTAGAGGTTAAATGGTGGTAATGCAATTTTGGGTTAAATGCAGATGACTAAATTAAATACTAAATGTATAATAAACCTCTTCATCCGAGTTTTAGAAAGTCTGTCTTCAACGCATTTCTATTTCAGAATTACTGCCACATTAAGAATTACCCTCACATCAACAAATAACCTAATTAAAAACGGGAATACATTTCATATAAATTTATTTTTCGTTTTTAGAGATAAAAGTATCCACTAAAGTATCAGAAAATTCCAGTCTTAGTTCCCATAGCTACGAAGCATAGTTAAGCTATGTTACCTATAGGTAGCTACGTTACCTTGTTACCGCTTAACGTTTTTTTATCTTGGAACGTTTAGAGCCTGACAAGCCGCCAGATCAGTTTGACGAACATAAAATCAGGCCAATAAAATTGTTTATTGAATTTAAAACATTTAAACTTATACAACTTGCATTTGTTAACGATACAAGGCGAGACATTTATAAAACCTTAGGAAAAGCAGTTTACAATACTAAAATTAATATAAATTAATATACACCATTGTTGTAAAATAGATAATCTGTTTTAGGAAATATTTATGTCATAAAATGCTTGTATAGAATAACTTATAAAATAATTTTGCTGAATATAATTAACTTACAAACGTACTACAGTTACTAACATCGACTGTAACTTTCTTTAGGAGTGTATCTGAGTTCAAATTTGTTGCCACTGGTCCTAAATTAAAGCTAAGTATATTTCTAAATTTGGGGGCATATATCTAAGTTTGGGGGCATATATCCGAATTTGGAGGTATATTTACACGTTTAGGGGTATATTTCCGAGTTTGGGGGCGTATATCCAAGTTTGGGAGTATATTTCCGAGTATGGGGATATATATATATATATATATATATATATATATATATATATATATATATATATATATATATCTGAATTTGGGGGCATATATCCAAGTTTAGAGGCATATATCCGAGTTTGGGGCATATTTCCAAGTTTGGGGCATATATACGAGATTGGGGGCATATATCTGAGAGTAGGGGTATATTACCGAGTTTGGGGTTAATATCTGAGTTTGGAGCATATGTCCGAGTTTTCGGACATATATCCGAGTTTAATAGTATATTTCCGAGCTTGGGGCATATTTCTGACTGTAGGGTCATATATCCGAGTTTTGGCTAATTTCCAAATTTGGGGGCATATATACAAGTTTGGGGGGATATATCCGAGTTTAGGGTCATATTTCCGAGTTTGGGGGTATATATCCGAGTTTGGGGGTGTATTTCCGAGTTTGAAGCCTATTTCCGAGTTTGGGGACATATATCCGAGTTTGAGGGCATACATTCTAATTTAGGGTTTATTTCTGACTTTGGGCGTATATATCCGTGTTTGGTGGCATATATTTGAGTTGGGGAGTATATATCAGAGTTTGGGGATATATATATATCTGAGTTTGGGGTCATATATCCAAGTTAACTGGTATATATACATGATTGGGGACATATATCCGAGTTTGGGGGTATATTTCCGAGTTTATGGGCATATATCCGAGTTTGTGGGTACATTTCCGAATTTGGGGAATATTTCTGAGATTGGAGGAATATATCCGAGTCTGGGTATATATCCGATTTTCGAGACATATATCCAAATTTAGGGTTATGTTTCCGAGTTTACGGTATATATCCGAGTTTGGAGGTATGCATCCGAGTTTAGGGGTATATATTTGAGTTTTGTGGTATATATCCGAGTTTGTGGGTGTTTATCCGAGTGTGGGGTATATATCCAGGTTTGGAATTATATATCTTATTTTGGGGGCATATACCCGAGTTTGAGGACATATATCCGAGTTTGAGTGTATATATCTGAGTTTGGAAGTATATATCCGAGTTTCTAGGTATAGTTCCGATTTTGGGTCATATTTCCTAGTTTGGGGGCTTATATCCAAGTTTGGGGGGATATTTCCGAGTTTTGGGGTATATTTCCGAGTTTGTGGCATATTTCCGAGTTTTGGGGCATATATCCGAGTTTAGGGGTATATTTCCGAGCTTAGGGCTTATTTCTGACTTTGGGGGAATATATCCGTGTTTGGAGCATATATTCTAGTTTGGGGTTTTATTTCCGAGTTGGGGGTATATATATATATATCTACGTTTGGGGGTGATTATCCAAGTTGGGGTATATATATCCAGGTTTGGAAGCATATATCCTATTTTGGGAGCATATAGCCGAGTTCGACTGTATATATCCGAGTTGTCTCATATATCCGAGTTCGACTGTATATATCCGAGTTTGGGGGGATGTATCCAAGTTTGGAGGCATATTTCCGAATTTATGTACATATATCCGAATTTGGCGGTATATATCAGAGTTTAGCCTATATATCCAAATGTGAGGGTATATTTCGAAGTTTTCGGCATATATCTGAGTTTGGTGGTATGTTTCCGAGTTTGAGACAAATTTCCGAGTTTGGAGATATATTTCTGAGTTTGGGGCTTATTTCCGAGTTTGGAATATACATCCAGGTTTGGGGGCATATTTCCGTGTTTAGATGTATTTATCTGAGTTTAAGGACATATGTATCTGGGTTTGGGGGCATATATCTGAGTTTGGGCGCATATATTCGAGTTTTTTGAGTATATATATATATATATATATATATATATATATATATATATATATATATATGGCTTTAATGGCATATATCCGGGTTTGGGTATATATATTTGAGTTTGGGGATATATACCGAGATTGGGGGTATATGTCTGAGTTTTGGGCATATTTCTGTGTTTGGGGCGCATATATCTAGGTTTGGGGTATATATCCGAGATTGAGGTATATATTCGGGTTTAAGGGTATATATCTGGGTTTGGGGGCATATGTGTGGGTTTGGGGATATATATCCAGGTTAAGGTGTATATATATCTAAGTTTGGGGTATAGAGATAGGTTTAGGGGCATATATCTGAGTTTGGGGGTATATATCCGAGTTTAGGAGTTTATATCCGATTTTGGGGATATATATACATATATATATATATATATATATATATATATATATATATATATATATATATATGTGTGTGTGTGTGTGTGTGTGTGTGTGTGTGTGTGTATCCGAGTTTGGGGCATATTTCCGTGTTTGAGGTTAGATATCCGAGTTTGAGGGTATATAATTAGGTTTGGTGGTATATATATATATCCGAGTTTGGGTATATATATATATCTTGGTTTGAAGACATATATCCGAGTTTTTGATCGTATATCTGAGTTTTGGTACATATATTTGAGTTTTGGGTATATAACCGAGTTTAGGTTGTATATAAACGAGATTGTCGTACAGCAAGAGTTTACCGCCTATAATTCTAATAATGATCACATCCGCAAATAGAATCTATAATCGGGACATTTGGATTAGGTTCATGCAAGTTACGTTTTATATTAAGCAAGAAAGGTTTTTAAAAATGATTTTTATTTTTACAAACCTTTGAATTTAATAAACAATTAATTTAGAAAACTGTTACATAAATTTTACTTAATAAAACAATACAATTGATATGCACTCAATCGGAGTGGAAAACGTCTGTGCGATACAGAGGCGACTTACACACTGCCGGGGCTCTGTTCTCACACCTATATAATACTAAAGCTGCGTAAGCAGGAATCTTCCTAGCACGCATTTAATTATGAAATGTTCACATAAAATGTTTATATAACTCCTCCATCCCTAAAGAGAACTTCGGGGGTTGGCGATGTTTCGGCGTTGGTTGAAGTCTTCTTCTTCTTCCTGATGAGGGCGAAGTATATAAGGCTGCTGAATACGCCTCCGTAAAGGGCAATAGTCCAGATACTGATGTGGTGGGTTATTTCCATAGTTGGGTCAATTCTTGAGATGGTTTCTGTGTTTATTTTGTCCAACTCTAGGCGTTTAACGTTTACTGAGAATTCTGGCATTTTACTCATTGAAAATTGTAGTTTGGACGTGTCCATGAAAATAGGATGGCCTCCCGAAGTTGTTGATGTATGGCTCAGTTTCATGTTGTTGAAAAAGATTGAATCATTATTAGTTTTTATCAAATATATGCCTTGAAGGGTGACGGTGGTAGTTGCCTTGCTATTGGTAATTTCCAGAGTCTGCTTGTTGGGGAAGGTCGCTAGGTAAAGGTTGATTTCGGGGTCCAGTTAATTAAGTTGTCTGTAACTTCCAATGCAATATATTCACAGTTGCTGGCATCGTTGTTCCTGATAATGGACACTTCACAGTCTAATTTATGGTGTGTTAGAATGTCGAATGAGCAAAAGTATATGGAATCGGTTTTACAGTTACATTCATTGTCTAAACCTAATATTACAGAGTTAGACACTAATATGTACCTTCCTTTTGGTATAATTGTTACATAATCTGTTTCATATTTTGTGGGTATAGAGTGTAATTTATACAATTTAAATTGAGTTTTTTCTACAATGGGTAAATTTATAAAATAAACAATCCTTTCAGAATTTAGTTTACAATTAACTTTAATTAGGTTCTCTAATTCCCACATATTTTCCATTTTAGGTTCTAAAGGTAACCTCTCATTATAATATTTATAAATTTTGTTTAATTCTTCATATAATTCTTGGGTTGAAATAACACTAGGGTGTACAACACCTAGTTTACAAAATGTAGGAGAATTTTCTAAATCTGTGATTACCTGTAACATCATGTCATATAAAATGTTCAATTGGTTTAGAATACTTCTAAATTTTTCTAGTACAACAAAGTCATTTACATTACGATTCACAATACTTAACTTATTTTTTAATTCTACAAAATTTTCATCAATTACAATAAAAGTTTTATTTAATTCCTTCATAATATTATTACTAAAGGAGTATTGAGATTCAATTTGATAATTAATTTTAATTTGCTCATTTTCAATATCTTTAATTATTTTGTCATATTTTTTACCGTCATATGCATCTAAATTGCCTGTTAAAGATTTGATAACGGACCCTAGTCCATCTATAAGACCTCTTTTTGTTCTTTTGTTACCATTCTCTCTTAAGAGTATAATTTCTAATTTTTCTTCTATTACATTTTTACTGTGATTAACATATTTAAAATAATTAACAATATCTCTTATTCTATTACTGTTATCGGTTACATATTCATTGTTTAATAAGCTACCGTTACAATTGTAGCAACTAGTTTCAAAATTTTGCAATACGTCATAATAATAAGCATCAATGTTATTTAGATGAGCTACTAAGTTTCTTACATTAAAATAGTGGACAAAGGTATGGTAGGAAGATTCTAATTTGGCCGGCCCAAGGTCTATTGGGATTATTCCGAGGTTGTTGTTGACTTCTCTGATCTCTGCTGAGTCGGTGGCTGTGCCAATGACGAACAGGAGGGACCTGGAAAATTATTTTGAGCATTAATTACATTTTTTATCTTCTTAGGCCTTTTAATTTTCGACAAATGTATCTTGTCTTTTGTATTATGATGTCTAGGCTTTATTTTACCAGTTTTTCTTTCCTTGTTTATTTAAGCTATCTCTTCCTTGCTATATCTGTTTTTCGTTTTGCTTTGCTTCTGAACTGACTTTATATAAACTTCAGATGGTATTTCTGGAAGTGGTTCTTTGTTTACATTCCTTTTTTCTAAAACTTTTTCTTTAATTCTTTGATTGCTATCCCTAATGTTTTCGTAAAGTATTTTTGTTTTTTCTTTATGGTTTAAAACGTAGTCATTTACAATTTGTTTTTCTAAATCTATATCTAATAAAGAGTTTGAATTTATGTGTCCAAATAAGACTTCGCACGGCGTTAATTTTGTGACCGAATGTATGCTATTGTTATAGGCTATTATAGCATATTTGACTTTCTTAATTATACTGTCTTTTTTAAATTCGATTTGATTATTTAAATGCCTTATGTGTTCTATTAAGGTGGAATGAAATCTTTCACATAATCCGTTTGATTGGGGGTTTTGTGTACTGATAAAATGGATTTTGATTTTATGCAGGTCTAATATCTCCTTCACAATTCTGTTATTAAACTCCGTTCCATTGTCTGAGATAATAACTGTTGGTAAGCAGAACTGCGCAAAGTAATCTAATAACTTGTCTGCAATCTCTGTAGCTTGAGAGCTTCCCAAGCGATAAGCTTGAGCATACTTTGTGAAACTGTAGACAATGCTGATAAACGCATTCTTTTCTAAAGAGATAGTGTCGATGTGAATTATCTGGAAAGGCCTTGCAGCTGTAGGTGTCAAGTTCATCTCTAGTTGTAAGGGAATTCTGTCATATTTGGTTCTTTGACATATGTCACACTGATTTATGAAATTTTGGATTAGTGATTTCAAATTAGGCCAATAATATCTTCGCTTAATTTGTTCGTATGTTTCCTGTATCCCTCGGTGATTGGTTTTGCTAACATGATAATTACTTATTGTTTCTAGGGTATCTTCTTCCCGTGTCTAAGTTAGGTCTAAGAGTTTTTTATTACACTTAACTAAATTTAGTTCAGTTTGTTTGAAATTTTTGGCTATGCATGATGCAAATCTCTAATAAAAATCGTCTTCAAAATATAGATTATATTTTATTTTTGGTACCAAATATGATTTTACAAAATTAACTATGTCCTCTTTAAAATTATTTTCTGATATTTCGACTATTAAACGGGTTCTTGAAGTTCCAAATAGTTTTATAATTTTTACTTTCTTCGGCTCATATTTTACTAATGATAAAAATACTTGATTTTCCCCAAAGTTTACAGGCTCGTCGGAAATTGGTATTTCAATTTGGGTGTTCCCTTCGAAGTTAGAATGCACGGTTTGACTGTCACTTTCTTGATCGTACTCTAAGTTGGCATTATCTGTTGCGTCGAGTTGTACGACCATAGACTCATTATCTTCATTCAATTCCGGGAAGTAACGACTCAGTAAGTTCGCTGGAGATAATTCAAGGTCTGGTTCTACAGTGTGTTGGGTGTTTGTTGACCTTTTATCAGTAACGTTCAATAGTATTCTAGATAAAGCATCGGCATTTTGGTTTAATTTGCCTTTTTTGTATCTTATATCATAATCATATTCTTCTAATTTTAATCTCCATCTTAAAAGCTTGGAATTTGGTTCTTTAACTGAAAATAACCATTGTAAAGGTTTATGGTCTGTATAAATTTTAAATCTTCTTCCAAATAAATAAGGCCTGAAGTGTTTGGTAGACCATACGATCGCTAATAATTCCTTTTCAATCGCGGAGTAATTAGTTTCGCTGTCGTTTAAAGTTCTGCTGGCATACGCTATAGGAAGGTCCTTTCCATTTTTGTCCTGGCTTAAAATCGCTCCTAGTGCAAAATTACTCGCGTCTGTCGTTAGAGTAAACTCCTTTTCAAAATCTGGGTATTGTAGAAGGAGCTCGTTAGTCAATATATATTTACATGTTTCAAAACATTCTATAAAGTCTGGATTTTCTATATTTATTTTTGCATTTTTCTTTAAACAGTTAGTAAACGGTTTTGTTATCTTGGCGAAGTTTTTAATAAATTTTCGATAATAGCCTATTAGTCCTAAAAATCCTTTAATTTGTTTGGTGGTTTTGGGTATTGGATAGTTTTTGATTGCCAAAATCTTTGCTGGGTTAGGTTTTACGCCTTCCGGTGTAACAACATGCCCTAGATACGCTACTTCTTTTCTTAAAAATTCTGTTTTATCCAGCTGTACTTTAAAGTTGGCTTTGCGTAATCTGTCGAATACTTCTTTAAGTCTTTGTATATGTTCTTGGAGGCTAGTGGAGTAAATTATAATGTCGTCTAAATAAACTAAACATGTTTCATTTTGGATGCCTCTCAGAATAGTATTCATAATTCTTTGAAATGTAGGGGGGCTATTCTTTAGTCTAAAGGGCATTCTTAAAAATTCGTAGTGTCCCGTTTCTGTTGAAAACGCTGTTTTTTCTATGCTATTTTTATCCATTTCTACTTGGTGAAATCCTGAGGCTAAATCTAAAGTTGTAAAATACTGAGATCGTCCTAATTTATCTAGTATGTCGGTAATGTTTGGCAAGGGAAATTTATCGTCAATTGTTTTCTTGTTTAATCCTCTAAAATCTATTACTAATCGAAATTTTCTTTTGCCAGAAGCGTCTTGTTTTTTGGGTACAATCCAGACAGGAGAGTTCCATGGAGAATTTGAAGGTCTAATAATTCCTTGTTCAAGCATGTCCTCAGTTTGTTTATTAATATCGTTCTTGTAAATCTCTGGATATCTATAATTTCTGGAGTATACGGGAATTTCATTAGTAGTCCTAATAACATGTTTTATTTGGTTGGTAAAAGTTAAATCGTTTCCCTCAATATGGAATAAATCTGCATAATCTTTTATTAAACTTGTTATAGCGGATTTTTCTTCCGAGTTCATATGTTCCATTCTAAATTTTGATAAATCTAAATTTTTCCTTCTCGAATTTTTTTGTTTATAGTCTAATAAATTGAAATTAGCGTTCGTTTGCATTGCATCAGGTCTAAGGATATTGTATTCTTCTAAAGATTTTAATTCTAATGGTTCATTTACTGTTAATTCTACATTTACTTCTGTGTTGTTTATTATAGGGCAGTAGGCTTCTCCCTTGTGTACTGAGACTATACACTGCGGAATTTCTAATCCATTTAAGTTTTTGTATGGTAAGAGTCCTTCTCCATCTTGAATATTTTGTATTCTAAATTTAATCATTTGGCTAGCGCGGGCTTGTATAACATAACTTGTTCCCTTTTTTGCTTTCTGTTCCTGACATTCGCTTTTAATTTTATTATTATTATTATTATTATTATTTTGTTCTTCTGTGTTAAAATATTTAATCGGCATTTGCTTATTGCGAAATATTAATTTATCATTCACAAAATTTAAATTAATTTTTAATTCTTTTATGTTATCTAATCCAAGGAGTAAGTCAAAATCTTTATGGAAATCAAATAAATAGAATTTGGTTGTTTCTTTTCTTAAAAGTGGTAGCGTACAACTGTATTTTTCTTTTGATACTCCATGAGCTGTACTCACTTCAAATGGCTCTTGTTTAAGAGTGTTTTTGAAAAATTGGAAAGCTATTGATTTTTTAATAAATGATCTCGTACTTCCAGTGTCAATCAGCATCTTTAAATTGGTCTTGGGATCGTGGATGTACGGTAGTTCGTTTGTGTCATCTTCTATATGCATTATGGAAAACGTCTTTTTAATGTGGTTAGTCCTAAAAAATGATTTTGGGTATGATTGTCCTCTTGAGTGAATCCGCATGCGTTTTCCTCTTGCGGGGAATCATCAAAGTCTATGTAGCTGTCAGGGTCCTCTTGCGGTTCATAATCTATTTGTTCGGTCAGATAAGAGTTAGTCATTTGTTCAGTCAATCGATTCATAGTTTGATCGTAATTTTCCTCCTCTATTGGTTTCCCTGTCATCTGATAAAGTCTATTTTGTCTTATTGTGTTCCCTGTTTGACGTGTGGAAATGCTCATTGGTTCTGGTTCAAATTTTTGATGAACTTTTAATGGTGTGTAGTTGTTAGACTGTCTCGGTTGTTGATTTTGCTGTACGTATGAGTTAGGTTTAGTAAATTGGTTAGGATTATTTTGGTAGTTGGGCCTATAATTTTGGAAGTTTTGCTTGTTAGGAAGGGGTTTGCGAATAGGCGGGTATTGTGGGGCCCTAGGTGGAATGTTCTGTTTAATATTTTGAAATAATTTGTTATTTTTAAATTGAAAATCGTTAGTAAGCATATTAAGTGCTTCGCTAAGAGAATCTGGATTTTTGGTTCGCATTAGCGATCCTACAGGTTCATGTAAACCTCTAAGGAGAACTCTTAACCCTAGTTTCTGTACATATTCTATTAATTCATCTTTGGCCAATTGTCTTTGTGGCTCTTTATTAACAAAAAATGAAATCTGTAAATTTAATAGTTTTTGAATTCTTTCATAAAATTTAAAAGGTGATTCGTTATTCTCTTGTTTTAACTCAGCCATTTCTAAATTTAAAGTAAAACAATCTCTTTTGTCTGAATAGCTGGTTAATAATACTTTTTTAATCTCATACCAGTTATATGAGTTTGAGTTTACTACCATTTCTAATGCTTGGCCTTTTAACTTAGCTAGTATAGAAGAAAATAGATATTCATTTTGAAAATCCTCTGGATTTTCGCTTACATAAAATTTATTTACTACTTTATCACATATGGAAACGAATCTGTGGAGCATAGTGGGCTCTCCACTATACTCAGGAATCATGTCTAGATATTCCTTCTTTAATGTTGGCGTTGCCATTTTAAAATAATATTTTCTTTAAAATAATAAAATTAAAAATCAATTATATAAAATTAAAAAGTATTTACTCTACTTTTTCTTAATTCTATATCTTAAGATCTACTTACAAGTTGATCCAAAATACTTTGCTCATTTGAACAACTTTCACTTTTCACTTACACGATATTCGCGCGTGTTCTTAATAGATATGCGCTCTATTAAGTGGTTGTAGATATTCACTCTACTTAAAGTTTCCTCAATTAACGGTTAAAACCGACGGACGTTATATTCGCTAACTTCTTTGAGGTGTCCTACCGTTTTCTTGATGTCGTTACAGATATGCGCTCTGTAACGAATCGAGTTTTTGCAGTATCTCGGTTAATCGATTGAAATCGAGAAAAAAAATTATTTTCATTAATTTTCCCGAGATGTCCTACCGACTGCGCCAGTTACGTTTTATATTAAGCAAGAAAGGTTTTTAAAAATGATTTTTATTTTTACAAACCTTTGAATTTAATAAACAATTAATTTAGAAAACTGTTACATAAATTTTACTTAATAAAACAATACAATTGATATGCACTCAATCGGAGTGGAAAACGTCTGTGCGATACAGAGGCGACTTACACACTGCCGGGGCTCTGTTCTCACACCTATATAATACTAAAGCTGCGTAAGCAGGAATCTTCCTAGCACGCATTTAATTATGAAATGTTCACATAAAATGTTTATATAACTTGCATGAATGCGATAAAAGCGGTGTACCGTTTGAATTGATAATATACAATGAACACATGTTGAAAGGAACTGTTAGGCATCCGCAAAACTTGGTATCCAGATTTCGACCGTTTCCTGATTTTTTCAAT
The DNA here is from genome assembly GCA_036971475.1 of Prosapia bicincta. Classification (NCBI taxonomy): domain Eukaryota; kingdom Metazoa; phylum Arthropoda; class Insecta; order Hemiptera; family Cercopidae; genus Prosapia; species Prosapia bicincta. Next base: position 231,297,767 of record JBAIZL010000002.1, on the reverse strand, counting down.
CGGACTTTGACTCTCAGTGACGGAGGCATAGAGTACAAGCGAATATACCTCGACATGTTACAGTACAGCTTTTCATTGCCGTATGCATCCCGTTGTGTAGTAATCACGGAAAGGACAATTCCCATAGTTGGCCCTATAAAGGCGTACAAGCTTATCAGCAGTGTAAAGTGTTGTGTAGACATTAGCTACAATGTGAAATATGGTCCTAGACCTTCGTCACTACCCTTACGCGGTAGAGGTAAATTTTACGAAGCTGTAAATAATAAAGCACAATGTGTGTTTACAACCGAATTTCTACAGGTAGCCCTGCCGACGGTACCTAATCAGTGTCATCATTTCGGGTTGCCTTTTGACAGATCAAAATATAAGGTTGTCGATTGTAGGCAACTTCAAATGTGGTGCACATACACGGGAGCAAATACTGATAAGTTTCTACTTTTGAATAGTTATCTTTTCGAAAACTCTATACCTAACCTAAAACGGTACATGCAAGATATGCCCAGAGATGATAATCTAATAGTAGCCGAAATACCTCAATGGCGTGAAAATATAAAACGTACCTTTGTCTTTAGGAGCGCCGAGAGGGTGGAAAGTATACCGTATTTTGACATCAACATGTGCAGATACTGTCGAGGTTTATCTTGGCCAACTCGAAATTGATGAAAGTTTCCGCATCACAGGTTGTGCGGTACGTATTGCATGAAAAGCGTTACGCCGTGTTTTTTCGATCTTTGGAACTGTCTTAAAAGCTATACGATAATCGAATTACGGGCCATTTCACAATATGACACCAAAGGAGGAGCAAGTTATCTCTGAGATCGCCCGTTAGAGGGAGATCATTAAAAGAAAGTATCTTCAGATAAAGTTCGGCGATGCAGATGCTGAACGAATTTTGACTAAACAATATAGCCCCATCATTAAGGAAATTTCGAAAATTCGTCGTCTACAGCCGAAAATGGAAATTAAAAAAGAAGAAGAAGAAGAGATGGATAGATGGATGTAGACAAGGAGGAGGAGGAGGAGGAGAAGGAGGAGGAGGAGGAGGATGCTTCACAACCCCCTGTTCCGAAATTCATCGACACCGAAGTAATAGCCGAGTCTGACCCTTCAGTAACACCGATGCGTCAAAGTAATTATGAATCAACAGACGAGTCTGAACCTTCAGTAACACCGATGCGTCAAACTAGTGCTGTTAAAGAGCTACTATCAACACCGTCGGGCCAAGAAGATAGTGTTCGTTATGTCCATACAATGTTCAAACATCGTCTACCGCGGACCTATGTGTTGAGAATGATTAAAGACCATAGCAATACAATTGATAACACATACGGTCCTCGAATAACAGGAGACGGTACTGTTATGATAGGCGATAAGTATATAAGGTTTGACGACGAAAACGGCGACATCATCATCGACGGAGACACTTACAAGGGAACCGAAGGGCTTTATGAATTGATATTTATGCGCAAACCCGATGAAAACCTATACACAAACGCCGACCTGAACACATATAAACAAATCTGTGAACAAACCAATGCTCATAGGAAAGGTTGTAATCATCTCTTAGCCATAAACCGTACTAGTAAATCCGCCAAATACAAGTCAGTTATATCGAGAATATTTCCGCCGACCTGTTTACGTAGCGGCAAAGGTTATGCCTATTGGGACAACCCTAAAGAACTCTGTGATAGGTTACGACTCCTTTTGTTATCTCAAGAGGTAGGTCATACGGGTCATGAGAACGAAATTGTCTCCATTATAGAAGAGCTGAGGGAAGCGGGTTTTATAAAAGGCAGTGGAAATAGAAAAAATAGGACATTAATAAGATGAGCGTCGATAAGTTTGTACGTTTTTCGGACCAGATTAACGCTCCCCACCCCCATCATCAACAGCACGGTATAGGTCTGACTCCCGATGGTAATCATTATGACGCGATAGGTAAGTTATTGCGCAATGTTGGTGATCCTATTGAGGACAGCGATGCCGTCAATGCGGGTACGATAGCTAAAAAATGTTTGGGTTTCGACGAGGACAAGAAAAAATACTACACTAAAGGCGATTCTGTAGGCGGTCTAGGCCAACCCCCTTGAGGACGGCGATGCAGTGTCCAAAACGTATCTCGAACAAAACTGTTTGACTCGAATAAAGAATAGATATCATACAAAAGGCTTGCCTTTAGGAGGTCTCGGAGAGCCAAAAGAAAAAGATGATGCCGTAACGAGAGCCTACTTGGAATCGTTAGTTCCTATTTAACTAGCCGATTATATTTCCTTTGGCGACCAAAGGTGTGCGGTGTATCGGCGCCTATGAAAGACTCTGACGCTAATAACATGAAGTACGTCAGAGATAATTTCTTATAGAAAAACGCAGAGGGTAAATTTGACGCTCACTGAATGGCCATATGTAATGTTAAAGCGCCTTTTTATAAAAATGACGCGGCTACAAAATTATACGTGGACGATAGGGTACCTCGGAAAGACAAAACTGTTTGGAGTTTTCAAAATAAGCGGCTCGCTCAGGTCGAAGAACCTTTGTACCAACATGATGCGGTCGCACTGGGTTTTCTAATAAAAAATACGCTGTTTCTCACCCTACTACCGATCTGTGAAATGTATAATGCAAACGGAAAATGTATAACTAATGTTCGAGACGGTTTCAATGATGTTGACGCTGTTAACGTTCGTCAGCTTCATGAAATTAATTCTTGGATAAGGAAATACACTCTGCATACCGACGAGACAGGCGACTACTACTGGTTAAACTCTAAGCGCTTATCGGGGATAGCCGATGGTATAGCTGATAACGATGCTGTTTCGCAAAGGCAATTGAATACGACTATTAAAAGCCTACGAGACACTCTAATGCGAGAGATGTCAAAGCCTATCGAAAAATAGATACAGATCGACAAGGTCATATCAATAGGCGATAATAAATACGGGAACACTTTAAAAATAATATCAGTCGTTGAAATGTTCTTGAAGCTGACGTTACTGTTCGCCTTGTTGAGCTCATCGCTCGCAACGTCTTCGCCTACCCCTATCACAACGCCTACGGTATTTTGCGGATATACTGAAACTAACGGTAGTAGTAGTAGTAGTATTGTTCAGGCTAAGACCAACCGTAAATAGGGTATCAACGGATTAACTTGGTATACGTATGGTGATAAAAAATATCTCAATATCGCTTCGCACGCTTTCAATCTCTGGAGTATATATCCCTTTGACTTTTACTCTCGACTCCAATAGACCAAATATCGCTATATTATTCGGGGACGCTGAACATATAAAACTGTCGGAAGGAAAAATGTGCGGTACTAGATTTGACAGTAGAGGAAGAGTCGTTGCCCACGCTTTTGCGCCTCATGTGCTTCAATCGCAAGTAGAGATACACTTCGATAACGAAGAAGAGTGGGATTTTACAACGTCTACATCCGATAATGGCCGTAACTCGTTTTACGCTGTTCTGGTTCACGAAATAGGGCACGCTCTAGGACTGTCTCATAATAAGAAACGTGATTCGAAAATGTATGCCTATACGAGCACCCGAAATATATCCAGTATGTATTATTTGGACCTTTCTTCAGACGATATTAATAATATTCAGGATTTATATGGTGCAAAACCAACCACCACCACCACCACCGCCTCCACCACTACTACCACAACCACTACAACCCCTACTACCATCAGCTCCACCACTACACTTCGTCCTACTCCTACTACGATCAAAACAGAAATAAACACTATCGATTTATGCTCTGTCCGCGGCTTTGGCGCTGTTTTAATCGCTATGAAACATGTATACTTGTTTCACGGACAGTATGTATGGATATTGCATTTGGATCCGAATAAGAGAGAAGCTGATCCGAAACCCGAAATCATTTTGGAATGGTTAAGCTATTTGCGACCCGGTTTTACAAACGTTACCGCAGTTTATCAATCACCCAACCGAGATGTGGTTCTCACGGATGGGTTTACGCTATAGAATATCCTAGTCTCTTAAAAGATATATGTACACGCTGAAAGATTGGATAGGACGACCGATGAAGACGGTTAACGCTATTTTCAACAGTCATCTATGTAAAACAATTGTCCTCTACGACAACGCCTATGTGATGAGATATGATGAATGTAGGTACACCGGTTTATATCAAGGGCCTATGACCGAAATGTACCACGGTTTACCAAACGATTTGCGCGACGGTTTCAGATATATGGACGGACATCTTTATTTCTTCACCACCGACAGTCAGGTTTTTGTGTACAACGAATTTCTGGAAGCTGTGACGGCAGTTGAAAAGGATATTTTCGATGTTTTGAAAATACGTTGCATGAAGACGACTAGACTCCGAGAGTTATATGCAATCTTGAAAGATATATTTTATAAGTAGGCGCAGTGACTGTTATGGTTCATTAATAGAATGGGTGTCAAACGGAACACACCTGTTAGTCGTAAACGCGTGGCCGTAAAGACAGGACGTGGACTAGTGTCTGGTGTTTTGAATAAAGCCATAGATTTACTACCAGTCGAATTACACTTACTTTCGTACAATTATTGCGAATTAAAACTGAAGAAACGGTTGGCACGCGGTGATAAAGGTATAAATCCGTTGGATCCGTAAACAACACGATATCGCATACAGCAATTACAGTAATTCAGATAACAGACGCATAGCCGACGGAATATTAGCGGGGAAAGCTTGAGGCAAAGTCAAAGCGGGTGACGCATCGCTCGGTGAACGCGCTGCTGTTTTGGCCGTAGCGGAGGCAATGAAAGCTAAGACAGCATTTGGTGGGGGTAAAAAACGTCGTCCTCGTCAGCCTTCCGTTCAACAGCTGCTGAAACGTCTGCAGGGCAAAGGGCTTTACTTGAAACCGTACAAGAAACAAGGTCGCGGGAAGAAAAGATGTACGAAAAAAAAACTTCGATAGATTGTATACCCGTTAGACCGTTGATTAATATAGAACTGGAGAGATACGCTTTAGCCTAGGAAGTACCGTGGTTCAGAGGTGTATACATGAGAGATACATTACCTGCACGAACCTTAAGAAACGAATCAGCTATCATGAATTTGGATAGTATAACCGGCCTCAGCACCCATTGGGTATGTTACAAAAAGAGAGGAAACTCTATAGAGTACTATGATAGTTTCGGGAATCTGCGACCGCAAATTGAGCTAAGTAGGTATTTTGGTGAAGACGCCAACGTACACTATAACTACAGGAGACATCAAAAAGACAACTCGGTAGTTTGCGGTCATTTGTGTTTATAGTTTCTCACATCTTTAGTATAGTGCTAACAGATCGCACACCTGTTTTGTCAAGTGACTTTTTCCCGCCAATTGATGTTTCAAAAGGCGAGTGGGAAATAGGTTTTATCGATCTGGCAACATACAATTCGATACCGAACATCGTTGAGAATGTAAACAATCGTTTTGATTACGGTGATGATAATGATATTCACACGATTTCATTACCGACCGGATCGTACGAAATATTCGATATTGAGAGGTATATTAAATCGAAACTAGTTACCGATACTGTTTTAGAATTGACACCTAACAATAACACACTCAAAGTGGAGATAAAATGTTCGCACGCGATCTTTTTCGACATGGCCATGTCTATAGGTCAGCTGATGGGGTTCAGTAAGAAGAAATTAGAGGCAAATCAAAAACACTCTTCTGGATGGGCCGGTAGATATCAGAAGGGTTAACGTGATTCGCGTGGATTGCAATATAGTCACCGGATTGTTTCAAAACGGCATAAAATGCCATACTTTGCACGAATTTTATCCGCAGGTACCGCCCGGTTATAAGATTGTAGAGGTCCTACAGAGCGTAATATATTTACCTGTCAACGTAAGCGTCATTCATAATATCACTGTAAGTCTAAAAGATCAGAACGGTGATACAATCGATTTTCGTGGAGAAGTGATTTCCGTACGATTACATTTACGTAGACGCCAAGATGGGTCTAATATTTACCGAGCGCTTCTATAAGAAGGGTGGCAGTTTACGTCCGACGACGGCACAGTTAGCACTGCGAAACGTTAGGTTCCTCAGATCTTTGGGTTTTAAAGTGAACAATAGAGAACCTTTTGGCAATCGACTCTAGCGCCGAGTACGACAACACCCTCAACGGGCTGTAGTACCATACACATCGGCCGTACTCGTCTGCAAGATGTCATTACGATTCCTTTTCAGAGCACGCTGCATATAAGAGGTACGTTGAAGGCTACAAAAAACGGAGAAGCGACCGCTGAAGTGTCTTTGGTAAATAACGCTATAGGTTTTCCTTTCGACGACATCAGATACGAAATCGGAGGCAACGAAATAGACAGAACCAGGAATGTCGGTATAACGACCACCATCAAGAACTTGCTTTCCTTGCTCGAACACGAGAAAAATAAACTCGGAAATTGAGGTTGGTTAGGAGTGGGTAAAACAGATAACGATTGCAAAGAGTTCAACGTGGTTATACCGTTACGTATGCTGATGGGGTTTTTCTAGGATTACAATAGAATTGTAGTCAATGTGAAACAGGAGCTTGTCCTTTTGCGTTCATCCTCAAATTTTAACGCAATAGTTAGCACAGATGCGACAGATATTGATCTGAAAATAAATACTATCTATTGGCGAGTTCCACACGTCTCCGTAGCCGATCCGATAAAATTAAAACTTTTGAAAATGGTTGAACGCGATGTCACCGTTCACGTGCCACACCGGAAATGGGAACTAATAGAATATCCCGGTTTACTGGCCACGAAGCAACTCACTTGAACTGTAAAGACCGCTTCGCATCTGGAAAAACCTCGTTACGTAATTTTCACTATGCAAACCGATCGCAAAAACAAGAATAAAGCTAACGCTTCAGAGTTTGACAGTTGCAAGGTAACGGATGTAAAATTGTATCTCAACTCTCAGTACTTTCCCTACGATAATATTCTCGGTGACACCGCCATTTTGTACGACATGTACGTTAGATTTCAACAGTCCTATTATTCACGCGAACCATCACCGTGTCTAGACTTGTCTACCTTTAAAGGGAGAGCACCGATTTTTGTAATCGATTGTTCGAAACAAAACGATAAGATAAAATCAGGGCCTGTAGATGTGAGACTTGAAATCGAGGCGTCTGACAATACTCCGCCTAATACTTCCGGTTATTGCTTGATTATTAACGATTCGCATAATTTCTATAACCTGCTATCGGGTGTTGTTAAAAAGATTACGTAATCTGTGACGACGAGATAAATTACCCGATTTGTGTACATTTAGTCTCAGTCGTGGGTTTTACTCTCAGACAGGTTGAAACATGCAAGCAGTGGTTGAGTTTCATGCTTTCATCGACAACGCGGGTAAATACGTTGTCAAGGAACTGGCTGTGGATGCCGAACATTATCACAGTGTTACAATTTTTAAATCGCCTTACAGATTTCACAATTTAAACGAGTCAGCGCAAAAGTCTGCTCGTTGGTTACAGTCGCGCTATCACCGTATCGGCTGGTACGAAGGTAGCATACCTTTTGACGAAGACACAATGCGAAAGATGTTTGCACCGTTTTCCATCATCTTCACAAAGGGTTTGGAGAAGGCTAGATTTTTAAGGCAGTTTCACACTGATGTACGTGAATTGTCCAAAGAGAAGCAAGACTTCTCTTGTAAATACTATAAATGTATATTACCTCAGCATAATAATAATAATAATGATGATAGTAATGCTGCAGATTGTAGATGCGCACTGCGCAGTGCTAAATATTACTACGATCTGCTCCTAGCGTAGTGTCACTTTCTTGAAGATAATTCTTGTGTATCTGGGTCACTCCCGTGGAGGTAATTTCTCCGTAAACCTAAGTGTGTCTGGGTCACTGGCGTGGAGTTAATTCTTCCGTAAACCTGAGTGTGCCTGGGTCACTGGCGTGAAGTTAATTCTTCCGTAAACCTGAGTGTAATCACGCGTGGAGCAGATTAAAAAATTTTAAAAAAATATAAAAATAGAAAATTCAAAAAAATTAGAAAATTTTAAAAAAAACAAAAATATTTATCAGGAGACTACATTTTGTCATGGAGTGGTAGTCACTTGGGAGTAGCGGTAGTTGGGGCTACTCCCCAAGGGGTAAGCCTTCTGCTTGCCCCGGCTTGTAATGTGGGCATTGAATCGGCTTCACTGATTCAGTTGGCGGTCCTAACCCCGTGAAAACTGCAGAAGTCAAGCGTAGCGACAGCTTAAAATGTGGTACAATTTATCTCAGATCGAGGGCAGGCGCTTGATTGAAGTCGCACGGTAAGTGTAATAATCATTAATATGTATTATTATTATTGTATATCAGTTTTTTGTTGCTATATTGTTTCGATCTTGTTTTTTTAGAGACATTAGAGCTGGCTCAGACCAGTAATGGCATTGGTCAGTGGATAGCAGTCTCTACATAACTATTTTGGTACCTGGGTACGTTGGTACCTATCTATATATTGTCTAGAACCTAAGGCTCAGATCATAAAGGCTACTTATCGGATACTATGTGTTAACACATCGTCAAGCTATGCATCGGGTACTATGTGTTAGCCAACAGCCAATCTACGCGTCGGATACTATTGTGTTAATGATTAGTACATAGCTATTGTGGTAGAGTGTGCGTCGGTAGCTATATTTATGGAGATATTGTCTAAAGCTCAGATCATAAGGGCTTTTGCCAATGGTTTACCGACATAGCATATTACGGTATAGCATTACCGATATTTATAGCGACAATATATATCAAGTTCTGGAGACCCCTTGCAGGTATGCAGCCCTCAGCATATGATTGAGAGGGCTAATCAGGCAGCAGCGGTATCAGCGGATGATGACACCGTTCAGACCTTGGGGTATCCACGCCTTACTGCGAGCGCGTGCGAGGTGTTCGGCAGGTGTAAGTCTACCCAGCGCCTGCAATGTGATTGGTCGATTGAAACAGCTGTTTAGTTGAACGTTGGTCATTTGATCTAACCAATCATTTGTTGGCAATCTGATATATTATTTTAAACAACCCTCGGGGCGATCCCACCCCCACATCTATCCAACATACACTCTAAACTCACCCCATACAGTTGTTTAGTCATTTGATCTAACCGATAATTTTTTTGCGATTTCATATATTATTTAAAACTACCCCAGGTGAACCCACCCCCACATTCAACCACAATAGACTATATACCCACCTCTAACACGCAACACACATTTTTCCAAAATGTTTCCTGAGTTAGGGGGTATATTTCCGAGATTAGAGACATAAATCCGAGTTGGGGGATATATATCTGAGTTTAGTTGTATATATTCGAGTTTTGCGGAATTTTCGTGTTTGGGTACATATATCCGAGTTTGGGATATTATTTCCGTGTTGGGGGCATATATTCGAGTTTAAGGTTTAATTTACGAGTTTAAGGCATATTTTCTAATTTCGGGTATATATCTGAGATTGGGGGTATATCTCCGAGTATGGGGGTATATAACCAAATGTGGGGTATATTTCAGGTTTGTGGTTTATTTCCGAGTTTGGGGGATATATCCGGGTTTAGTAGGGATATATCTGGGCTTGGGGTTATATGTCTGAAATTGGGGGTATATATCCGAGTTTGGGGGGTATATATCCAAGTTTGGGAGCATTTGTCTCAGTTTGGGGATATATATCCGAGTCTGACGGTATATACTCAAGTTTAAGTGTATATTTCCGAGTTTGAGATTATAGCTACACGTTTGGGGGTATATAACAGAATTTGGGGGTATATATCTGAGCAAATATTCAACTCACAAAGGTTTTAAAATAGTTAACAAGCATTTAATGAATTAAAATAACTAAATAATCCTCAAACCCTCACTTAACTGCCCTAAACGGGTGAAGTGACGGAGGATCTCATGAGAGAATATTGATAAATGACTTGTGCTTGATGTAAGTCAAATTTTGACAACATATTAATAGCTCCATGTACATTCTGAGAGGGTCATGAGGTATGCATAATTGTTACTAAATATAGTTTGGATAAATACAAAATAAAACGTTTTAGCACACAAATGAAATAAAATATTCTTATCAACCAGTTTTAAGTAAATAAAACTCTGGTTGTTTAAGAAGAATAATTAGTCTGTTAATAAGAGAGTTACGTAAACTTATTTGTTTCAAAGATGACGTTTCGACAACCTGTTTTCCCTTACTATTTGTGTTATATTAAAATAGTAGTTACTATTGTTATCAAGATGACTAATAAGTGAACGCAAATATTTTGTATAATATCATTCTTTTCTTATAGAACTTTAAATTAGAAAAGTTCTATAGAACTTTTAAAATATTTTTTTTTAATGTTACCAATACTGATAGAATTGTGGTACAATATCTGGTTCATACAATGCTTATACAATCTTGTATTTTATTAAAGTACCTATGGTCGGGAATTTTGTAATCCCACATTAATGCACAAAGGTAAGGAACTATTATTATGTGAACTGTTAAAGTGAGAAATGTTAAGTGTAGAAGGATTTATATTTTCCCTAATCATCTAAGTATCAATGTAAGAAATGTTAAGTATAGAAGAATTGCTATTTAACAATATCATCTAAGTGTTAAAGTAAAAAATGTTAAGTATAGACGTACTGATATTTTCCCTTGTCAACTAAGTTTTAAGTAGGAAATGTTAAGTATAGAAGGATTGATATTTTCCATTATCATTTAAGTGTTACAGTGAAATATTTTAAGTATAAAGGGATTGATATTTTTCTTATCATCCAAGTATAAAGTAAGAAATGAAGTATAGAAGGATTGATATTTACCCTTATCATTTACGTGTTAAGTAGGAAATTTTAAGTGTAGAAGGATTGATACTGTCCCTTATCATCTAAGTATAGAGTAAGAAATGTTAAGTATAGAAGGATTGATATTTTTCCTTATTATCCATGTGTTAAAGTAAGAAATGTTCGATCAATCCTTCACTAAATTTAACCACTTCATTAATTCACTTAAATAAAATATAGATTTAGTTCTCAAAAAAGAAATTATTTAATAATAACAATTATCCTGATAAACTATTGTCAAAAAACAAACTAAAAACAAAAGTTTTAAATAACAAAAACATAACTATAAAATATTTACACTTATTGTAAACATATTAACAATAAAAACATAACAATAACATACCATAACAAACTGCAGTCTTTATAACGAAAACAATCAATTAATTTAACTTTAGACATATAAATTTTATTATTATCAATTTCCTCATATATTTTAACACACTAACTAATTTTGATCAAAAGTTTTGTTTTTAGTTTTTCTACTTCATAGGTAGAATATAACACGCATGTTAAATCATAACTGTTTGATGTAAAACATATACACACGTTTTGATAAATGGCAATTAAGTTTTAGGAAAATCTTGCAGACGTGTTAGGATTATTTTCTCACACTTAAAGTGAAGTAATACTTCATATAAGTACGAATTGGGGTTATAGAATAGTATATATGACATTTGCAAGGCAAAATATTTACGTGTATTCCATAAAGAATAAAATAAATTTTGCATGTACAAATTTTTCCTAATTAACGCAGATTTTAAATTATTGTCTACTCTAACAAGAAAAATGTTAAAATAATTAAATCTAATATTTTAACACAAATAATTATGCTGCTCTGGTAAGATCATCCTCAGTTATTAAAATTTCAAGTAAGAATAAGTAGGTAATAAAAAGTAAAGCCTGCTTTTTGGTTTCGTGTTAAAAAAACTAAATTCATATAAATACAAAAAAGAGAATATTTGAAAGTTCATAATTGGTAATAATGATGGAACAAATTCCACAGACAACGGGCACATCATTCTATAGAGAATAACCAGAGGGGTCGCTTTAAAGGCTAACTGACATATACGAGCGTTCAGTTTACCGTAACTTAAGCGGTCTTTTGAAATGGAAATTTAAGCGTCCCTCCCTACAGCTGTAGGTTTACATGAGTTGCAAATTACATTACTAATAATTATACTTATAAAAGAATGGAATATTATTAATTACAATATTATTTTAATAATCGCGTTTAGTATACTAACATTTCCTGTGTTTAGAAATTTACAGGAAGTTCTACTTTTACAATTCAACATTCATTTTAAATTTTGTACTAGCCCCTTATGAATCTTGCAAAAGGGCAAAATCGCTAAAATTTTTTTAAAATAGTGTGAAGATTTACTTAAAATAGGAAGATTTTAAATAAAATAGTTTTCTCTAAACGGAAAAAATTATTCAAAAATGTTTTAAAAAATACTGAGTTTTCAATTACAAATTTCTAAATAAAAAAACAGAAACTAAATATAACTAGATCAAATCAAACGGAATGTAGACTAATTTCTGTTACGTTTTAAAAGATAACTCGCTTTATGCGTATAAATAGGCATCTCTTAGTTAAAGTCATGAGGGCTTTTTAGCCTAGTTTTTAAATATATTTTGAAATTTGTTCGTTTTCAAACTATTCTTCAACGTGAACTGTTTTTCCTTAAAACGAGTCATTCATCATTTTTTTAAGTTTTTATTTTCATAAATGCCTCCCCTATTACAAATAACTGAGATAAAACACCTTTCCTTACTTTTCACTACAAAGTGTAAACATACACCATAGAAATAAACCCTGATTTATACTTGAAATAGGGGTTCAGTGGTTTTTCCTTCAAGTGGTTCATAGCATCGTCAACGAATCATATACTGGTATAGTCTATATTATCGATTGGTCAGAATATTATTTTATTTCATTACAAAAATGTAACTGAAGCTTAATGCTTTTATAGTCACTCAATAAGAAAAATAAAATTAGGGTTTGAAGCATACTAAAAGAAAAAAACCTGTTGCAGGTGAATGAACATTTTTAATAACTAGAGGAACGTGGAATTAAACATACAGGAAACGACGAAACTTCCAGAATGAAATCTAATAGGTCAATGACGGATAAATTTGTTTTTTAAAACCTTTTCAGAAACTTGCAACTAATTACATTTTAAATAAGGAGCATAAGACAACATAGGTAAATGCACGACTAGTGCCAAAGCAGCATAGTTACATAAAGTTAGTACTAGTGACTTACTCAGTGTTTAACCTAAAAAAATACAAAAAATATTTAGAATAGAGGAACAAAGGTATGATGATGAACGAGGACAAAAGAGCGAATATAGTTCCCAGAAATGGAGTTTTACCAACGGTGCTGGGAATAAACAAGGTTAAATATACCACAAACACTGGCTTTGAAAAAAAAACGTTAAAAAGCAATGTAATTAAATTTACAGAATAACGTCAAAAAGGACGACAAACAAGGTTATTAAATGAAAACCTAGAAGAAGGAGAGTAAAATATAGGTCCCAAATTTCATGAAAAGATGATGTGAATGAATGTTTGGTCATAATAACGATAAAAAATTGAGAAAGACAAAAGAGAGGAGAATTAAAATACTTGTTTAGGAATTGTGGAGTTTAAAGTTTTAATGCTGAAATTTTAATGAGTTTTAAATTATTGTTTAGCCCGTACCATCACAGGTTACATTGTGAATGCCACAGTCTCAGGTAGGCCTGATAGACCTATACCACAGATAATTCAATCTTTTTACGAAATTAATAGTATAATAGTTGTTATATTCAATAGGTTTTGTAATAATTTGATTCAATATATTTTGAATTACTCGTTCTAATATGGAGTAGGAGGGAGGGGGGTTAAAGTCAACTCACACGTTGAATAAACATCAATATAATGTAAAAACACGTCATAATAGTTAGAAATGTCCATAAACAAAAACCAAAATCCATAGACTCTACATATAAACAAAACATCTGTAATGAATAACGAAAAATTACTAGGAATAAAAGTTAATTACGTAATACATTTTTGTGAAAAGGGAATTATAAAACAGAAAAACTTGTGTAATATATCAACTAGGGAAAAAATCATTATAAATACATAAAACTAGATTTAAATGTAATTGGTAACTTTACCAAAATCACAACAAATAAAAATAATATAGTATTATAAAACTAAAGAGTCATTCAATCATTTCACTAACACATGTGACGCACATCCTTCTGGAGCACTCTAAGCAAATTGGTTTGCGTCATCTTAAACACATGTAGTTTGTCTTGCGCTGTTTTTTGTAATTGCAATGGGAACAGCATGTTCTCTTGTCAATTTTATCCGAAAAAACTTTACTGGTACTGGCTCCAGCTTTCTCTCACAAGATTAAACAGAATTAAATTGGGAATAAATTTTATTTCAATAAAAAAATTTATTGTTCAACATTTATAACCAATAAGACTATTATTTTGTAAGAAACCCTTACTTTAAAACTGAGGAACATTTTATTCGAAGCTATAAAGCGAGAGAAAGAACTGATGCATCGGAGTCACGTATTGAACGTGTGCGCCAAGCATTTTCTCCAGCGAATAAGGAATAATTGTTCCTGTCCAGAGCTCCTCAAAGACACGTTCACGACATTCAAAGAAATTTTATAATGAAGGAAAGTTTTGTAAAATAAAGCTTTCCCTAAAAGATGCCATCTGTTTAACGTGTGATGTCCCTTTTGGAGTTTGCTCCTTTCATAATTCCAAGATATATTTTATTTTCATTTCATCAATTTTTCTTTTCCACGCCCTCCCCTTAATCTCGACATTCTTTTTCAGGATTTAAACCTGCTACACTCTAGGGTTCTTTACTGCTTGATAAGGCCAATAGTATTATTGCAATAAATAAACTCACAATCTTTTCTTGCTAGATACCTCACCCTTATGTTTTGAAGCAATAAATGTATACATAAAAAATATTGAGATGAGTTTCAGTTTGCAATTCATACTGACTTCGTCAGTGAACTTAGAGATTTTACCTAAATAAATAAAACCCCATAACCACAGTACAAAAATATTTATTACTATTACTTTATGTACAATTTGATTACATGGTAATCATCTTCATAAGTACTCCCTTCAGAGAGTAGACTACTTTTGAAAATGATTACCATGTAATCAAATGTACATAAAGTAATTGTAATAAAGATTTCTGTATAGTGGTTATTGGGTTTGATTTATTTAGTTAAAAAATTAGTCCACAGTGCTCAACAAATTTATCAATGAATTTAGAGATATTTTTCAAATTTGTTTCAAATTATTTTTTTATAGCAAAGGGGTTTACTTGCAAGTCAAGAAACACGATTCCGTAAACATACTTTTCTAAACTATAGTGTATTTTTTATTTCTTCTTGTCCTTCGGTTTTAAATCGTCAAGACATAGTAAATTTGTGTATCGTAAGATAGTTGTTTGAAATGTCTTATTTTTTAAAGATGGAATAATGGAAATGTTTTAGGTTACTATAGCGTATCTCGCAGGGAAAACTTTTAAGAAAGTTGAAAAAGATGTTTTTCACGAACAAAGCTTAAATCGTTCAAAATATTGAGATTACCTTTCTTAATTTAAATTGTCGCCCATATCATTTTTGTTGTTTCAAAAGGTTTTATTGAAGATTCTTTTACCTTGACCCAAAATCTATTTCTTTTCAATATAAATACTTTTATAGAATTAATAAATTCATATAATTCCTTACAGTTTAAAACAAATTAATTTAGCATTATTAGGCTTACTCTGATAATGTTTATTCGCTGTTACCTTAAGGTGGAAAGTGTTTCTTCTAAATCTTATGTAGTTGTAAAATATAACTTACAATTTTGTTTGCTTATTTATATTCTACATGTGCAATCTTAGATTAAATCTCAATATTGAAGACTAACGCATTCAGGAGTGCAATTTATTCTGTCCTTCACTGAAAAGATTGTTTCGCAAGGTACCGGACAGACGCCTCTTTATATTTCCGGAGAAACGTTTACCTAGGTAAAGAATGAGATACTGTGCAAGTAATGAGATATTCTACACTAAGTCAATTTGCAGAGGAAAGTTCGTAACCTAGAGTACACTTCCTTATCAATGTCCTGCTGGGAGGTAAACGGGTAGACACTTCCGTACAACCAGGATAGAGCACAGATATTCCAGCGTACGTTCCTTCCTCATGGTCAAAAACAAGAAATTTATGCACTACTACCCTCAGAGTGTTATGCTTAGTGTGAAAAAGAACTTATTCCTAGGCACATTCATTAAACGTTGCTGCCGTGTGCCCTAATATGGAGGAATAATATATCCTAAGGTTAAGGTATACTAGATATGGGATGTAAAGCAGATATTGTTGCATCACCTGAAGTGACTTACCTGAAGCAGATATACTATCTATCGAGAAGGTGATGCCTACCCGTTACACACCATTGTTAGAATAAGGATTAGAAATATTAATGAAATTATGCAGGACTAAGACGAGAATATATTATTCTTTTAAACTATGGAGAAAATTATGGCTGAGGCGAGCAGTTAAAGTGAGCTACAAATACTCTCTACTGGTCTCAAGAAAGGTTTCTACTCCGTACTCGAAATGTAATAGCTGAGTACTAATAGCAGGACCTTAGTACTAATAATAACAGGGCTGAGTATTGGGATGAATACTATTAACAGCGTATCAAGTAAGTAGCAGGGCCTTTATTTGAACTGGGCCTACTCTATACTGGTATAAAGAAAAGTTTCATCTACCCGAGAAAATCATCACTGAGCGGTGCGGATACATTAAGATAGACCTGCTCTCTACTATGATGGGAGACCTAACGACAATACAAGACAAAACTATGGGGATCTCTAAGCAGGAGTGATACCTTGAGATAGACCTGCTCTCTACTAGTCTGATGGGAGACCTAACGACAATACAAGACAAAACTATGAGACTCTTTAAGTAGGAGTGATACCTTGAGATAGACCTGCTCTCTACTGGTCTGATGGGAGACCTATACACAAAACTATGAGACTCTCTCAGCAGGGCCGTAATTTAAGGTAGATCTCATCTCTATTAGTCTGAAACCAGTTCTATAGCCAATCTATAGCAATATAGAAACTATAGCACAATCTAAGCAAAGGTGATACCTTGAGATAGACCTGCTCTCTAATAGTTTGATGGGAGACCTATAGACAATACAAGACAAAACAATTGGACTCTATAAGTAGGAGTGATACCTTGAGCTAGATCTGCTCTCTACTAGTCTGATGGGAGACCTAACGACAATACAAGACAAAACTATGGGACACTCTCAGCAGGGCCGTAACTTGTGGTAGATCTAATCTCTACTAGTCTAAATCAAGATCTATAGCCAATACAATACGAAACTATAGCACCATCTAAGCAAAGTTGATACCTTGAAATAGACCACCTCTCTACTGGTCTGTTGGGAGATCTATAGACAATACAAGACGAAACTATAGCACCATTTAAGCAAAGTTGATACCTTGAGATTGACCTCCTTTCTACTGGTCTGTTGGGAGACCTATAGACAATACAAGACGAAACTATAGCACCATCTAAGCAAAGTTGATACCTTGAGATTGACCTCCTTTCTACTGGTCTGTTGGGAGATCTATAGACAATACAAGACGAAACTATCGCACCATCTAAGCAGGGGTGTTACCTTTTGTTAGAACTACTCTCTACTTGCGTAAAGCAAGATCTATGTATACAATACAAGACGAAACTATGGCACCATCTAAGCATGGGTGTTACCTTGAGTTAGACCTACTCTCTACTAGTATATCGCAAGATCTGTAGACAATACAAGGCAAAACTATGGTATCGTCTAAGCATGGCCGTTTTCTGTATTAGACCTACTGTCTACTAGTATATCGCAAGATCTATAGACAATACAAGGCAAAACTATGGTATCGTCTAAGCATGGCCGTTTTCTGAATTATACCTACTCTCTACTAGTATATCGCAAGATCTGTAGACAATACAAGGCAAAACTATGGTATCGTCTAAGCATGGCCCTTTTCTGAATTAGACCTACTCTCTACTAGTATATTGCAAGGTCTGTAGACAATACAAGGCAAAACTATGGTATCGTCTAAGCATGGTCGTTTTCTGAATTAGACCTACTCTCTACTAGTATATCGCAAGATCTGTAGACAATACAAGGCAAAACTATGGTATCGTCTAAGCATGGCCGTTTTCTGAATTAGACCTACTCTCTACTAGTATATCGCAAGATCTGTAGACAATACAAGGCAAAACTATGGTATCGTCTAAGCATGGCCGTTTTCTGAATTAGACCTACTCTCTACTAGTATATCGCTAGATCTGTAGACAATACAAGGCAAAACTATGGTATCGTCTAAGCACGGCCGTTTTCTGAATTAGACCTAATCTCTACTAGTATATCGCAAGATCTGTAGACAATACAAGGCAAAACTATGGTATCGTCTAAGCATGGCCGTTTTCTGAATTAGACCTACTCTCTACTAGTATATTGCAAGATCTGTAGACAATACAAGGCAAAACTATGGTATCGTCTAAGCATGGCCGTTTTCTGAATTACACCTACTCTCTACTAGTATATCGCAAGATCTGTAGACAATACAAGGCAAAACTATGGTATCGTCTAAGCATGGCCGTTTTCTGAATTAGACCTACTCTCTACTAGTATATCGCTAGATCTGTAGACAATACAAGGCAAAACTATGGTATCGTCTAAGCATGGCCGTTTTCTGAATTAGACCTACTCTCTACTAGTATATCGCAAGATCTGTAGACAATACAAGGCAAAACTATGGTATCGTCTAAGCATGGCCGTTTTCTGAATTAGACCTACTCTCTACTAGTATATTGCAAGATCTGTAGACAATACAAGCAAAACTATGGTATCGTCTAAGCATGGCCGTTTTCTGAATTACACCTACTCTCTACTAGTATATCGCAAGATCTGTAGACAATACAAGGCAAAACTATGGTATCGTCTAAGCATGGCCGTTTTCTGAATTAGACCTACTCTCTACTAGTATATCGCAAGATCTGTAGACAATACAAGGCAAAACTATGGTATCGTCTAAGCATGGCCGTTTTCTGAATTAGACCTACTCTCTACTAGTATATTGCAAGATCTGTAGACAATACAAGGCAAAACTATGGTATCGTCTAAGCATGGCCGTTTTCTGAATTAGACCTACTCTCTACTAGTATATCGCAAGATCTGTAGACAATACAAGGCAAAACTATGGTATCGTCTAAGCATGGCCGTTTTCTGAATTAGACCTACTCTCTACTAGTATATTGCAAGATCTGTAGACAATACAAGGCAAAACTATGGTATCGTCTAAGCATGGCCGTTTTCTGAATTAGACCTACTCTCTACTAGTATATCGCAAGATCTGTAGACAATACAAGGCAAAACTACGGTATCGTCTAAGCATGGAGGTTTTCTGAATTAGACCTACTCTCTACTAGTATATCGCAAGATCTGTAGACAATACAAGGCAAAACTATGGTATCGTCTAAGCATGGCCGTTTTCTGAATTAGACCTACTCTCTACTAGTATATCGCAAGATCTGTAGACAATACAAGGCAAAACTATGGTATCGTCTAAGCATGGCCGTTTTCTGAATTAGACCTACTCTCTACTAGTATATTGCAAGATCTGTAGACAATACAAGGCAAAACTATGGTATCGTCTAAGCATGGCCGTTTTCTGAATTAGACCTACTCTCTACTAGTATATCGCAAGATCTGTAGACAATACAAGGCAAAACTACGGTATCGTCTAAGCATGGCCGTTTTCTGAATTAGACCTACTCTCTACTAGTATATCGCAAGATCTATAGACAATACAAGGCAAAACTATGGTATCGTCTAAGCATGGCCGTTTTCTGAATTAGACCTACTCTCTACTAGTATATCGCAAGATCTGTAGACAATACAAGGCAAAACTATGGTATCGTCTAAGCATGGCCGTTTTCTGAATTAGACCTTCTCTCTACTAGTATATCGCAAGATCTGTAGACAATACAAGGCAATACTATGGTATCGTCTAAGCATGGCCGTTTTCTGAATTAGACCTACTCTCTACTAGTATATCGCAAGATCTGTAGACAATACAAGGCAAAACTATGGTATCGTCTAAGCATGGCCGTTTTCTGAATTAGACCTACTCTCTACTAGTATATCGCAAGATCTATAGAAAATACAAGGCAAAACTATGGTATCGTCTAAGCATGGCCGTTTTCTGAATTAGACCTACTCTCTACTAGTATATCGCAAGATCTGTAGACAATACAAGGCAAAACTATGGTATCGTCTAAGCATGGCCGTTTTCTGAATTAGACCTACTCTCTACTAGTATATCGCAAGATCTGTAGACAATACAAGGCAAAACTATGGTATCGTCTAAGCAT
Source organism: Prosapia bicincta (assembly GCA_036971475.1). Taxonomy (NCBI): domain Eukaryota; kingdom Metazoa; phylum Arthropoda; class Insecta; order Hemiptera; family Cercopidae; genus Prosapia; species Prosapia bicincta. The sequence continues at coordinate 231,277,484 of JBAIZL010000002.1, read as the reverse complement.
GGGTGTTACCTTGAGTTAGACCTACTCTCTACTAGTATATTGCAAGATCTGTAGACAATACAAGGCAAAACTCTGGTATCGTCTAAGCATGGCCGTTTTCTGAATTAGACCTACTCTCTACTAGTATATCGCAAGATCTGTAGACAATACAAGGCAAAACTATGGTATCGTCTAAGCATGGCCGTTTTCTGAATTAGACTTTCTCTCTACTAGTATATCGCAAGATCTGTAGACAATACAAGGCAATACTATGGTATCGTCTAAGCATGGCCGTTTTCTGAATTAGACCTACTCTCTACTAGTATATCGCAAGATCTGTAGACAATACAAGGCAAAACTATGGTATCGTCTAAGCATGGCCGTTTTCTGAATTAGACCTACTCTCTACTAGTATATCGCAAGATCTATAGAAAATACAAGGCAAAACTATGGTATCGTCTAAGCATGGCCGTTTTCTGAATTAGACCTACTCTCTACTAGTATATCGCAAGATCTGTAGACAATACAAGGCAAAACTATGGTATCGTCTAAGCATGGCCGTTTTCTGAATTAGACCTACTCTCTACTAGTATATTGCAAGTTCTGTAGACAATACAAGGCAAAACTATGGTATCGTCTAAGCATGGCCGTTTTCTGAATTAGACCTACTCTCTACTAGTATATCGCAAGATCTGTAGACAATACAAGGCAAAACTACGGTATCGTCTAAGCATGGAGGTTTTCTGAATTAGACCTACTCTCTACTAGTATATCGCAAGATCTGTAGACAATATAAGGCAAAACTATGGTATCGTCTAAGCATGGCCGTTTTCTGAATTAGACCTACTCTCTACTAGTATATCGCAAGATCTGTAGACAATACAAGGCAAAACTATGGTATCGTCTAAGCATGGCCGTTTTCTGAATTAGACCTACTCTCTACTAGTATATTGCAAGATCTGTAGACAATACAAGGCAAAACTATGGTATCGTCTAAGCATGGCCGTTTTCTGAATTAGACCTACTCTCTACTAGTATATCGCAAGATCTGTAGACAATACAAGGCAAAACTACGGTATCGTCTAAGCATGGCCGTTTTCTGAATTAGACCTACTCTCTACTAGTATATCGCAAGATCTATAGACAATACAAGGCAAAACTATGGTATCGTCTAAGCATGGCCGTTTTCTGAATTAGACCTACTCTCTACTAGTATATCGCAAGATCTGTAGACAATACAAGGCAAAACTATGGTATCGTCTAAGCATGGCCGTTTTCTGAATTAGACCTTCTCTCTACTAGTATATCGCAAGATCTGTAGACAATACAAGGCAATACTATGGTATCGTCTAAGCATGGCCGTTTTCTGAATTAGACCTACTCTCTACTAGTATATCGCAAGATCTGTAGACAATACAAGGCAAAACTATGGTATCGTCTAAGCATGGCCGTTTTCTGAATTAGACCTACTCTCTACTAGTATATCGCAAGATCTATAGAAAATACAAGGCAAAACTATGGTATCGTCTAAGCATGGCCGTTTTCTGAATTAGACCTACTCTCTACTAGTATATCGCAAGATCTGTAGACAATACAAGGCAAAACTATGGTATCGTCTAAGCATGGCCGTTTTCTGAATTAGACCTACTCTCTACTAGTATATCGCAAGATCTGTAGACAATACAAGGCAAAACTATGGTATCGTCTAAGCATGGCCGTTTTCTGAATTAGACCTACTCTCTACTAGTATATCGCAAGATCTATAGAAAATACAAGGCAAAACTATGGTATCGTCTAAGCATGGCCGTTTTCTGAATTAGACCTACTCTCTACTAGTATATCGCAAGATCTGTAGACAATACAAGGCAAAACTATGGTATCGTCTAAGCATGGCCGTTTTCTGAATTAGACCTACTCTCTACTAGTATATTGCAAGATCTGTAGACAATACAAGGCAAAACTATGGTATCGTCTAAGCATGGCCGTTTTCTGAATTAGACCTTCTCTCTACTAGTATATCGCAAGATCTGTAGACAATACAAGGCAAAACTATGGTATCGTCTAAGCATGGCCGTTTTCTGAATTAGACCTTCTCTCTACTAGTATATCGCAAGATCTGTAGACAATACAAGGCAAAACTATGGTATCGTCTAAGTATGGCCGTTTTCTGAATTAGACCTACTCTCTACTAGTATATCGCAAGATCTGTAGACAATACAAGGCAAAACTATGTTATCGTCTAAGCATGGCCGTTTTCTGAATTAGAGCTACTCTCTACTAGTATATCGCAAGATCTATAGACAATACAAGGCAAAACTATGGTATCGTCTAAGCATGGCCGTTTTCTGGATTAGACCTACTCTCTACTAGTATATCGCAAGATCTGTAGACAATACAAGGCAAAACTAAGGTATCGTCTAAGCATGGCCGTTTTCTGAATTAGACCTACTCTCTACTAGTATATTGCAAGATCTGTAGACAATACAAGGCAAAACTATGGTATCGTCTAAGCATTGCCGTTTTCTGAATTAGACCTACTCTCTACTAGTATATCGCAAGATCTGTAGACAATACAAGGCAAAACTATGGTATCGTCTAAGCATGGCCGTTTTCTGAATTAGACCTACTCTCTACTAGTATATCGCAAGATCTATAGACAATACAAGGCAAAACTATGGTATCGTCTAAGCATGGCCGTTTTCTGAATTAGACCTACTCTCTACTAGTATATCGTAAGATCTGTAGACAATACAAGCAAAACTATGGTATCGTCTAAACATGGCCGTTTTCTGAATTAGACCTACTCTCTACTAGTATATCGCAAGATCTGTAGACAATACAAGGCAAAACTATGGTATCGTCTAAGCATGGCCGTTTTCTGAATTAGACCTTCTCTCTACTAGTATAATGCAAGATCTATAGACAATACAAGACGAAACTATGGCACCATCTAAGCATGGGTGTTACCTTGAGTTAGACCTACTCTCTACTAGTATATCGCAAGATCTGTAGACAATACAAGGCAAAACTATGGTATCGTCTAAGCATGGCCGTTTTCTGAATTAGACCTACTCTCTACTAGTATATCGCAAGATCTGTAGACAATACAAGGCAAAACTATGGTATCGTCTAAGCATGGCCGTTTTCTGAATTAGACCTACTCTCTACTAGTATATCGCAAGATCTGTAGACAATACAAGGCAAAACTATGATATCGTCTAAGCATGGCCGTTTTCTGAATTAGACCTACTCTCTACTAGTATATTGCAAGATCTATAGACAATACAAGACGAAACTATGGCACCATCTAAGCATGGGTGTTACCTTGAGTTAGACCTACTCTCTACTAGTATATCGCAAGATCTGTAGACAATACAAGGCAAAACTATGGTATCGTCTAAGCATGGCCGTTTTCTGAATTAGACCTACTCTCTACTAGTATATCGCAAGATCTGTAGATAATACAAGGCAAAACTATGGTATCGTCTAAGCATGGGTGTTACCTTGAGTTAGACCTACTCTCTACTAGTATATCGCAAGATCTGTAGACAATACAAGGCAAAACTATGGCACCATCTAAGCATGGGTGTTACCTTGAGTTAGACCTACTCTCTACTAGTATATCGCAAGATCTGTAGACAATACAAGGCAAAACTATGGTATCGTCTAAGCATGGCCGTTTTCTTAATTAGACCTACTCTCTACTGGTATATTGCAAGATCTATAGACAATACAAGACGAAACTATGGCACCATCTAAGCATGGGTGTTACCTTGAGTTAGACCTACTCTCTACTAGTATATCGCAAGATCTGTAGACAATACAAGGCAAAACTATGGTATCGTCTAAGCATGGCCGTTTTCTGAATTAGACCTACTCTCTACTAGTATATCGCAAGATCTGTAGACAATACAAGGCAAAACTATGGTATCGTCTAAGCATGGCCGTTTTCTGAATTAGACCTACTCTCTACTAGTATATCGGAAGATCTGTAGACAATACAAGGCAAAACTATGGTATCGTCTAAGCATGGCCGTTTTCTGAATTAGACCTACTCTCTACTAGTATATCGCAAGATCTGTACGCAATACAAGGCAAAACTATGGTATCGTCTAAGCATGGCCGTTTTCTGAATTAGACCTACTCTCTACTAGTATATCGCAAGATCTGTAGACAATACAAGGCAAAACTATGGTATCGTCTAAGCATGGCCGTTTTCTGAATTAGACCTACTCTCTACTAGTATATCGCAAGATCTGTAGACAATACAAGGCAAAACTATGGTATCGTCTAAGCATGGCCGTTTTCTGAATTAGACCTACTCTCTACTAGTATATCGCAAGATCTGTAGACAATACAAGGCAAAACTATGGTATCGTCTAAGCATGGCCGTTTTCTGAATTAGACCTACTCTCTACTAGTATATCGTAAGATCTGTAGACAATACAAGGCAAAACTATGGTATCGTCTAAGCATGGCCGTTTTCTGAATTAGACCTACTCTCTACTAGTATATCGCAAGATCTGTAGACAATACAAGGCAAAACTATGGTATCGTCTAAGCATGGCCGTTTTCTGAATTAGACCTACTCTCTACTAGTATATTGCAAGATCTATAGACAATACAAGACGAAACTATGGCACCATCTAAGCATGGGTGTTACCTTGAGTTAGACCTACTCTCTACTAGTATATCGCAAGATCTGTAGACAATACAAAGCAAAACTATGGTATCGTCTAAGCATGGCCGTTTTCTGAATTAGACCTACTCTCTACTAGTATATCGCAAGATCTGTAGACAATACAAGGCAAAACTATGGTATCGTCTAAGCATGGCCGTTTTCTGAATTAGACCTACTCTCTACTAGTATATCGCAAGATCTGTAGATAATACAAGGCAAAACTATGGTATCGTCTAAGCATGGGTGTTACCTTGAGTTAGACCTACTCTCTACTAGTATATTGCAAGATCTGTAGACAATACAAGGCAAAACTATGTCACCATCTAAGCATGGGTGTTACCTTGAGTTAGACCTACTCTCTACTAGTATATCTCAAGATCTGTAGACAATACAAGGCAAAACTATGGTATCGTCTAAGCATGGCCGTTTTCCTAATTAGACCTACTCTCTACTGGTATATTGCAAGATCTATAGACAATACAAGACGAAACTATGGCACCATCTAAGCATGGGTGTTACCTTGAGTTAGACCTACTCTCTACTAGTATATCGCAAGATCTGTAGACAATACAAGGCAAAACTATCGTATCGTCTAAGCATGGCCGTTTTCTGAATTAGACCTACTCTCTACTGGTATATTGCAAGATCTATAGACAATACAAGACGAAACTATGGCACCATCTATGCATGGGTGTTACTTTGTGTAGATTTACTCTCTACTGGTATATAGCAAGATCTATAGACAATACAAGACAAAACTATGGCACCTTCTAAGCATGGGTGTTGCTTTGTGTAGATCTACTCTATACTCGTATATAGCAAGATCTAGAGACAACACAAGACAAAACTATGACACCATCTAAGCATGGGTGTTACTTTGTGTAGATCTACTCTATACTGGCATATAGCAATATCTATAGACAAACAAGACAACACTATGGCACCATCTAAGCAGGGGTGTTACTTTGTGTTAGACTTACTCTCTACTGGTATATATCAAGATCTATAGACAATACAAGACAAAACTATGGCATTGTCTAGGTAGGACAGTTATCTAAATTAGACCTACTATCTCCTGATGTGATGAAATGTTTCTACCCACTTACCGAGAGCAGTTTTGTTACCGGCAGAGCAGGTTGTTTATCGTATTTAGACCTACTATCTACTGATGGAAAGATACTGTTAGCAATTTAAAAAAATTACTTTTTTGTTTATTATCATTCTATAAATAAATAGAAAGGATATGATAACTGTATAAATATATTGCATTTTACTTACTTATACCTAAAACTAACCTAAAACCTAATCTCCACATGATGTTAATCTTTAGTTTTTTTTTCAGTAAATTATTGAAGACTATGTAAGTTTTAAATGTTACTTTTCAAAATTTGCAACAATTATATAGAGTAAAAGTATAGGCTAAGTTCAAAACATTCAAGTAACATGCTACTAATAATTCAATTCACTAAAACTTTAAGACACATTTATAAATTATTTCAACATATTTATTTTGTTGGAAATTAAAACGTTGAACTCTTGTATATTCTTTCTCGATTTACAACTCTCCTATCATTAACAAGTAGCAATACAGACAACAAACTTATTTTAGACTGTTTTTATATTTTCGTCATTTCCGTAAATCTTAATACCAGTCCCAAGCCTGGAGCCCATCCTTCATTCTGTGGGATGTGGAGGGAGGAGGGATGAAGGAGTAGCACCTCCTAAAAAAACCCTGGTCCATCTGGCCCGGATGGTAGTACTTTGTGAGGGCTCCTGCCAAATGTTACTAGGTGAAACACGGTCCACGGCTCTGAAAGCGGATGAAGTTATTTAATGACTCAACGATGGATGAGGCGGATGAGCTCTGTTGCCTTGCACGAGGAGTCTTTACTCAAACGCTAGAAGGAGGTGCTCCGAAATAAAACCAAATAATATTCATTATGATGAATAAGGAGAAGACTATTAAATGTACGGTGCAGGGAGTCGGATCCCCAGTACCGGCGGCCGTCGGGGGTGAGCGAGTGGGCCCCGGGTCGTCGACAACCTGCGACCACTCTTCCCACTCTTCCTAGCGAGTGATCCACTGGGCTCAGAGGGAAGTAAATACTACAAGTGATAGAGACCCTTTTTGTAAATCCTCTATGGTGCTTAGAACTCCACCAGAAAGTAAGTCAGAAGATAACTTCGCGAGACACAAATTGAAGGAAATGGAGCTGCTATGCAAAGAGTTGAAGAAAGATATTGAAGAACTGAAAGATGAAAACAGAAAATTTAGAAACGCACAAAGTGAAGACAAACAAATGCATGAACTAGAAGAAGAGAAAAAGGCTGAAAATTATTCTACTGATGAAGAGCAACTTACTCGTGAAACGGACTGGATCCTGAGCGGGTACAGATCACGTCGAAACAAAAAAAGAAAAGCCGAATTGTCACCGAAGCTTTCACCACAGCAACGTACTAGTGGTACAGCAAAGATTACACAGGGCATTCAGCGAAGAGAATGTCAGACGCCAGGTGGTACAGCGAGGATTGCATGAGGCATCCAGCGACGGGATCATCAGCCACCACCAATCAACATAACTGGGGTCAATGACTATAACAGACTGTATGGAATTCTTAAGGCTGAGTCTAAGGATGACTTCAAAGTCTCCGCATTAAATAATAACGTATGGAAAATTAATGTGCAAGATCCAGACTCTTATAGAGCACTTACCAGTAGGCTAGAAATTGAAAACCTTGAATGGTATTCTTACGGAAATAAAAATGACAGGCCCCAGCGCTTAATGGTCAGAGGTCTACACGACTCCTGTAGTAAGGAGGATATAATGAATGAGCTTCAAGGCCGGGGCTTTAACTTGCTGGATGTTGTAAATATTTTAAAGAAAGAAAGCAAATCCAATGAGCAGGGGCAGGTGGTGACTACTAAGCGGGGTCTCCCATTGTTTATGCTCACATTCGACAAACAGGAAGACCCAAAGCGCGTGTTTGACCTCAAGATGATACTCCATATGGTGATAAAAGTAGAAGGTCTGAGGAGGAATTCAAGGTCAATTCCTCAATGCAAATGATGCCAAGGGTTCAACCATACTCAAGCTTACTGACGAAGGGAAGCAAAGTGCGTGAAGTGCGCTGGCAAAAACTTCACAAAAGACTGCACTGTTAGTAGACAGACTGTGCCAAAATGTATTAATTATAAAGGCGAGCATCCGGCCAACTATAGAGGGTGTGAAGTCGCCAAAGAACTGAACTTCAGAAACGGAGAAATAATGTTAACTCTAAACCAGACAGACAACTAATAAGGCGAGCGCAGCCCGCCAGTGAAGGGCAACTTGAACTGCAGCTTAATTTAAGGGAAACCAAATTCGATGAAAAATCGTTCGCTCAAGTAACAACCAACAAATCCTTGAAAACTGTGTCATACGAAAAGGATGAAGCGTTATCCATAGGGCAAAAACTGGCTCATATCCATCATCGGCTAGAGGAGCAAAGTGAAATAAATTGTAAATATTGTACAGGCTCACCGAGCTAGAGAAGACTGTTAAAAAACCAGTTTCAATAAGCAACAATACCGTATAACTTACGAATAGCCACATGGAATGCCAATGGGCTTCAAAATAAAATTCATGAATTGGAACTGTTTCTTAATAGTGAGAACATTGATATATGTCTTGTGTCTGAAACACATTTTACACGACAAAATGTAGTTAAGGTGTGGGGGTTTGATATTTACTACATCAACCACCCGTCAGGAATAGCCAGAGGAGGTTCTGCAGTGATTATTAAAAAAAACTATTAGCCATTCTCTCGATCTGAAGATACAACTTGCTATGATGCAAGTCACTACGATTCTGGTATATCCAAAGAATAGAGAATCCTTCTCAGTTTCTGCAATCTATTGCCCACCACAGTATAGTTTGCACCAAGTCGACTACATTGAGCTTTTTACCAGCCTCGGTCGCAAGTTTTTGTTGGGTGGTGACTTCAATACAAAACATACCTTTTGGGGCTCCCGTCTAATAACTCCGAGAGGAAGGGTATTGTATTAAGCTGGATGCAAACAAAATTGTTACTTCTATTCAACTGGAAGGACAACTGACATCAGAAAACTGCCTGACTTGATTGACTTTTTTGTCGGAAGAGGGCTTGCAGGGTACTGCATTAGGACAGAAAGCTGTGGTGATCTCAGCTCTGACCACACACCGGTCATTCTATCAATTAGCGAAAAACTCTTGTTACGACAAACAGCTCCTAAGTTGACAAGTAAAAGCACAGACTGGGAGAGCTTCTGGCTGGAGCTGGAAGATAAAATCGAGCTTGCTGTGCTTATAAGAAACAGCAACCAACTCGAAGAAGAGGTGGAGAGGTTTGTCAATCACCTACAACTGGCTTCTTGGAACAACATCCCTGACCCTATTAACAAGCCGGTTAACAATAAAAAATGCTGCACCATTGAGGTCCGTCTACTAGTGAAAGAGAAGAGGAAAGCTCGACGGTGATGGCATCAGACGCGTGATCCAGCTGACAAGACCACGCTAAATCGTCCCCCTGAGGTAAGTCAAGAGTGATGAAGTCAGCAACTATCTTCATGGTATGACGGCAGATAAAGTAAATGACTATTCTCTGTGGAAAGCCACAAGTTCACTCAAGAGACCAAAAACACAAATACCACCCATCAGAGTCGGCAATCACACATGGGCTAAAACTGATAAAGAAAAAGTAGAGGTCTTTGCTGACTATCTAGCAGATAACTTTACCCCTTTGCCAAGACAAACTGCCAGTGAAAATACCACGTACTTACGGAGGACTGATAACCTGATGATTCAACATGTCACCTTCAAAGAACTTCAGGAAGAATTAACAAAGGTTTCAAATAAAAAAGCTCCCGGGTATGATCTGATCACTGGAGAGATACTGAAGGAGCTGCCACACAGAGTTGTCATGAAACTTTTCCACTTGCTCAATGCGTGCTTCCGGTTAAAATATGTTCCTAGACAGTGGAAGGTAGCTGAAATCTTAATGATTGCGAAGCCAGGGAAACCATCGAATGAGAAGACATCTTATCGCCCGATATCATTGCTTCCAGTGACATCAAAGATTTTTGAGAGACTGCTGCTGAAACGACGCAAACCAATAATTGAAGAACGAGGCTTGGTTCCAAACCACCAATTCGGCTTCAGGAGCAAACACTCCATTATAGACCAGGTGCACCGAATTGTAGAAGTAGTTGAGGAAACCTTGGAGATGAAGAGGGTATGCTCTGGTGTCTTCCTCGATGTTTCCCAGGCATTTGATCGTATTTGGCACGGTGGCTTACTATATAAAATTCATCGAGATCTTCTAGAAGAATTCTGGCAAATACTAAACTCTTATCTGGCGGACAGAATCTTCCGCGTCAAGCAGGGTAGGGAGTACTCTGGTTTCAGGGACATCGTTGCTGGGGTGCCTCAGGGTAGTGCCCTTGGACCGGTATTGTACCTCTTGTATTCAAGGGACATACCTGTAAATGGGAATACAATTATGGCGACGTTTGCAGATGACACAGCTATCCTGTCTGTTGCACAAAATGAGGCTGCGCAACAGCTAAATTGCAGATCACCCTGGATAGTGTTACTGAGTGAACTAGGCAGTGGCGCATAAAACTTAAAATGAAAATAAATCTGCTCATATTATTTTTACCAATAAGGCAGAGAGCAAAACTGATCTCATAATAAATAGCCGGGTTGTTCCTAATTGTAAGGAGGTGAAATACCTAGGTTTAACATTGGACGCAAAATTGAACTGGAAATCTCATGTGAAGAAAAAAAGAGATGAACTAGATATAAGATACAGAAGACTAGCATGGCTCATGAACCGGTATTCGGAGTTAAGCCCCTACAATAAACTCCTTGTTTATAAGCAAGTGCTAAAGCCAGTATGGACATACGGGTTACCACTTTGGGGATGCACCAAGAGCAGCAATTTACAAGTAATAGAACGCTTCCAAAATAAAGTGTTGAGAGCTATAGTGGGAGCTCCATGGTACGTCCGTAACTATTATATACTTAGGGACCTCAAGATAAAGAACGTGAGAGAGGAGGCCGCCACTGCAGCAGTGAATCACTTCGGGCGGCTCCAGGAACATACGAACCTTGCAGCTATGAGACTAGCTCACAGGATACCAGTGCGTAGACTTAAGCGCACTAAACCTTTGGACTTAATTCCAGAGCAACATTAAGTCATTCTTGTTCATTGGAACAAGACGAACATTGTAATCTCCATCAGAAATCAAGCTGCTAGATAGGATTTATCTTAGTTGCAGTTTATAATATATAAATTAAAAAAAAAAAAAAAAAAAATCCGTAAAGATTTTATTTTATCGATTGCATAATTAAACAGCTAGGCTGGGCAGAGCTGACATACAGGTCCGTATTCTTATTGTGCTCTTGAAATACCTTGACAACAAAATCATTCATAGAGATTGGTGTTTGCTTGAGACAACATGCAACATGTGCAATAGATGGAGATAATGTTAGAATGAAGGTTGGGGCTTTTCGTCAGATCTTCATAAACCTTCTTCCAGCTTGGTAACGGTTATTTGCACACATTGTCTTTGTAGCTTTCCACAACTGTTTTCACGTTTCGTGCTCTGATATTATTCCTTAATTAGGATGCTTCAAAATAGTAGAAGTATTAAATACGTTATGATGAATGTGTTTCCCGTTGGCTGTCACTTCCAGAAACATTCGAGGTTTAGAACGTATACATAGATGTTCAGGCTGGAGCGGTTACGTCATAGTTGCTAACCATTATGTGAAAAAGAATTCGCTAGCTGTCTGTTTAGTCCGATTGTCAATATCTCTTTCGAAATGTCCCAGGATAACTTTAAATGGCACTGTTAAGAAATCCACTGTTTTCTATACTAATTTTCACCTAGGAATGATTTGTCATGATATGATCAATTTTACTGGAAAAAGTAATAATTACTGTAAATTGCTGCTCCTATCCACATCCTCTTTTCTCCTGAGCTATTGCATTTCGTCAGTGTCGATACAAAGATTTGGTCCCGTATCTGTGAGTCGTTCCCCTATCCGCTACCTGGAGAAGCGCCCGATAAGGAAAAAGCAACCCTTTACCAGACCTTTTTTATATTATCACAAAAATCATCACATAACGTTTACACTCATAAAAATATAAGTTTAGTGAGTCGACGGTTAGTGAGCCAACATTTTATTTAAAATAATTGGCAACGTTTCGAAACCGAGTTTTTTTTCATCTTCAGGCCTAAGTAGTCTGCTAATAAAAAAATTAAAATTTACAAGAAATTTATACAAATTATTACTAGATAACAATTACGCTATCCATTATAAATTGCATTAATAAATTATTATTTTATTATGTGTGACCATTTATAGGTAAGAATTTGTATGAGTTTTATGTAAAATCTAATTTTTTCATTATGTACTTGAGCCTGAAGATGAAAACAAATTATTTTACAAAACATAACTAGAGGCCTTAAATAAATTATACTTGATTCGTAAAAGCACATCACATCCTATATAGTCTCAAAACGTTTAAACATTTGGGAAATCTCCCATTTTAACTCAATCCAAGAACAAATTGAAATTGAAATTCAACAGTGATGACATTGTTGTCCCTTAATGTTATACATTGAATTTGTAATTGAAGTTTAGTATTTTAAATTGTTAAAAGATATTCAAGCCGTAAACATAACCTTACTCTGTTAAGAATGTAAAATTAGATTGTGTTGGAACAATTTTTAATTTAAAAAAAAAACCTAACCAATGTTCTTTCCCTGCTACAGCAAACTTTGAAAGACAGGCTCCAGTCAGTTTTAGTTTCCCCTCACACACACACTTTCTACCACCATTTTCTTCAATTACCTGTTCCACTCTCTAATTACGAAAATAACCGTTATTTCCTTTAGAAACTACGTCCCGTGAATAAATGCATTCAGAAACCCTAACAATGGGTCTTTCCCCCGACCTTTTGAACACTCTTGTTTAACAGTAAAAAAAAGTTGAATAAAATTTTGATTGAAATTGAAAAGAAAAACTACATTAAATTTGATAAAATTCTATTTCTGAAAATTATTTGTTAATTAATTAACACTATAAATGTCTAATAATGTTCACTACTTAGGGTATAAAATTATAACGTACTACGTGAAAAACCCTCTGTATTTCCCCAACAGAACTGATCTGTTTACCGACGTTTTATTAGTATACTGGTAGAAATAATTTCGGTATCTCCTCCCATACCGAATGGTATGTCAGTCGTTCAGTGCTGACTTGCTCTTTATCTCGTTGCAAATCTATTTTCTCCTTTTTGTTCAGTTTCGGTACTTTTGATTGTTCAGCCACTACATCATATCACTGCAGTGGACATATAGATCCAGCAGTGTTAACCTGCAGTCTCGCTAAGCGGGTTAGCAGCCAGTAAAATTGCCAGCAAGCAGCCTAGTCTAACTTAACAACTAGTCTGAATGGCAGCGAGCTAGTATTTAACACAAGAAAACAGAATTCGAACGTGTTTAACTTTTAACGCTGCCTACAGCCGGCAATAGTCACGTGACCTTAATATCCCCACTCAGCTGTATCTTACTAGTCACTGGTGAAATGAGTAGTGTAATGCTATTTTTATGTATTGTATAATATCTTTATATTTTATAGAATGTCTTTTCGTAAAATAACATTGAATATGTTTGACACAAACAAGTGGTTAGGCAAATACATTGTAACAGTTTTAGATTTATTACAAATTTTTCGCTCTCTGTGAAACGCTTCATCGGTAAACTAAATTAATAGAAAAGATAAAGATGTCCCATATAGTGACATATTTCAAGAACCTTAGCAACGAAGCCCAAAAAAATCTTGACTTCATTTGAAAGAAAAATAAAAAGTGCACGAGGTACGTTCAAAGATGAATACATTCAGTTGTAATAGCCCCTTAAATTTAGTAAATGACATTCTTAAAATGTTTTGTAAGATAATGGATTTCTAATTCTAGTTCCTTAAGAAGTCTTGATAATGCCCCCCCCCCCAAATTGGGTTTCTCCTAATAGTCCCTGCCCAGCCTGTCGTGTTCACACAACTCTTTAACTCAAATAACTAATGAACGTATCTAAGCCTCACGACTTGGAACAAAAAGTGGCAAGTTGTACTCACACAAACAACAACAATCACTGTACTAGCGGTTATATGCTAGGCTTGTATCAACCCGTTCTCCTTCGCGACTTGATTGTGATATTGCCTACACAACCTAATCTGTACACGGCTTGATTGACCGTGGCATTGTCTCTATGTTGTTATACAACCTATTCCTTCAACACAATTGTTGAGAACAATAAAATGTATGTAACAGATCAACATTAGCTTTCTCCGGTTACATACTATTTGGATTTCAGCTTATAATTATAAATATTCGAATTATGGTTTAATATGTTTTTATTGCCAGCTTGGGTCCCCTTGAAAACTTGTGTATAAGTATGAGTCTTTGCTCGTGATAGATAATTTTTAAGCTTAGAAACAGAATTTTCAGTTTTTCCCGAGCAACAAAATAATTCACAATGAAAGCTCTCCCATGTTCAAGTTTGGTACATTCTATCTGTTTCCCGGCCAGATCTTCAAATGAAACAAACCGTACTTTAAACCTCCTCTCCTTCCTTCTGCTTCGTGTTATAATATCAATAGTTTAGTTGCATCTTTTTCCCTACTTGTATTATAACTTTCTTCTCTTAGTTTTTCATAACTGAGTTTTATTTTTCGCATTGTCCTAGCCAATATTTAAACGGCTCAAGTATTTCTCACTTGTGAGTATATTGAAAATGCCTGAGCTGAATTTTGTTTAAACTTTTTCAGAGCACTATAAAATGCATTCTGCTAGTTTTATTATGCCATACTAGTTTTATTTCGCCTACAGCTATTACAATTATTTATAAGGCAATTTGTTGTCGAGTAACAAAAGAAAATCATTAGTTTTTACAACCAAGAGTATTTGATATCTTTTTACGTACGTGTCTACCTGATGATGAAAGAGCCTGGTGAATATTTTGAGAAGAACAATCTCCCTCTTTTTCTTGAGAAGTAATCTGCTCTGGAGTAGATTCGTTCCGTTCTATATCTCTGTCACAATTCTATGTGTATCCTGATAGTTTTAATATCGTATAGTCACAGATATTCCTTATAATTTTGTTTTAGTTTTTAGGCGATCAATATGGCCAATATCGCCTAAGAAGGATAGGAAAAAATGTGAATACAGGTATCATGGAAGTAAGTACTGGATGGAACGGGATAGTATGATCTCCTTAAAGAATTAATTCTTATTTGTATTAGACGTAATTATTGGGATCGTAGTAGGACGTGTTGTTGACACACCCGCTTATAATATAATTGTAGACTGAATTAGGAATTAAGGTATGGCCCTATGATAACCTGTTATAACTCACGAGATATGGCATGATACTTAAGATTGCACAGGAGTGGAATTCGTCCTCTATACAGGTATCTAGGCACAGTGATTGTACTGTAAACCCGGATAAAGGTAGACAGCCCACCAATAATTTAGTTTGAGGGCATCCGAGACTCGTCGACGGTACAGCATGTGTCGCTAAATAAAACGAATGGTTACTCTACCTGAACAGATTTATGTAGACTCAATTAATCTAATATTAAACTAATAGGTTAATAATTGAAACAATTTTGCATACGATGTTCTTTGTTTTGGTTTCTTAACTAGTTTTCGTAGTTATATATTTAAGTTGTGGCACGATTAATCGAATTTCTTAACAGCGGTTTAGGAAAGCCAGGTAGGTTATTTGTTATGCACCGGAGAGTTGTGTAAGTGACGCTGAACTAGATTGAATATATATCCTTGTCTCTCTTTCCTCATTAAAAGCTCTCACTACGTACATTAAAACAAAGTCTGCATTATTTATATGAAATGAAAAATTACAGAAGTAATATTTCGCAATTCTCTGAGACGTAATGCAGTCTTAATAAAGCACCGTTTCTATGTAAATTGGTGCAGACACTACCTTTAGTTACAGGCGAGAGACTTTGTTAGAATAAAAATGAACTAAAAATTTAATTAACTTTACCAACTTTCTTAAGTGAACAATTGCCAGTGTAGTGACGAACAAATGGGGACTCAGAGTATCCAACATGCGACTTCTACCCCGAGTCAAAGAATGCAGAGATAGAAGATAACTGAGGAGAATCTACAATGCAGCACACGATTCCAGGACCCATTAGCATCAGCCCCGAGACTGGGAGCTTTGTGCTACGACCTGAAGTCGCCAAAGCCACGAACTAGCCACCGCCACGGGACCAGAATACTCTGAATCGGTAGAACCTTCCTAGTGTCCAAATTTTTCGTACTTTATGCCCATATGGTTGATTCTATTATAGTATTCAATAGGACATCTATCCACCCTGAAGTAAACCAATTTTTTCCGGTTACGACAGAATGTTATTTAAGGCTACGCACGCATGAGAGCGTTGTAACGTGCGATGTTTTTTCCTTTCGGTTAAAAAAATCTCCATCAATTACGATTCACATCATGCAGTGCATACTAACTTGAATTTGCTTTAAAAATTCATTTAATATGCATTGTGTTTCTGAGACAAATACATGCCGCGTACAAAATAAACGATTACAAATAGAACATGCAATACAAACCGTATA
>JBAIZL010000002.1:231206142-231256142 GCA_036971475.1 Prosapia bicincta | reverse complement strand
GCTTTTATTGTCACAATTTTACTAATATTTTGATTTGTTATATAGTCCGTATTGTCTATTCTTACGTGTTTCTATATGCCTACATGCCTACAGATGTTTCTAATACCTATCATCTATCATCGTAATATTTAAGTTATAAATGATTATACTATAATATACATATATATTTGTTTATTGATATATATATATTTAATTAAACACACACACACACATATATATATATATATATATATATATATATATACACACACACACAAATATATATACACACACACACACACACACACACACACACACACACACACACACACACACACACACACATATGTAAAACAACATAGGTTATTCAAATACAAGAATATTTATTAATTTATATTCTTATGATAAATAATTTATATTTTTATTCTTATATTTATTTAATTTTATTTAAGAATATGAATATAAATTAATAATATTCTTGTATTTTAATAATCTATGTTTTTTTAGTTTATTAAAGAAGATAACATATTATAAATAAATATATATTGTCCCACCTCGTGTATATATATATATATATATATACACACACATGAGGTGGAACACTTAAGTAATGAGACTGATTTTATTGCCGCGCTTGTGGTAAACCTTCGACTTCGAAATTTCTTTCCCTTTCCCCCTCATCCTTCCCCTCTCCTTTGATATGTTTACCATCGCTCTAGTTTGTTTAGTTCACCTGCTGTGTCGTGATTAAAATATGTGTGTTGGTGGTGCTTGTCACGAAAATGGAGCGTATGCTAAAATCGTAATAGTCGTAAAACTGCGTAGTGATAGTGCTCTCAGTCGTGCCCAGGTGTTTCGATGTCATAAAAAGTTTAAGGAGGGGCGGAAGACGATGCACGGAGCGGGAGACCAGTCGAAGTGCGAACTGACGCGAATGCGCAGCGAGTGCACGCCATAATCCGTAAAGGTAGGCGTTTAACAGTTCGAATGTTGGCTTTGGAACTAGGCATGAACTGTGAAACAGTCAAACACATTTTAATCGACGATTTTGGGATGAAAAAATTGTGCGCGAAGATGGTTCCAAAAAACCTTTCCGTGGTGCAGCATCGAATAAACGTCGCAGAAGAATGTTTGGTGCGATATGAAAACGATTAGACGCTGCACATGAGTTATTACAGGCGATGAGAGCGGGTTTTCCAATACGACCCGGAAACCAAATGCCAGAGCTCACAATGGTTGTCTCCGCACACCCTTTACCCGAATAAAGATCGCATGAGCAAATCGAGTTTGAAAGTGATGATCATTACCTTTTTAGATAGCCATGGAATCGTCCACAAAGAATTTGTTCCACTGGGATGTAAATCAAGTCTACTATCGGCAAGTATTCGAAAGATTGCGGAAACGCGTCAACAGGGTGCGCCTAGATATCGCAAAGTACTGAATCCTTCATTACGACAACGCGCCGTACCACAACGCCCTCGGCGTGTCGCAGTATTTGGCCTCTAAAGGGATTTTCGTGTTGTAATAGCCGCCTTATTCGCCTGATATAATACCCGTAACTTTTTTCCTGTATCCTACAGCAAAATCGGAGGTCAAAGGAACCCATTTCGAGTCGATTGCGGACATCCAAGTGGCCGTGATGAGGGTACTCGCGGACATCGCAGTCGAAGCGTTCCAGTAATGTTACGAAGCTTAGAAAACGCGCTGGAATCGTTTTATAGCTGCGAAAGGTGACTACTGTGAAGGGGATGGTAGAGTTGTAGAATAATTTTTAAATATACGGTTTTTATGGAATCAGTCTCATTACTGAATTGTCACACCTCGTGTATATATATATATATATATATATACACACACATAAAAAATGTTTTATACTAACTAAAGAGATCGAGAAACATCTCTTAGAATTTTACAAATGAATTGTGCTTATAACTGTATGCAGCCTCAAAAATTCCGTATATGATTATTTACAACAATTTTATTTACCTATTAATTTTAATAAAAAATATTCCGATAATTTTATTAAAACGTAGAACTCAATGTGAATAAATTACTACCACAGCACAAGTAGGGACATAATTAATTCCAGGCCTCTCCCAAATGTGTCAAATGACACTTCAGACCGCACCACACTCACCCCGGGCTATTTCATGGTTGGATCTCGACTGTTATCAGTTCCAAATGAGGATCTTAACAAAGCACCTGCTAGTCGCTAAATCCCTTGTAATTGGTTAAGGTCTTTCACCAACATGTTTGAAGTGCCACTTAAAATATATCCAAAATTTTCAAAAGGGAGGGAAGTGGAATTTGCTAGCTGTAAACCTTCGATTTGGTGAATTCACCTTAGTGCTTTAACCTGTACCTCCTCTTTTTGGCATCTAGTGTTTACCCGAAGAAAGTGGGGTTGTACGTGTTATAAATTTAAAGAGACAAAAGGAAACCTTGTTAAGATCTGCTCACTAGATTTCACCTCTACCTCTAAGCTCAAAATGAATTTGCCCCAAAAATGAGCAGTTGTAGCATAAATATTATTTTCCTCCTATACACTTTTTACTATTAATTTCTCTAAAAAAACTACTTAGTTTTATCTTTCTTGAATGGTTATAGATAACTTTGTGTTTAGTTTTGTAGGATTATAGACTGCCGTTATATTGAGTATTCATTGTATATTAAATATCCTTCATTAAAATTAAAATTCCAGCAAAATCAAACCCCGGGCTCATTATCTGATTCCCTACGCATAGTTTACGTATTCGGCCAGTAGAGTCATGTTGGAACTGCTTACATCTCATCAGATCCCAGTGCAAACGCAAGGCTATTGCCATGCACTCATTATCTGATTCCCTACGCATAGTTTACGTATTCGGCCAGTAGAGTCATGTTGGAACTGCTTACATCTCATCAGATCCCAGTGCAAACGCAAGGCTATTGCCATGCACCCATTATCTGATTCCCTACGCATAGTTTACGTATTCGGCCAGTAGAGTCATGTTGGAAATACTTACATCTCATCAGATTCATCAGATCCCAGTGCAAACGCAAGGCTATTGCCATGCACTCATTATCTGATTCCCTACGCATAGTTTACATATTCGGCCAGTAGAGTCATGTTGGAACTGCTTACATCTCATCAGATCCCAGTGCAAACGCAAGGCTATTGCCATGCACCCATTATCTGATCCCCAACTCATACAAGTTTTGCCGATAGAGGCGTATTGGAACACTCTAAACATCATCATTTGAGACTAAATAATTTACCGGGCACAGTTGATATTGTTTCTGAGGCGCTACAACATCTAAAAAACTCGTTCTAGTGTGGGTATTCTAGAAGGATACTGCTGTTTTATAACTATTTTTATTTATCTGTTTCCATTACAGTTTCATCATCATTGTCGAACTTCCAGAAACAATATATCTCTACTGTAGTCGAATATTTTTCGAACAATTTCTCTCTCAGGCATAAATGATTTCCCTTAGGCCTCATCTATAAGCAAACTCCTAATGAAATGAGTTTACCGTCAACAGACTTCTCTGTGAGTCTGATCCAGTTGTGTGTTGATCAATCACTGTAATACTTTTTGGAATATTACGTGATTGTTTTTGGATAAGCATTTATATCTAGGTATTTGAAATATGTAAAGATATATAATCATGAAACATATATTATTTTTATTTTTTTTAAACATATCTAGCCTTTAATTTATTTTATGTTCTAATATATATGTACATTAGTATATATACATCTTAGATGTCTAAATATATATATATATATATCGCAATATGTATTCTTGTGTATTAATAAAGAACTAAGTCATCCGATGATGTTGGTACTGTTAGCCAACGAAAAGCTTTGAATGGTAAATTCAATTATAATTCTTGTATTTGTATTTTGACTTATGTTCTTTATATATATATATATATATATATATATATATATATATATATATATATATGGATTTATTTATTTAAGACAATATAAATGCAATATGGACGTAAAACTATTATGACCCCTTAATGAACATAGACCAAACCAATATGCCAAAAGATACAATTAGATTTCTAATATGGTATTTCAAAAGTATTATTACCCCTAGAACTCCCTAAAACTTGGCCTCCCTTCAAGTGTCCAGTTTGAGTGTATTTTACTTGGGTAACATCAACCGAGAGTGGATAACTGCCGTGATTAAATGCCTGATATGAACTAATCAGAGATAGTGCTACAGTGATTCGGAAATAGGTATGAAACCCGGTAAAATCAGTGCTTTGTTTGCGGTTAGAGTAAGATTCGAGCTTTAATGTACCACGGGCCGTTACATTACCCAATTTGAGATTTTGGGGGTTTCAAGTTGGATTCAAGGAAACAGTGTTACATATGCAGAATACACACATACATTTGTCCTTTCTGACCTTTATTCTTTATCTTCTTTCTTTTTTAAACCTTTTCCCAGAGACAATTGTAATGTCTTTCTGACTATTCCAGGTGACTAAAGAGAAAGGTAGAAATCGCACCCGAGTTTCTTTCTTGACTTTAAGTGTAGAATGTAAAACTGATCTTCGGGAAACATAAGACGGTTGGGGTTACCGTATCTTGGACTAACTCTCTCAGTCTCTCGAAACTCTCTTAAGATCTTTGCTTGAGGTTATTGAGAGCACACCCTATATGAGATAATTGTTTTATGCATCACAAGAAATACTAAATGTAGTTGATTGATCTATATATTTATTAACTATGGGAAAATCGTTGACAGTTTTGGAACCCCAATATATTATGTATACAAAGTTACACTTACAAAATAAAAAGTATTCGATCGCGATCCAGGCTTAATCTCGTGACTTCTAAATTTGACTAATCAAACGTTAAATATTTCTATTCTATAGTATTATACATAAGAAATATCTTCTTTCTAACATGTCAATCTGATGGTGGCAATACGTTTCTTAAATAAAAATTTTCCAATTATAAACGTTTGGAATAAATACTAATAAAGCGAAAGAGTTCAGATTTATAAGCTCGTTGATACTTTAAAGTTAAACGGTATAACATAGCAAAGTATACATTCAAAATAAAAATTAACTTTACATATATAAAAGTAAAACTCATCTGTTAGGTAGTATTTTAACACATATTTTTCTTCTTACGAAATCAAGGTTTATATATGCATGACTACAGGATTATTTCTCAAGATTTTTTCAATACTATGTAGTAACAATGATACAAATATAGCATTTTATTTAGGCCGCTATGTTTCATAATAACTTTAATTTAATCGGAATGAGCTCCAGAATTTATAATATAATTCCATTTCAACAAAACATTTTACCACAACATATATTTCTCTTTTTAAATTCAAGTTCATATAAAACCACCGGTGACCGAATGAAGAAACGTTTTCTTAAAAAATGATTTTTACAACGGAAGTTTTAAAAGATAACTGAAACTTCGACGCGTGAAAACGACTTCCGAATGAGTTATTTTCCACCTTGAGGTTTACAATTCTTACTCTTCACAAAGAACCAGTCGCTTTTGAAGTAAGTATTCCTGATAAGAAAATGGAATTGAATGATGCTATTGTCAATCTGGACCTTATAATGCTTGTCGCTTAAATCTCTCCACTGTATCTCCTCATCCTAAAGCGTGGTACAAAGTAGAGTTTAGATTAAATACAATCAGTACTGAGACAACAGAATAGCAACTAAAATAAAATACAGTTTAATCCGGGCTATATCCGGGATATATATATATATATATATATATATATATATATATATATATATATATATATATATATCTTTCACTATATGTACTTAAACAAGAATCCTACTTTTCTTGTATTTCTCGTATTTATGCGAGTTAACTTTCAAAGATTGATAGTATCAAGCAGGCCTATCAGCCCGCAGTCAACTACAACCCCCGGTCAGTGATGCTCGATAATGGAGACACTATCTATCTTTGAAAATTAACTCGCATAAATACCAAGTAAGATTCTTGATTAAGTTCATATAGTGAAAGTGATAAGTGAATACAAGAAAACAGTGTTGCAAATTGGAACACACACACAGACACACACACTCACACACACACACACACACACACACACACACACATACACACACACACACACACACATATATATATATATATATATATATATATATATATATACACAGTAAAACCGCTCACATCCAAACCAAAGAAATCCGAACCCCTACGAAATCCGAACATGATTTGATGAAAATCAAATTTTATAAAAGTATCTTAAATTTAAGGAAATAATTACTGAAAGTTTCCTACTTATGTAAAGCAGGACTGAGATGTGTAATATATTGGAATTGACACTATAAAAACATGACATAATACGAAGGCCTATACTGTACTGCTGTAGCAACATAGAACAGTAAAATATAACCGTAAAATAAAAATAAAAAACACAAACACTTACTACATTTTTTACTTAAAATCAGTACTCTTCATCTGGTGAAGAGACATAAACCTTTCCAAGCATGCGATGTTGCGCCACCGTCGAATTAGCATTACATCTTTGGGTGTTGCAGCTGCATGTTGTTCTACGTATCGCAATGCAATGTCGAAGCGGCGGCATAAGTAAATGAATTCGTAGGGATCTTTTTCCTTGCTTTCGCTATCTGCTACACTACCATCGTGTTGATCCTGGACCATAGACACCATGTCTTGTTCGGTATATTCTTTATTGTTATTTAGTGCTGTCCACTCTGTCAGGCAACTTTCTTCAGCATCTTCACATCCTGCTAGTGTTTAAATGAGCTGAAGGAGCTCAGTTTCATCATCCCGTGTTCTAAGTGATGTTTCCACTAATTCGAGACTAGGCCAGAGCTTCTTCAAAGATTTCTGCAGTAAAGTGTTACTGATATCATTCCAGAATTCATCTACCAAGCAAAATACATCATTTATTGTAATCGTAAAAGTTTTTCTGGAATAGAAAGATAACAACCTTCTTCAGTTAATGTTTGCAGAAGCTTTTTTCTGTAGCTCAGTACAGTATTGATACAGAAATATGTATTGAATGCTTTAATGTTGTTCGTTATTTTAAAAAAACGCACTTCTGTCAAGTGCAAAATACAGCAAATCCGAAATCCGAATTTTTTCGGCAAATCCGAAAAATACTTATTCGTATGTATACATATATACAATAGACATCATCTCTATTTCACAGGAAATATCAAATCCTCTAATTCCAAATCAGGTCATCATTAGGTCCTGTCCTTAGTGCACTAATCCTAAGCTATCCTCTTAATCCTTCCTTATATGAATCACAATAGGGTCAGTAGGCACTTCTTTGTTACGACAATATGGATCTACTTCGTTTGCACCCTTATGAGCATAATTACACCCCCTTTATATTTCTACCAGACATTTTTTTCAATGCCACGATCTTTCCTATATTCAAAATCCTTGTTAGGTCGTATTGGTAGTAACTGTTGACTGATTTCGGAGAAAACCTCTAAAAATTTACTACTTCTTGGTATTACAATTACGTATTAAAAATTTACCAATAAACAAAAAACACCCTAATTGCAGCTTAAGTGGCATATATACATTAGTTTTTATAAAAACAATTAGATTATAAGTTTCAGAATAATTTAAACCTCTTTTACTTTGGACTGTTGTACTTACGTTTAAAGTAAATTAATGTAAATATAACGTGTGTGATATTTTTACTCCTCTTCTGGTAGAGCGCTGCCGTTTTATTCAGTTTATTAATTCTCGTAGGAATTGAAGACACAGCATTACATAGCAAGACATCTAACGTATATAGGTTTATGTAAGACGTAAGTCAATTGTAAGGCATAATATCCATATTAAAGTATATAACTACTACTAGTAGAATTGAAATAAGAAGTATTGTTCCTAAAAGTATAGGAACTTTCACGCAGTGCAAGAAAGTTTTGTCATTTACATCTAAGACTTATTCTAACTGATTTCTGTCATATCTATATAGGTCTTAATGTTGCCTGTAAAAGAAATGGAAAAACCAGCGACGATAAAGTAATGCAATTATGTGAAATATTTTCTTATTTTTTTCGACAAATATATTATTTCTGGTTGTGAATCGTTACAAAAATAACAATGAGAATGATTCCTCGCCACGATGTAGAGAACAAATATCTACCTCTGTGATATTATTCCCGGATATATTAAGCCTGGATGAGAGCCCTAACCTTGTTAGCGACTCGTTTCGAGTATCTCTGACAATCGGGACTAGTTTATCTTTTGATCTTACCACTCGGGGCTTTAGTGTGTTGAGAAATTATCTGTGACATACGTTTTAGCTAAATAAAAGCGGTAAAATATACTCTAAAATAAGGCATGCATAAATAAAAAATACCTATATAAATTTAACAACATATCTGTATATTAGTTTCAAAATTTTAAACTACCAAAGATAAATTTTTAATTATAATCATAACAGCGCATCTCCATAAATGAATGTAAGGCCAGATTTAAGTCGAGTTCCTAAGAGGGATGACCAAAAATGAATAGTTCGAACTGATAGCGATTTCTCATAACGTGGCATGGACAGTACATTGTCTGCATTACTATGCACATTCTAACGCAGACAAAAACACAATAACGACACAGTAATGTTGAACAATCAATTTCAATAAAAGAAGTAAATGAAACCTTATATTTGAAAACATTACTAACACCAAATTAAGTTGGTAAACCCCCTAAGATTTAGAAACAATCATCTACGTATATAAAATGCTTTGTCCTAAATTTTATTACAAAAAAAGTGTGTACGTTCTTTGGTCAGACTTAACTCAAGAACCAACAGACTATTTAAGATCATATTTACAACATCTGTTAGAAAGGTGTGGAAAAGTGCACATGTGTATTTATAAAGTTCTAATTGGGGGCGCCCAATTGAATAACCTTTTAAAACTCAATTAAAATACCACTCATTTCAAACTCGGCGTTCAATCAGTTAAATTAAAAACAAAGATTTAATAATATATATGCAAGTAATAATAAAAAGTAATCAAGCTAACACGTACAGCTGACACTTGAATTAAGGGAAAACATTTTCATTTCATTCAACTGTTTTGTATGTTTTAGATTAGTTTCAATAACAGCTGTTGAAACGCCTATATTACACTTGTTTGTATTATCTTGGCAAAAAAAACCACTACTTACTGATTTATTCAGTAGACGCGTTACGCACTAGCTCAGCACATTATTAAATGCTGTGAATTACTGACAAAACTGTTGCGCAGGTGTATTGTGTTGGTGTGAGTCTGTGGTGTATTCGTGTTCAGTGGTGTGTTATTGTACATGGAGTAGTTGTTAATTATGTGCTCAAACATGGTATTTGATTGTGAGTGTATTTTGTCATTTAGAATGTGTTTTGGATAGTATTTATATTGTTTATGTATCTCATAGTTTTCTACTGTGTAAAGTTTCTTGCTTTTATTGGTGTAATGTAGGAATTTTAGACTAGTGTCTATGTCAGTCTGTGAGTGTAATGTGTTTTGTATGTGTATGGCGAAATTTGATGTGGGTTGTGTCTTTTTTTATCTGTTTTACGTGTTCTTCGTATCTTGTGGAAAATGTTCTCCCTGTTTGTCCTATGTAAAAGCTGTGACAGTTGTTGCATGTAATTTTGTATACGCCTGCCCTGTCGTATTTATCCTGGTGTGTTTTGAACTGTGTAGCTGTTTTTTAATTGTGTTGGATGTTGTGAATGGTACTTTGAACTTAGGTTTGCGGAACGTGGAAGCTATTTTGTGTGATGTGTTGTCGTGATATGTGTTATATACTCGTATTTTTGTGCTCGTGTGTTATTGTTTTTTGTTGTGTTATGTGTACGTTGTTTATTGCGCATTATGTTGTCTATCTATATGTGTTTATATCTGTTTTCGGGCTGTGTTTTACACTAAACACAATCAAACACTATATTTGAGCACATAATTAACAACTACTCTATGAACAATAACACATCACAGAACAAAAATACACCACAGACTCACACCAACACAACACACCTAGCAACTGGCTTGTCAGTATTTCACAGCATTGAAAAATACTCTGACTTAGCGCGAAACGCGTCTGATAAATAAATCAGTAAGTAGTGTTTTTTTGTCAAGATAATACAAACAAGTGTAATTTTTATAAACACCTCAAGATGTACAACACAAAAACTGCAAACCTATATTACTTCATTTATTCCTTATTATTTACTTATTAGGTTATTAAATTAAAAAATTCTTTAATTTCTAAATTATTAATTAGTTTTTTGTATTAAACTTACTAAATGAATTAAAATAGTCATATTATATTAAACATTTTGGATGTTGACCAATCAAACGTTTTTTTGTTTTAGGTTAGTTTGAAACATCTGTTACAACGCCTATATATTTATTCCGCATATTTCAGTCATTGTGTTGTGAATTTAAAACTTCTTTATTTTCTGATTATTAAATATAATAATTTTTATTTAGTATAAAACTTACTAAATGATTTTAAATAGTCATATTATATTATACATTATGGGTGATATTTTTTATTTTGATGTAATATAATATAATGTTGACACATTTTGTTTTCAAATAACAAAATTATTATTGTTATTGTATGCTTGAATACCAGAATTAATGATTGCAAGTTATTTAGTAGCTTATAATGCCAAATGATTTTACAAATTTAGCTATAGTGGTTTCTCAGATACCCACAGTAGATATAAAAAGCTCGTTAACTTAGTTCTTTAGAAATGCTTTAGTTATTCATGAAGGAGCTTAGGAATCGTATTGAGAGATTTAATCATCTTTTTGTAATTTGCTACGAGATATTACTTAAATGCATGTACTATAAATTATAAGGCCTTTGATTATTTTTTGGTGATTGGTAAGTATTGCTTCCTGTTTGTAATCGCTATACTTTAGAAAAGTAAACTATTAGGTAATTAGTTTAAATTTATTCTTAATATCTATAGCTATTAAATATATTCGTTGTGGTTTACAAAAATTTTAATGAATTCATTATAGCAATAACTAAATACATATTTTGTGAGTTTACGTTATATATGAATGTAATAACGCTCTGGCTAAATTGGTTATAGAAAGACATCAGTTAGGGTTATTATTTTGAAATTATTAATTTCCTAAATAAATTGGGGTATGTAAATATTTTTCAATAAACTCCATGTTATATAACCCACTTGGCAATAAGGATGCAACCAATATATTTCAGTAAAATACGTAATATGTAATATGTTAAAATACATTTCAGTAAAATACCTATTATGTAATATATTAAAATACATTTCATATAAATACCTACTATGTAATATCTTAAAATATATTTCTGTAAATTACCTAATATGTAATATATTAAAATATATTTCACTAAAACCCTTATTATGTATGATATTTAAAAAATATTTCAGGAAAATACCTAATATGTAATAAATTGAAAAATATTACAGTAAAACACCTTATACGTATTAAATTAAACCATACTTCAGTAAAATACCTATTGTTTAATATATTCAAACATATTTCAGTAAAATACCTATTACTAATATCTGGTATTAGAAACTAATACTTTTATTATTGCGAACTAATTTTACTGATTTTAACCTTTTATTATGATAATATTTATCGGAAGCCAAATATTAGTCGTTAATAATCTTCTAAGAGACACAGAGTTTCTTACCATACTCTGGTGCATACTCTAAATACTGGAACCGTCTGTCTCAATAAATAAGATCTAGTTACTGCTTTATAATCACATCATCACTTGTCCGTTGCGGAATATTCTGTATTGAAACACTAAAAAAAAATAAATTAACAAATGTCAGGAACAGATAGGGTGAGCGTTACAGTGAAAAGAGATTAATTAAAAGCCAAACAATCATGAAGCGTGATCAGTAAATAAATTATTTTGGCGAATTTACGCAAGAAACCATTACACAAAATATGAAAATTAGTTAGTCAAGTATTTTTAAATAATTCTAGAGCGTCATAAGATAAGTATAGAATCTACCAAACTACATAAACAAACTAAAAATGAATAAATCATTGTACATTTAATATATAAAGTGCATCACCGTTGAGAAATTGAAAATTAATTGTAGCGGTCGCCTACGTTTTGAAAAATGTTTCACAATAATGATAATTTACTTTTAAAAAAATCTATGAAAAAATATAGAAGGTGCTCCATTGTTTTACACATTACTCTATAACACTACAGATATACTTCAGGTTGATAACTGTCTAAACCATTGGAATATTCCAACAACGCCCGGTACCAGGGGATCGGTATGTGTTTCCAAGTCGTGTCTTATTCCAACTACTTCTGGTTACCCAACTTATTACAGGCAAACTTAATGGTTACACACCTCATTATCGTCCGATAGGGTGTAGATATAATTCAGGTAGATAACTGTCTAAACTATTGGAATATTACAACAACGTAAGGTACCAGAGGACCGGTATGTTTTTCCAAGTCGTGTCTTATTCCAACTACTTCTTGTTACCCTACTTATAACAGGTAAACGTAGTGGTTACAAACCTCATTATCGTCCGATAGGGAGCAGGTATACTTCAGGTAGATAACTGTCTAAACTATTGGATTATTACAACAACGCCCGGTACCAGGGGAACTATCAATGTCTATTCTGACATTGTACATCATGAAGACGATACTATTATGAGGATAATAAATTACATATCATGAAGAGAAAATGATCGTAAATTTATGTGAAGTAACTGAAGTGTCTATGAAAAATAGTAGTTTTACGTAACAAGTGGCCTCGATGTTTATTATATTAAAAAATATATAATAAAACTTTTATTTTATAAATGCTATAATGTGCATTCATACTTTCTAGCTTACTAACACTAATGCAAAATTTTCGATGAATTGTTGAGTAATTAGTATTTCGTTCTAGTTATACTATTCTGGTAACGCCTCTGCTTCTACCACGTATTATTGAACATGAATCTAGCCACCGTATTTAACACTTTGGGCAAGGTACGTGTGGCCGCAAGTAGAATGAGGTCAATATTGAATTTGTATCGGTATTGATTTGTAAAATTCGCTTAATTTAATGTATTGCCACTCTATCACTGCTACATTGTAGTGTGTAATGAGGTGCAAATGACCTAAACTAATTGCTGTCTAAATCATTAATAACTATAGATTTACGCTGTATGTTTCGCTGTCGAATCCAAAAGCCGTAGTGTTTCTAGATATTACATCGAGAAGAACGTTATCGATATTGCTTGTATTACAGCGTCATCGGGTTCTAATTACGTCGTTTACTCGTCATTTACGAGGTTTAATTTTAATAGTATCTATTACCTTTTAAAAGAGGATGGAAGTGTACTTTTAGATCGATAGGTGATATATGTAATACTGTTACCGGAAATTAGGTTCAGAGTTATGTTTAAATTATGTTCTTGGCTTTTCCCTAAAAGTAAAGACTTTCAACAAATGTGTACATTAAACTTATTTTTCATAAATAACTCTAAAACAAAGTACTACTTCAATTCCAACAATTCACACTCTCTAATTAGTTCACATCTTACTCTAATTTTGTATTACTATTAAAATAATTTTTTATTAATATATTCAAGATCAAATGCATTTTTAAAACTTATAATAAATATTTCTTGTTGTTATTAAAATTGTTTGAACTAATAACTTATAGTTGAGTTTTAAAAAGTAATTATTTCTAAGTTGAATTTGAACTGTATAGTTACATATTCGAATCCAGCACTCAATTTCAATTTAATTATTATTTAAAAAAATGTATAGCATCAAGTGTAATCCACAAGTATAAAAAAATGTATTTGAACTTGAAAGGATAAATAAATAGTATTTTATTAACGATAGAAAGATTTACCAACATATATAAATAAATACACACACAGACACACACACACACACACACAAACACACACACACACACACACAAACACACACAAACACATACACACACACAGACACATACACAACTACACAAACACATACACAAGCTGTAAACACTCACACACAAACTCGCGCTCACACACACACACACACACACACACACACACAACAGACACACACACACAACACACACACACACACACACACACACACACACACACACACACACACACACACACACACATACACACACACACACACACACAAACACATACACACAGTAAACACACACACACACACACACACACACACACACACTGTAAACACACACACACACACACAGATACACACATACAAATTTGTAAAATTTTGTAATTCATGAAAATCCAATTCATGAGCATAACCAAAATACAATGTCAAATGTATATATTGACAATTAAAATAATAAAAATGAGTATAGATAAAGAAATTCTAAAGAAGGTAATCCGTACATCAGAAAGAGTTAGAAGCAAATCTAGGGGAGTCAGAACGATGCTAAAGAGACTGTCAACATTTAAGAAACTACAACAAGAAAAATGAATAAAAATAAAGAATAAGAAAGTCTGGAAAAACGCAAAGTAAATAGTTACAGACAAACAAAGATTTTTGGACAAAACAAGCCCAAAAGGGATTACGAATCATGGGCTGACGTCTCGTAAAGCCTCTATTATTGGTCGAATTTGTCACTGGAGGAGGGGTGTAGGAATTCTGAATAACGAAATAAACATAGCGTAACTTGAGAAGTCAACGAGGACAGACGTCTAGATAGCTCTGTTTTTATCTACATTATTTCAGAAAAATTTAAGAGCAATGGAAATGCAGTGTCAGGTGAACTGAGATAGTTGCCAAAGATGTAACTTTGTGTGTTTTCTAGTCCTTTTTGGGAGGCAGCTAAAAGCGGTTTTTAAATAATCTTTCCTTAGAAAGAAGTTCTGTGAATAACAAAATTTAAATGACTGAAGAATAAAATCTGTTGAAGCTGAACAGTGACTAAACTGTAAATTAACAAAATCTAAATTAAATGCAAAAACACAGTTGGTTAGAGATATTTTTAAGTAGATGTAAATTCGTAAGTTTGGACTAAATGTTTCAAATATAAAAGTCGTAATTAAACTAAATTAGAGATTTTGATATACTCGATTTGAAGAAACAATAATGTTTTAAGAAATTTTTAAAATTGAATTTGAGAAAGTGCGTGAAAGGTTAAATGAGAACCGTGAACAAAGAAGACCTAGCTACTGACGCTGATCCAGTCCGAGGCCCAACAACCTAGGCGATTCAACAAAGGGATGTCGGAGAAAATGGCCGCCAACCTGGCTACTGACAAAAGATCCAATACAAGGACTAACAGTGCGAGAGAAAATAATAAGGGTAAGAGCTACCTTCTCTCTTTTTCACATAAATAAAAATTTAATTACACATTTTTGAGAAAAATGATAATACTAAGAGATTTCATGTTTTGATAGTTGAGAAATTGATAACTTTTTTTTGTATAAAATGTGATTGTTTCATGTACTGGCTTTCACTAAGGTAGAGTACAGATATTTGTGACACAATATTTGATTACGTCACAGAATCAAAATGGCGGGCCTAAAATAGTAAATAAAAACCAATTCTAAAGGGGTATCAACATTTATGTAAGTTGCAAAAAATTAATAAACGAAAAAAATATCTTTGTAAGAAATCCATTTTGAGTTAAATACTAACTAATATTCATAGCTAAATAATGTGTTAAAATAATGAGTGAAAATAAATTAAATTTCAGTTTTAAAATACAATAAATTAGAAACAAATTAGGTTAGAATTTAAAATTAATTTAGGGCTTATGAATTTTAAATTTTATGTAAGAATCATACATGGCTATTTTCCTTGTATTTGATTGTATAACATGTCTATTTTAAAAAGTTGTTTATTTTCATGAATCAGTTTTGAATTTCTAAAACTGTTGGAATATTAATTAATTTAAATGTGTAATATGTGTTTTTATTTACATTTGCTTTTTAACAATTATTGTTGGTTTTTGCATACTGTCTATGTTTTAGGATTTTATATTGCTTTTCACATGTGTGGGATTTTATAGGAGTGATTTTAAATTAATTTTAATTCTTTAAAACCGTGTTTCTTTTATGATTTACTATGGTTTTAAGTATGTATGAATTCATGCTTTGATTTTTAATTTGGACTGTTGTTTTAGGATGTGATATAAATGCTAAATATGCTTGTTTTTTACATAAATTTGTTTTAAAAAGCTGTTTATTTTCGCTTTAAATGTTGGTTTTTTAAATATTGATGACTTCATGACTTAATTGTTAATTCCTATACAGTGATATTAGAGTAAATTTGATTAACATTTGTTGATTTCATCTTCGCGTGAACTACTAGTAATCACTAAACACTTTTTAAATGTTTTAAACTAGCCTATAGTAGCACTTTGCTTGTTGAGGACGGCCGTTTCGGGAGAGTTGATAAAGGGACACATCTCCCGAAACGGCCGTCCTCAACAAGCAAAGTAAGTGCTACTATAGGCAAGTTTAAAACATTTAAAAAGTGTTTAGTAAATTTGATTTTAATAAAGTTTGTTTCTATAGCTATACTTTGGTATCAAATCTGGGTAAATTTTTATTTTCTAATACGTCTGAATTTTAAATAAACCTTTCTGTTTCAGGGTGAATATAAGGTGTTTAGTTTTATATTTATTTTAATAATATAAAATTAATTATGTACACTTTTCTACAGATTAAATTAGATGTTATGATTTTTTTTTAAATTGTGGTTTAAAGTTTATTAGATTAAGCTAGTGAAGATAGAAAATAAATGAAGAAATGATCAAAGAAATTTTAGTTTTTAATAGGAATATAAATGAGTTAGCAATTTGTAAATTTATATAAGAGCTATACATTTTTATAAACTGTGCTGTTATGAAAAGTTGCTTAATGTGAATAAATGTTAAAAAACCATTGTGTTTTACTAACTTGCAATTTGTGTAATAATTCTAATTTTGCTTTAAAAATAAATTGTAATTGTAATTAATTTTACTAAAATAATTTTTAAACAGTCCTAATACATGATCTTTAGGCCGAGGATGCTTTTAAACAACTCATTCCCCGGGAACAAAAGCACCAAAGCCTAAATCTCCTAGCGTTGGTTGTTTTAAAATCAAGTACAGTAACTTATTCTCTGGTAGATTTTGACAAACGGTAGCCAGGGCTAGCTTTTCAACCGGAAAACATTTTACCTTGCAGTGGTTGACTGGCTCGTTTCGGGAGTAAGCGTTTCAAATATGGGCCCCAGTTTGGAATGAGCCTGTCGCAACACATCCTATCATTACAAATATATATATATATAT
Organism: Prosapia bicincta; assembly: GCA_036971475.1. Classification (NCBI taxonomy): domain Eukaryota; kingdom Metazoa; phylum Arthropoda; class Insecta; order Hemiptera; family Cercopidae; genus Prosapia; species Prosapia bicincta. The sequence goes on along the minus strand of JBAIZL010000002.1, from coordinate 231,238,869 downwards.
ATATATATATATATATATATATATATTCTAAAGATTACAAATATATATATATATATATATATATATATATATATATATATATATGTATATATATATATATATATATATATATATATATATATATAATACCTGTATAACATATATAAAAGTAGGTTTAACGACAAGGAAAGTAAGGGAACAAACTAAACAGAAACAAAGGTCTTTGTTATATAGCCTTTTTACTGTTAAAAAAGACACAACTTTAAAATCGGTTTTCACGATGAAGTGACTATAAGAACAAAAAGAAAAATCTGAATAAAAAACCGAAGCTTTGTAACTGTTTTATTTCTTTCAACAACTTTTAATTTTCAAAGTTTACATAAAAATTCATGTGTGTGTGTGTGTGTGTGTGTGTGTGTGTGTGTGTGTGTGTGTGTGTGTGTGTGTGTGTGTGTGTGTGTGTGTGTGTGTGTGTGTGTGTGTGTGTGTGAGTGTATGTGTGTGTGTGTATGTGTGTGTGTGTGTGTGTGTGTGTGTGTGTGTGTGTGTGTGTGTGTGTGTGTGTGTGTGTGTGTGTGTGTGTGTGTGTGTGTGTGTGTGTGTGTGTGTGTGTGTGTGTGTGTGTGTGTGTGTGTGCTTGTCTGTGTGTGTGTGTGTGTGTGTGAGTGTGTTTGTGTGTGTGTGTGTGTGTGTGTGTGTGTGTGTGTGTGTGTGTGTGTGTGTGTGTGTGTGTGTGTGTGTGTGTGTGTGTGTGTGTGTGTGTGTGTGTGTGTGTGTGTGTGTGTGTGTGTGTGTGTGTGTGAAGATGTTAATGTAAAGCATGAAAAAATTATTCTCCAAATTTATTACTTCAACAAATTTGTTCTTTTCAAAGTATTGCCATCTCAATACTATGATTCGTCCTAATCGATTATTGTTTGTAGGAATCCACTATCGTTTTCAAATGGATTTTTCTAGTGGAACGTATTTTATAATCAAGCGAAACCGCCGATAAAGTGCAAAGTAATCATCCTCAGAAACAAGAAAATAGTGTTTTTTTATTTGTGCACTCTTTGCTGTTATTAGTTTACTACGAATGTTGCAGTTCATTCTGTTTTTATCAGTAGAAAGAACTATTTTGACTGCAAAAAAGAAACTTGTTGCACGAACAAAGTTGTAATCTAAACTGATTATTCTATTTTTTTTTTTTTTTGTTCTAGTTATTTCTATGAAAATATTTGAGGATTTTTCTAAATTCTTCTGTGGTGTAAATTAATTTCATTCTTCGTCTGTACGAAAAATTATCCATTATTATAATGTAAAGTGGAGTATTGATAATCGATAATTGGAAACGTTAGGAATAGGAATCTATTTCGCCGATTATAAATTACGAATACTTTTGAGATACAATTGTCTCTCTGAGGCTATATAAGGGAATACGCGATTAGATAACATTTCTGGTGCATTATGGTATTTATTATTTACCATCCGTGATCTCTCAGTCAGTAGAGTTTGCTTGGTTCTACAAACTACAATTAGTAGAGCAAACCTTTTTGTAGTCGAGGCTACCTGCGGATTTACTGTTTAGCATGTTTCATTTTTTTAAATGTATTTATCAAATCAAAACTTAATCGAGTCAAATTTTTACTTAACAAACATATTTTAACAATTTAAAATAATTATAATTATAAAAGGAATGTCAAAAGGAGAAAGATCCAAATCTATTAAAAAAACACATACAAGCTTATGAAAAAACTCTGATATTAAAAAAGGGATGACGCACAATGTCGAATTTTGTCCAGTCGGAAATCTTGAGTTGTAATAGCCTTGTAGCTAAATCATGTGACATTCAACTGCTATTATTTTCAAGTATAAGACATTTAGTGACCATTTAAAACAGGCAGTTTACATTTCAGGAAAAACTACCGATTTTTTCGTGATATAGGCCTAATACTCTAGCATGTTTACTGAACAGTGTTGCACTCTTTTTGGATAATTTTTATGTTTACCTTCAGTTGATTAAAAGATAAAAACAGGGAATGAGTGAAAGTAGGTTATAGGCCTTACTGTACATATGTATGTCAAAAAATGCGAAACACAAATTTAAATGCAGTACGTAAATAATGTTGAAATGATAAAATTGGGTTAGTATGTTATATATTAGAAAATAAATCCAGTATATGGCGGTTTCGCAAAATGTAAATTTTGTTTTGCAGTATTTTAATAAATTCTAGTTTGTTTATATGCAACTATACATTTATAAAGGAAAATCACAACCACTGTTTATGTTTTTTCTGAGAGATTGCCTAATCGGAACAACCGACAATCGAGAACTGTTCCAAATAGTTTTGATTATCGATGCTCCACTGTATATTTTACATTAAGAATTAACTGCCAATTCTTCATGGGTAAAAAACGTTAGGGCCTATTTTAACTTTGAAATTTATTGCTATTTATGTTGTTAAACCTTAAAAATTAGTTACAACATAGGGACTTGTGAATAGAGCTTTTACGCTTTCACACAATATGATTTTATCAAATATGTTCTTAGTTACTGAGAAAATTGAAAACATTATCACCCTCTTGATTTAAAATATAAATATATTTACAAAAGAATTTTAATGAGTAAAGTTATGAATATTCCAACGACGAAAACTTTTAATGAGTTCTCAGGTGTCCTGACATTTTTCAATTAAATGCATTTCTCGCTGATTAATTTGTTACCATCTTTTTGATATCAGACTTATTTGGAGTATTAATAATTATAATAGATGTAGCTTTATAAGATTAGATTAGGATGTTGTAAATATGACGTAATTGTATACGAATTTCGTTATTGTGACTGGAAAGTTTTGTATGTAGGACAAACTGCGCGGAAACTAAAAGTTAGGATTACCGAACATTAAATTAAATTAACAATGATGTCCCTAGATCTAAACAGGTCCAGAATGCTAGGCTATTAAATAATAGCATTAATAGGAATGAGAATAAAATAATAGATTCGTAATAATAGATACATAAAAACCTCTTAACCACAAACTTTTTTTATTTTGCCCTTAAATTTGAGTTACTGTAATGATTTATTGTGGAGGATTGTCTGTTGAGCCCGGATAGTTGATTTGAGTGTACTACAAGTGACAAGCAGGTCTGATCAACCTGCAGATAATCTTATCAGTTGGAATGTCAATAATGTTGCAGCACCAACTGGCCAAACAAAGGTCAAGTTCAATTGTCCTGTGCTTGGCAGACATATGATTATGTAGGACATTTAATGAAATTAATTCATGAAGGCTCCACAACAACACCAGCCATTTTTCCTGTCAGAGCTCCCTCCTAGCTCCAACCTGGACATTAGCTAAGGGATTTCTCTGGGAGCTGTTGGTCTGACTGTAGTTCTATCCATCTATCTGTCTGTCTGAGACCCACTTGTTATCAGGTTACTATATCGGCGGCCTGCTTCTGCCTATGCTGTCGGAGTCACGGTTGGGTTAGAACTACTGTGGCCCAGACCTACCTACCCCCCGGGTCTGCGGGGAAGTTATCTCCGCACCGATAAGTGAAGCCACGGTTGGGTTAGAACTACTGTGGCCCAGACCTACCTACCTCCCGCGTCTGCGGGGAAGTTATCTCCGCACCGATAAGTGAAGCCACGGTTGGGTTAGAGCTACTGTGGCCAAGACCTACCTACCCCCCGGGTCTGCGGGGAAGTTATCTCCGCACCGATAAGTGAAGCCACGGTTGGGTTAGAGCTACTGTGGCCAAGACCTACTTACCCCCCGGGTCTGCGGGAAAGTTATCTCCGTACCGATAAGTGAAGCCACGGTTGGGTTAGAACTACTGTGGCCCAGACCTACCTACCTCCCGGGTCTGCGGGGAAGTTATCTCCGCACCGATAAGTGAAGCCACGGTTGGGTTAGAACTACTGTGGCCCAGACCTACCTACCTCCCGCGTCTGCGGGGAAGTTATCTCCGCACCGATAAGTGAAGCCACGGTTGGGTTAGAGCTACTGTGGCCAAGACCTACCTACCCCCCGGGTCTGCGGGGAAGTTATCTCCGCACCGATAAGTGAAGCCACGGTTGGGTTAGAGCTACTGTGGCCAAGACCTACTTACCCCCCGGGTCTGCGGGAAAGTTATCTCCGTACCGATAAGTGAAGCCACGGTTGGGTTAGAACTACTGTGGCCCAGACCTACCTACCTCCCGGGTCTGCGGGGAAGTTATCTCCGTACCGATAAGTGAAGCTTTTTATTATGAGACTTTGAATATAGGTCAATTTTCAATTACCATACTAGACTTAGCTGGTAACAATATCAAGGACCACTACATATCTTACTTCCTATCCCTACCAGGAGGCTACCGTGAACTATTGGGGAAGAAAATCAGCTTCCCACCATACACCTTAGCTAGTAGGTTTACATTTATAACTTAACTGTGTTTGCTAGAGTGAATTTATTAGTGTTCTTATATGTGTATATATACATTGTTACCTGTATTAGTATTCCAGTTCAGTGGTGGCCACCCAAATCTAATATTAAGGTAATAGGTTTAGAGTCATGTGTAAATTTTTATTAATATTGGTTTAATGAATAGTTAATATCGATTATTGTCACATCAGATCTTTTGAGAATATTTTATGAAAATTTAACGTCAGTGATACCTCTGTATGAAACTCTCCACTATCTCTCCCACTCTCCCTATTGGCTGGCTGTCGCGGCTCGATTAATTTTCATACGATAGCGTTAGGCTTTTCCTTGTACGGGCCTAATCTAACTACTGCAAGAGAACAAGGTGGGGCCCCGAGCAAAGATTACTTTCAAGTTTTGTCAAGGATATCAGACAAGATAAAATTGATTTTGAATTGTGATACCTTCCCCCCTAGGCTGAGCCAAACTGGGACCGCTACATTACCAAGTAACCATCGTCAGAGGAACAACATACTGTCTGTATGTTATCCCTTTGAGGATGTTTACTTGGTAACTGAAATGTAAGGGTAAAATAAAGAAAGTTTGTGGTTAAGAGGTTTTTATGTTTTTATTATTAAAATTAAAGATTTTTAACATATTTATAGAAAAGATAATACTTATTTGTTTTCTGAGATGTGTTTTATTCAAATTGATGGTACCACTTAATGGGTTTCAATACCATCAAAAGTAACAGATATATGGAACAGTTGCTTTCTATATACAAAGAAACTTTAACTATTATGGTGGTAGGATTTGAATACTATATGTATTTCTCTTGCTCTTTTATGTTATTTCTGGATTTTTTTTATTGAGTTTGAAGTCTGGGATTTTAGATAAGTTGGCAATTAGTTTTTTGCTTTGTAGGTTTGTCTGTAAATATAAGTATTCAGGTAGGTTTTATGATTATTTATATTAAAATTCAGTAGCTTTTTCAGTGTTAGAATTTTTAGGGTAATTATATGAATTTTTCTCATAAACATTATTTGAATTAAGATATTTTAAAACCTGTTGAACAAAACAAAATTGTAATTTTTGAACATTTTAAATGATTTTGTGTACATTGATTTAATGATTTTAATGTTTATTATAAATATTACACTGATATTTTATATGTTATTTTGTCTTGAGAAGGACCAAGAACATCGTGGGCGTGGTTTAATAAACGTCAAAGTTTATTAAAACTTTTTATGTTATTGCCTCTCATTCTATCAGAGTTCTTTTATGAATTTAGAATTGAGACATTAGAATCCTAATATTTGAGCAGAATACATCTTGACGATGATATATCCTACGCAGTTGGTGCGATTCCGAAGATCTCAGTCAATCAAAACCGTGTATTCAATTTTGAATACTCCTACGCCAGTCCTTACTTGGGACTCTGCCTCCGTTGGACTGATTATGTCCCACCTTTCTTAGTAATTTATTAATAAATTAAAACAACCTAAAATCGAACAACAAACAACAAAATGGGCTACATTCACATACACACGATACAACATAAAAGGAATAACTAAAACACTAAAAAATATTAATAATAACATAGCCTACAAAAACACAGAAACATAATAAACAAAATAAACCAACCAGAAAATATATGTCCCACACTTAAAAACGGAATATACAAAATCGAATGCCCAGACTGTAATAAAATATACATAGGCCAAACAAAAAAGAATTAAAAGACAGATATCAAGAACACCTCAATGCATACATCAAACCTGAAATTTATAACTCAAACTTAGCCACACAGGCCATCAAAAACAAACACACATTCCCCACATTAAAAAACGTACACCTAGTAAAAAAGGTTAAAAAAGGCCTCAAAATGACAATCTGGGAACAACTAGAAATTTATAAAAATAATATCATTAACGAACAAATACAAATAAAATAAAAAAACGATAAATTATTCAATCTAATAGACAATATTAACCCCTTTTAAAACTCGCACAGTGCAGTGAATCTAAAAATAGAACATAAGAGTACACCAAGGTCAACGGGAAATCTACTCAGCTCGCAATCTACAACTACCCTGTTAAGTATGCCTGAGGACGACGGCACAGCCAGCCGTTGAAAGTTAGCTCGCATAAATACCAAGTAAGATTCTTGTTTAGGTACATAAGTGAAAGTGATATATATATATATATATATATATATATATATATATATATATATATATACAATTATTGAATAAAAATATTTCAAATACCTAAATTGTTTCAAGTTATATAATTTTCAAAGCTTTTCGACAATAAAATAAGTATTATCATCTTCAGGAAAAACAATGACATAACAACAAAATTATATGAGGTTTTGTTAAATCATTGTTTTCCCTGAAGATACTAGGACTCATTTTACTGACAAAAATGTATAAAATTATGTGTTTAAAAATATATAAAATAAAACAATTATTGTTTTGGAATATTTTTATTCATTACCTTTATTACAAGAAAACGTGTCACCACATGTAATATATATATATATATATATATATATATATATATATATATATATATATATATATATATATATAAATTTGCCTATAGCTGGTCTGCTGTGCAAAAGCTTTCAACAGATTCCATTAGGTTAAATTTAAATACGAAGACAAAGCAGATTTGACATTTGGTTTGGGAGTCATTTAGAACCTTTTATTTACAAAACCTAATATTGAATTAGAGAAAAACATCAAAAGAAATGTGGTTTTAAAGATAGGTAAGGAAACGTTTGTCTTTGATATTTCAACTTAGACTTTGAGCAAAATAATTCCAAAACATTATATTGGAATACTCCTGAAATAATAATAAACGAGATTCATAGAACACAAGATACGCCATAGAACATGTGATACAGTGTTACTCACAAACATTTCTTATCTTCAAAGAATGGTTTTAGTAAATTATAGTAGCATACACTAAAATAATATAATTTTTATGGTTACATCAAAAAATAAAAGTAAAGCACTAACCGAAACAAGAGACAATATTTATTTGAAGGAAACCTGATCAAACACCAAGAGAACAAAATAGAGGTAGTAAGAACTTCGAGATATTATAATCGTTACGGTACAACCGGGAACTAGTCATAGAGACCAGAATAAGATTATTATATCGTTTTGGTTGTACAAGATGGAGGGGAGATAGATAGAGTGGGTCCTAGCAATCTGAGGGATCAGCAAAATTCAAAAGTTTTTTTTTAAAATAAATAAACCTTATTTTGAGAGTATTCTTATGGGGGTGTCTCAAAATTAAGAAAGAAATTTTATAAATAAAATAATGAGAAGAAGATTAGCATCCATACTGGTAAAAAATGCATTATATTCTGGAAAAAATGCCATATGTACTGGAGAAAAATGCCATCTATATAGGAAAAAAGCCATTTATACTGGAGAAAATGCCATATAAACTGGGGGAAATGCTATCTATACTGGAGAAAATGCCATCTATACTGGAGGAAAATGCAATCTGTACTGGAAAAATATCATATATACTGGAGAAAATACTATCTGTTATAAATAAAATGGTATTTCTACTGAAAAAAATGCTATATATACTGGAAAAACGTTATCTATACTAGAGATAATGCAACCTGTACTGGAGAAAAATGCCATCTATACTGGAGAAAAATGCCATCTACACTGAAGAAATGCTATCGATTCTGTTGAAAAATACCATCTATACTGGAGAAAATACTATATATGATAGAAAAATGACATCTATACTGGGCAAAAATAGCATCTATACTGGAAAAAATGCTATATATACTGGAAATAATGCCTTCTGTACTAGAGAAAAAAGCCGTCTATAGTAGAGAAAAATCCCATATATACTGGAGAAAAATGCCATCGATACTATAGAAAACGATATCTATACTGGGGAAAATACCATCTATACCGGAGAAAAACGCCATCTATATTGGAGAAAAATGCCATATATACTGGAAATAATGCCATCAGTACTACAGGCAAAACCCTTCATTACTGGAGAAAAATCGCATACATACTGGAGAAAAATGCCATCGATACTGCAGAAAAAGCCATATATACTGGCTAAAATACCATCTATACTGGAAAAAAATGCCTTCTATATTGGAGAAACATGGCATCTATACTGGAAAATGAAAAGAGTATGGAAAACGTTAAGGATATGTATCACTATTTCTCTGTCAAGCTATATAATGATGCAAAGAAAAAGATTACAGATATGTATCACTGTTTCTCTGTAGTGCTATTTATAGATGCAAAGGAAACAACTATGGATATGTATCACTGTTTCTCTGTCAGCTATTTATAGATGCAAAGGAAAAGATTATGGATATGTATTACTGTTTCTCTGTCGAGCTATATATAGATGCAAAGGTAAATATTATGGATATGTATCACTGTTTCTCTGTAGAGCTATATATAGATGCAAAGAAAAAGATTATGGATATGTATCATTGTTTTTGCCTGTCGAGTTATTTATAGATGCATAGGAAAAGCTTATAGATATCTATAACTGTTTCCTTGTCTACCTATTTATAGATGTAAAGGAAAGGTCTAAGGATATGGACCACTATTTCTCTGTCAGCTATTTCTAGATGCAAAGGAAAAGATTATGGATATGTATCACATGTTTCTCTGTCGAGCTATATATAGATGCAAAAGAAAAGATTATGGATATGTATCACTGTTTCCCTGTCGAGCTATATATAGATGCAAAGGAAAATATTATGGATATGTATCATTGTTTTTGCCTGTCGAGCCATTTATAGATGCAAAGGAAAAGCTTATGGATATCTACAACTGTTTTCCTGTCTAGCAATTTATAGATGCAAAGGAAAAGATTATGGATATGTATCAATGTTTTTGCCTGTCGAGCCATTTAGAGATGCAAAGGAAAGTTAATGGATATCTATAACTGTTTCCCTGTCTAGCTATTTATAGATGCAAAGGAAAAGTCTCTGGATATGTATCACTGTTTCTTGTTGAGCTATTTCTAGATGCAAAGAAAAAGATTATGGACATGTATCACTGTTTCTCTGTCAAGCTATTTATAGATGCAAATGATAAGATTTTGGATATGTATCACACTTTCTCTGTCGAACTATATATAGATGCAAAGGAAAAGATTATGAATATATATCACTGTTTCTCTGTCCAGCTATATATAAATGCAAAGGAAAAGATTATGGACATGTATCACTGTTTCTCTGTCGAGCTATTTATAGATGCAAAGGAAAACATTATGGATATGTATCACTGTTTCTCTGTCAGCTATTTATAGATGCAAAGGTAACGATTATGGATATATATTACTGTTTCTCTGTCGAGCTATATATAGATGCAAAGGGAAATATTATGGATATGTATCACTGTTTCTCTGTAGAGCTATATATAGATGCAAAGGAAAGGATTATGGATATGTATCATTGTTTTTGCCTGTCGAGTTATTTATAGATGCAAAAGAAAAGCTTATAGATATCTATAACTGTTTCCTTGTCTAGCTATTTATAGATGCAAAGGAAAGGTCTAAGGATATGGACCACTATTTCTCTGTCAGCTATTTCTAGATGCAAAGGAAAAGATTATGGATATGTATCAATGTTTCTCTGTCGTGCTATATATAGATGCAAAAGAAAAGATTATGGTTATGTATCACTGTGTCTCTGTCGAGCAATATATAGATGCAAAGGAAAATAATATGGATATGTATCATTGTTTTTGCCTGTCGAGCCATTTACAGATGCAAAGGAAAAGCTTGTGGATATATATAACTGTTTCCCTGTCTAGCTATTTATAGATGCAAAGGAAAAGTCTCTGGATATGTATCACTGTTTCTCTGTTGAGCTATTTCTAGATGCAAAGAAAAAGATTATGGACATGTATCACTGTTTCTCTGTTGAGCTATTTCTAGATGCATAGAAATGATTATGGACATGTATCACTGTTTCTCTGTCGAACTATATATAGATGCAAAGGAAAAGATTATGGATATATATCACTGTTTCTCTGTCGAGCCATATATATATGCAAAGGAAAATATTATGGATATGTATCATTGTTTTTGCCTGTCGAGTCATTTATAGATGCAAAGGAAAAGCCTATGGATATCTATAACTGTTTCCCTGTCTAGCTATTTATAGATGCAAAGGAAAAGATTATGGATATGTATCAAGGTTTTTGCCTGTCGAGCCATTTATAGATGCAAAGGAAAAGCTAATGGATATCTATAACTGTTTCCCTGTCTAGCTATTTATAGATGCAAAGGAAAAGTCTCTGGATATGTATCACTGTTTCTCTGTTGAGCTATTTCTAGATGTAAAGAAAAAGATTATGGACATGTATCACTGTTTCTCTGTCGAACTATATATAGATGCAAAGGAAAAGATTATGGATATGTATCACTGTTTCTCTGTCGAGCTATATATAGATGCAAAGGAAAAGATTATGGATATGTAACACTGTTTCTCTATCAAGCTATTTATAGATGCGAAGGAAAAGATTATGGATATGTATCACTGGTTTTACCTGTCTGGCTATTTATAGATGCAAAAGAAAAGCTTATAGATATCTATAACTGTTTCTTTGTTAGCTATTTATAAATCCAAAGAAAAAGTCTGTGTATATGGACAACTGTTTCTCTGTCCAGCTATTTCTAGATGCAAAAGAAAATATTATGAATAGGTATCATTGTTTCCCTTTCGAGCTATTTATAGTTTCAAAGGAAAAGATTGTGGATATCCATAATTGTTTTTCTTTCGAACTATTTGTAGATGTAAAGGAAAAGATTATGGATATGTATCACTGTTTCCCTTTCGAGCTATTTATAGTTGCAAAGGAAAAGATTATGGATATCTACAACGGTTTTTCTTTCGAACTATTTGTAGATGCAAAGGAAAAGATCGCGTGTATGTATCACTGTTTTTCTGTCTAGCTATTTATAGACGCAAAGGAAAGGTTTTGGATATGTATCACTGTTTTTCTGTCAAGCTGTTTATATATGCAAAGGACAAGATTATGGATATGTATCACTATTTTTCTTTCGAGCTATTGGTAGATGCAAAGGAAAAGATTATGGATATGTATCACAGTTTTTCTGTTGACCTATTTATAGATGCAGAGGAAAATATTATGGATACGTATCACTGCTTCTCTGTCGAGTCATTTATAGATGCAGTATTCTAAATAAGGATACTTGCCATGGTCGTCAATGACTCGTGTAAAAGTAAGCTATTTAGAACAAGAAGAATTTACTACCAGATGGTTTTCCCCATAGAATACACCCTCAGTCATCTCGGGAAGCTGACATATGCAGGGTCATAATTATACTCTATTCTCTGTAAATGCAATTGAATACGCTATTTCTTTAGTTTTGCCTAATGCCTTTTACACATTTGGTCTTCAACGAAATGGGTAACATTTAGACCCCTAATGGGATCAAGTACGCAACCCCATCATGTATGATCGCTTTGCAAAAAAAAAATGCATTTACTACCGGGTTTTCAAAACTAATTATAAAAATGTTTTTGTAATTGGACTAAATTCCTTTTTTGTGTAACTATTGGAAAATAGTCGCACTGGTTTGCTTCTGGATGTAATATTCAGGGCCATTCATGTTGTAAATGTTGACCTTTAATTAAAGCGGGAATCGGAATTAACTGTTTCACTTGTTTCGTTGCTAACTAAATTTTGCAATATCTAATCTTTTTATCCTCTAAAACACAATAAAATTCAGTGTTTTAATCAGTGTTTCGAGTTCATCAATGCTAAAGGGCCAGTTCTATACATGTTTAATAAGGTATTGTTACAATAACAGAATGGTTTACTAGCACACACAAAATAAAATGAAGTAACATATTTCGCTGTATTTACTGTATTATACATTATGTTTGATAGACTATATTTAAATCTGTTTTATTCAGAGAAAACGTATGTTTATGTAGAATTCATTCCCTTTTAGTTTCAAGTGATCGATTAAGTACTCCAGGTGCTTTCATAAACTAAACAAGTGATTTAAATCCGGTGGGAATACTGTTGATAATAGTGATAATATGGCGTTTTGTGTTAAGGCAAAAACGGAGAAAATATTTACGGATAAGTCTTTAAATTCTCGTGGCGGGGAGATGTTTCGGGTAGTGGCTTTGGAAATAATTTTGCGGTCATCCGTTTTATAGGAAAAATATTTTAACGGCCACTCTCATGTGGGAGTTTTTACTCTGTTGGAATGTGTAGTTCATTTTTGTAGAACGTATTAAAATTGAGTATAGCTCTGAAATACCAGAGAATTTTGTAACACTTTTTTTAAATAACAAAAGATTATTTTAAAATTTATTAATATTCACGTTCATACTTTTTTTCATTCTTTATTTCTGAGATATAGTTTTTACAAAGCCATTAAGGTAATCCTTCAATTCTGTAAACAATATATAGTTTTTAAGGTATATACGTTTTCCTTTATCTGCTTTATATGACGTGATACATGAATCGGTAATGATTAAAAATTTCAAAAAGGTCAAACGTTATACTACACACAGGTAGATAATAATATTACCTAGTAGAAAAAGCTCTAATAGCAGTTAAGTATGAAGCAAAACTACTATGCATGCCAACCAGCTTCCTTGATATGGCCTAGCTGAAGCAGATTTTTCTGTATGTTTTATGTTCGGCCGGCGGTCACACTGGAGTGTTTTGACGTCAACTTTTTATTTATTTCTGATTCACTAAGTTTAGAGCGATTTACTAAGAAATGAATAAATATTTGACAAAACTGTATTAATATCAGTTGTCTTCCACTACAGGTTAAGCAAATTTATTTGACTTTGATTGGATGAATAAAAACCTATTTTATTCACGTTTGAAAATGTTTACAAGATATATTTATAAGGAGAGTGTGAGCTAATAGAAGGAATTGAATAACAATCTATATTGCAAACTATTGCTTGTTCTCCTAGCACAATAACCAAAAAAATGCTTCTTTTACTATGAAATCCGCGCTATCACCACGAAAATTGACGAGGCAGTACAAAGCGCTTCAAGGCACTGCCTGGCCTCGCCTTGCAGTGCCTGATCCAGTGTGCAGTAACTCTATTTAAACCAATGCAAATCACTTTACTTAAGTTTTGCGCCTTACGGCAAAATTACCCGCCGCGCTGCTCCACGCCGTGCCCTATCCAGTGTACGGCAGTTTCATTTAAACCAATGCAAATCATTTCACTCAAGGCGCCTTATGGCAAAACGCCACGCCGCGCCTGATCCAGTGTGCAGTAGTTCCATTTAAACCAATGCAAATCACTTCACTTAAGGTGCCTTACGGCAAAACGTCGCACCACGCCGCGCCTTATCCAGTGTGCGGCCGGCCTAAGTTTATTGACAAAGTTGAATAACGGCCAGGACTGTATAATTAAACCTTGGTTCAATATTCAAGGAAGGACGTGATGGAGAGCGCTTGATTGAAGTTGTGAAATGGATGAACATTTGTTTGGAATACTGATGTATTCTAACAACTTTGTACTCAATTAAAATAAACAACATGTTTTTTTCTAGAATTATAGATAAATAGGGGTGTCTCTTTTTGCACTCTTTACTTGATTCACTAACTCTATTAAATCAGTAATATCTGTAAATGTAAACTGATTTCAATAGTTCTAAATAATACTAAAACTTATTACACCTCACCTAATATTTTTGCAATTTTTAGAGATAATGACTTTAAAATAATTGAGACGGATGTTAAAAAAATGCAAAATAATTACGTATTTTACTAGCAGAAAATAATTTAAAATGTCTGGAATATACTTTAAAGTTCACAATTAAACAGTTTCTAGATTCCGGCATAAGTTTTAATTTAAACTCAGACAATTATTACATTATATTAGGAAGTACAATTTTTCATTATGTAACACTCTTAAAAATAAGGTGTTACATATAAATTCATTTATATATTTGATTTTTATTTAATAATTGTATCGTCCGAATATAAAAGAAAATTTTTGTTTTCTTTGTACAATTGTAATTCTAGGGTAAGTTTCGTAGCGCCCCTAGCGGGTAAAAATGTAAAATATCGTACGAGTTGGTAGCTTAAGTTAAAAAACTGACATCCCCCCCATGTGACGTAAGCATGGTCTGATATCGCCTGATCTGATGGACCAATCAAAAAATTCAAAATAATAACCAAGGGTGGGAAATTCCGTTGGCGTGCCCTTGCAGAAGGCCCACTTCTCCAGAGGTTCTTGAACAGAACAGACGCAATGGCATTTTCGGACATAATTTAGAAATTTGTAAGCTTCCAGTATTCAAAATTTAAGATGTCAAGGCCGGTACCAAATTTTATTAACGTAACTAAAGAAGTAGTCAGAAGCGATTATTCATATGTTTCAAATAAATAAAAGTTTATATAATTTTTGTTTAAGTGCGCGGATTTGCAAGAGCGATATGTTAAGTGTTTAGTGATTCCAAAAGCCATGGGCAATGTTTAATATGTTTTAAAGTGTTTAACAAGTAATGTGCACAACCAGGTACGTTTTAGATAATAATAACGAAAATGTATTTTAATGTTAACTAAGTTGAATTTTAATTGATAAACGGTTAACACATGAACGGTAGAAATTGTCCTTTGAATATTCATTTCAAAATTAATTTGGAAAAACTTAAGTTACTATCTTCTCGATAAATATAATTTTAAAGGTTAATAAGTAATTAAAATGTATGGAATAATTAGCAGTAATTAAAAGATAATTACTCGACACATTGCTGTCTTTTGTTCTAGTGTAAATTGTCACTGATTAATAAATTGTATGACTTTGTATTTTAAAAATTTAAATTCTTATTTCACAAGTAACCTAGTTCTAACTTCCGAAGATATCGGAAGATCGTTTACAGAAAGATATTATTATGCCTGGCTGAAACGGAGAACTAGGAGCCTCTGGTAAGTAAGGTTAATTAATTTGTTAATTAGTAATTAACACACATTTTTAATAAAGCCCTGATAAATACTTACCCAAGGAAAAAGGCTCAACTGTTACAATTAGACATGTAAATACTTTAGCTCAGCCACGTACATTTTACGAGTTTACCAGAAACAAAATAATTTACACTGATCGCAACTAATTTACACTTTAAGACAAGATGTACGGCATTTTTCAGATAGTTTTTGTGTAATGGAACCTGTAAAGAAACCATTGCATATTCCAACTACACCTATTCTACAAGATAACTCTAGATATACGTTGATGAATAAAACTTTGACTGAAACACGTATAATAAAAATTAATTATTTATTGCGGGTTAAGTGTTCACTATTATTAGGTTATTTCGACTATTAATCACATTATTTTTATCGTTATTCACACAAGCTAAGCTCAAACGTTGGAAGAAAGCTTTGCCCTTTTCCTCCAAAACACTGTTAATAGAGTATTAGGGAGTCATGTGAAAGAAATTATTTTTATCGATTGATATTTGCAAACCCTACGCAATCTATATTGAATTACAATTAAACTTCGTATGTAGATTAAAATAGATAAGGGAAAATGACCTGTTATTATTGTCCGATAAAGCTAAGGAAGAACTGTGAATAAGAGCTGGGAATAGCGTAGATATATAAAACCCACTCGTCTAGGGTATAAGGGATTATGTGATGTGACGTGTGCAAACTGACGTAGATTTATTCGCTATGGGAAGTGTCTAACGATACCGGAGTAACATTTGAACTTATTTTGTAGATTAAAGTAGATCAGGTAAAATGACCTGTTATTATTGTCCGATAAAAATAAGGAAGAACTGTGAATAAGAGATTAGAATAGCGTAGATATATAAAACCCACTCGTCTAGGGTATAAGGGATTATGTGATGTGACGTGTGCAACCTGACGTAGATTTATTCGCTATGGGAAGTGTCTAACGATATCGGAGTGACATTTGAATTTATATTGTAGATTAAAGTAGATCAGGTAAAATGACCTGTTATTATTGTCCAATAAAAATAAGGAAGAACTGGGAATAAGAGATTAGAATAGCGTAGATATATAAAACCCACTCGTCTAGGGTATTAGGGATTATGTGATGTGACGTGTGCAAACTGACGTAGATTTATTCGCTATGGGAAGTGTCTAACGATATCGGAGTAACATTTGAACTTATATTGTAGATTAAAGTAGATCAGGTGAAATGACCTGTTATTATTGTCCGATAAAAATAAGGAAGAACTGTGAATAAGAGATTAGAATAGCGTAGATATATAAAACCCACTCGTCTAGGGTATAAGGGATTATGTGATGTGACGTGTGCAAACTGACGTAGATTTATTCGCTATGGGAAGTGTCTAACGATATCGGAGTAACATTTGAACTTATATTGTAGATTAAAGTAGATCAGGTGAAATGACCTGTTATTATTGCCGATAAAAATAAGGAAGAACTGTGAATAAGAGATTAGAATAGCGTAGATATATAAAACCCACTCGTCTAGGGTATAAGGGATTATGTGATGTGACGTGTGCAAACTGACGTAGATTTATTCGCTATGGGAAGTGTCTAACGATATCGGAGTAACATTTGAACTTATATTGTAGATTAAAGTAGATCAGGTGAAATGACCTGTTATTATTGTCCGATAAAGCTACGAAAGAACTGTGAATTAGGGCTCAGAATGACGTAGATAAAACCCACATGTCTATGGTATAAGGGATTATGTGATGTAACTACAAATTCTCATTTGTAACTACAAATTCTTCCTAAAGCGCTTCAGCCTAATTTCGAATTCACACCAAACTTGATTACGATAAAATAGGACATCAGTTCTTGGATAGGTTTTTTGCATTTTATGTTACAGCCCTATATCTTATTGTTGCAGCGATTTAATGTATTCAATTCCTCGTATTGTCCTTTGATGGATCTACAGGTAGTTTCCATGTGTATAACGGACCGGAGGTGAAAGGTTTTACTCAGTGTCATGTTGTACTCGCAACAGATGATAATAACACGGTGTCCCCGGTCGTTTTTTTCCCCCAGTCCGAAGCACCCACATGCATTTTCTACTTTTCCTTCACCCGCCTTGCTTCGCAGTCTCACACTAATAACTTTACGTCATGCTTATTAGTATTTTTTATCGTCTGTTATAAGTGTTATGTAATTTATCGAAAACCTTTCATACTTGACCAGAGTTGGTTTTTATATATGTAATATGCTCAGATTTATTGAAGTGCATTCTTCGAGGGAGCGTTATTCTATTAGAAAACGGAATTATAGGCTTGACCGTTGTAGCACTTTTTGTAACTCTTATTCCGACGCCTTCCTTATGTTGAGGACATTTATTAACAGTATAATCGAGATATATCGGGCCAACTAGTTTTGTTGAGACCCATTGATCTACATAAGTCTCTTCATCTCGTTTATTATATTATGCGACTCTTCACATTCATACACACTTTGGATATTTCATGTAGCGATCATCAAACATTTTGTATTGCCCTATTTTTCCTTTTGCAAGGATTTCACTCTATGACGGCCTCCGCGGCAATACGATCGAATATGTCTGCGCTCCGTGATCAGTACTAATTTTCTCATTATAATATATTACCGTGGTATGATACTTTACCTAGGAAAAAGAAATAATGCGATGGAATTCCATTGTCTTGCTCATCGTTAGATAAAATACAGGTTCTATACTAATGCGTTGTTTGGTTTCCAATTCACTCGTAAGCTATTGCCTGCGGTCAGTCATGATACAGACAACTGCCGCAGCTCGATGCTGGTAAGATCCATCACGGATAATTGATTTCTATAGTATCGTTCATATCAGGGAAGCGTTCCCTATATTCCACTTGGATTGACGCATGCCACTCGTAAGCTATTGCCTGCGGTCAGTCATTATACAGACAACTGCCGCAGCTCAATGCTGGTAAGATCCATCACGGATAATTGATTTCTACGGTATCGTAATTATCAGGGAAGCGTTCCCAATATTCCACTTGGATTGACGCATGCCATTCGTAAGCTATTGCCTGCGGTCAGTGGTGGTACAGCCAACTGCCTCAGCTCGATGCTGGTAAGATCCATCACGGATAATTGATTTCTACAGTATCGTACATATCAGGGAAGCGTTCCCAATATTCCACTTGGATTGACGCATGCCATTCGTAAGCTATTGCCTGCGGTCAGTGGTGGTACAGCCAACTGCCTCAGCTCGATGCTGGTAAGATCCATCAAGGATAATTGATTTCTACAGTATCGTACATATCAGGGAAGCGTTCCCTATATTCCACTTGGATTGACGCATGCCATTCGTAAGCTATTGCCTGCGGTCAGTGGTGGTACAGCCAACTGCCTCAGCTCGATGCTGGTAAGATCCATCACGGATAATTGATTTCTACGGTATCGTACATATCAGGGAAGCGTTCCCTATATACCACTTGGATTGGCGCATGCCATTCGTAAGCTATTGCCTGCGGTCAGTCATGATACAGACAACTGCCGCAGCTCGATGCTGGTAAGATCCATCACGGATAATTGATTTCTACGGTATCGTACATATCAGGGAAGCGTTCCCTATATTCCACTTGGATTGACGCATGCCATTCGTAAGCTATTGCCTGCGGTCAGTCATGATACAGACAACTGCCGCAGCTCGATGCTGGTAAGATCCATCACGGATAATTGATTTCTGCGGTATCGTACATATCAGGGAAGCGTTACCTATATTCCACTTGGATTGACGCATGCCATTCGTAAGCTATTGCCTGCGGTCAGTCATGATACAGACAACTGCCGCAGCTCGATGCTGGTAAGATCCATCACGGATAATTGATTTCTACGGTATCGTACATATCAGGGGGAAGCGTTCCCTATATTCCACTTGGATTGACGCATGCCATTCGTAAGCTATTGCCTGCGGTCAGTCATGATACAGACAACTGCCGCAGCTCGATGCTGGTAAGATCCATCACGGATAATTGATTTCTACGGTATCGTACATATCAGGGAAGCGTTCCCTATATTCCACTTGGATTGACGCATGCCATTCGTAAGCTATTGCCTGCGGTCAGTCATGATACAGACAACTGCCGCAGCTCGATGCTGGTAAGATCCATCACGGATAATTGATTTCTACGATATTGTACATATCAGGGAAGCGTTCCCTATATTCCACTTGGATTGACGCATGCCATTCGTAAGCTATTGCCTACGAAAACATGAATTTTAATGAGCTGTAAAATAGAGATATTTCCCCTCTAATGAACAATAAATAATTTGTGATCCATTCATTAGGAAAGTGAAATTTAACCGCTGGTTTAAAACTAATAACAATTGCTATTCAAGTCAAACTATTTTAAAAATGTAGTTACAATTATTAATTAATTATAAACCTTTGCTACAAATATTTACACATCTGTAAATTATTTGCCTTGGTACAAATACTTTCACAAATATTTACATAAAAGGTAATATTTTTTTGTAACATTATGCTGATGCTAACTGTATTATCTAAATGTATATAATGGTTGTAGCGAGTCTTTACAATTGTTTATTATTTATAACTAAGCCATTGTACTTTATATTACTTTTGTAGTTATAAGAAATGGTAAGAGTTTCATATGATAACGGTTTTTTAGGTTTTACTTTTAAATTTTACGTATAAATTTTGGGATATTTAATATCATATATTAGTTTTACGTTCTAGCTCAAAAAGCTGGCTGGTCCTACGGACGGATAATTTCGTTTATCTCTGAAGGTTCTCGTAATGTACATACATGTAATGTAAATGTAATGTTCTCTTAATGTACCCTTCTATGTAGGCACTATGTAAATGGATTAAGTTCCACATTAAATATTACAAATAAAAGTAGAACCACAATGGTCACAATGGGCAGTCTTTGTATGTTATCCCTCTGAGGGTGGTTACTTGGTAACTGAAATGTATATAAGGGTAAAATAAAGAAGGTTTGTCATTATGAGGTTTTTGTGTATTTATTAATGGTCACTCTCACATGATATGAAAATACAATTCTGAAATGCATAAGCTACTTCTTTTGGCACTTTCTCTTTACTCTTTTGGCAATCCTAAACAGAAAAATTGTACGGGACGTCACGCTAAAACGAATTTACATAGTTTATAAATGAAACCATTTTAGCCGAAAATAAGAGGTACCATTTAATTGTACAAAAGAGCCTATTTTATATTGTAGGGTATGTTGTAGAACAGCTGTTTTAACACGTAGGTTATGATGATATATTGGTTGTAAATGTTTTTATTAGCACAAATATTCAATATAATGATCGTTTAATATTGGTTTTCCAAGTTTTAAAATAAAAACTTTATTAGACGCGTTTAGCATTTTTCATGAACCGACTTCAATTAAATGTCTTAAATAAAATATTTATGCAATATCGTCTACCACATAAACAAAGGTTTTATATTAGAGACTTTATTTTATTAATAACTGTATTTTAACAAAACCTCTTAATTGCATTCTTTAAATCAATGTCGGCCAGACCCACTGGCAGTCACTTTGTAAATTTCTATTGTTAGTATGATTAAAATCTTACTCGAATGTTTTACACTTTGTATATTAAACGAGGTTTATTTAACCTGTGTTATTTAATAAAAACGCTGTTTGTTACTCATAGGTTTTTAGGTACTAAGTGTTCACATCCCTAGATACTCCAGGAATATCACTACAGTTTGACAGAAAGAATTGTATGTTTTAATGAATATTTAATTTGTCTTTAAGAACTGCTCAAAATCCTATGTTCTATGCGTTTATATTTTCAATTATTATATTTTAAAAAATCACCAAATTTCTTACATTTTAAATTATTTACTTTTCACCGACAATTTGAACCCATTCAGAATTATACTTATGATACTTTTGAAAACTACAAAATTTACAGTTGCTTAGTGGAAACGTAGAAAATTGATACTTGTTTTAATAAAATGATAATTTTAAACCACTTGTTATTTATTTGCATTATCTCTCTAAACACTTCAAATAACTTAGAATAGGAAGTACGAGTAATATGGTTAAAATTATATTCTCTTTACATTTACAATCCTACCAATTATTTCTTATCGTTAATCAGTGACGCAACAATCAGTCACCGAGTGTGGTGGTTTAAATAGAGTTGATAGCACTGCAGTCCATATTAATCAATAGCATGATGGGTTATACTGATTTTGAAATGCTCTGTATACAGATTTGTCTTTAATCCGGCTATAGTGCACGTCAGCGATTACATTATATTACATGCTACACTATAAAGTGTGACACAATGGGTCTGTGAAGAATTCAGTTCCGTGGGTCCACGATTCCATTCTGATCCTCAAAAATCGTAAGCAACAAAGTTAACCACGGGGTTGGTTATCGCTAGAGGTTTACCATCATTAGGTGGTGTAACACGTCTCGCCAGTTAGGGGGTGGAGAGACTTTTGTCATTTCTAAACAAATACGCGGTCATTGTAATAGCTCAATACAGGTTGCGCACATTTTATCTTCTCTTATCGGAAAAAATTCATGTTTTATACTTTAATATTAAAAGTATACCTGAATTTGGTTGGTCCATTGGTTCTTTAGATGTGTCTCGTCGGCTCTAAGTTTCACTAACATTTTTGCCATTATCTCTTTAACATCCGAAAGGTCCCAGGAGGCCCCAAAATTGAGGTGAGGAGAGTGGATTTGTCTAATTAGGCCACAGGGATTGCGTCGGAGTTCGCTTCAAATAGGGTCTGTTACCGACTTAGTGACAGATTTCTAATTGGCTCTATCCTTTCAACGAAACACTAGTATAGAATTAAAAATTTTACATGTTCTTTGAACAAAGAGAAGTACATTTGTATTCACGATTATATCTGAATCTTTTAGAATCTCTTCACGACAGTTCTCAAGAATTTACGAGTGTTGGAAATTTAAATTAGCATGTCTACATTTTAAAGAATTAGAAATATAAATTTATGTTCATAATAAAATAACATTTCAATTGTTAATAACATTTCAATCACCCCAAACACCCCCTCAAACACAACACCCCAAATCCTAATGAAAGCTAGTCAGCTCTTTTTATATTTACAACGAAGGAAGAGAGAAAAACTGACATAATAAGAAATGGGTCACTAGTCACTTATGGCAAAGAGAGGAAATACCTACGTTTGGTGCTAAACTGAACTTGAAAAAGAGAGATAACCTGAATAAAAGGCAAGCGTGACTTACTGGTCGGTTGAAGATGAGCCCTTGCAATAAATTGCTGGTTTACAAGCAAGTTTTCAAGCCCGTATGGACTTACGCATTGCCACTCTGGGGAAGCACCAAGAGCAGCCACCTGCCACTTTTAGTGCGCTTCCAAAATAAGGTGTCGAGAGCCATAGTGAGTGCCCCGGAACTCCGCCATACATTTAGTCTTTGAGGTGAAGAGCGTGAAAGAGACGTCCACGGATGCAGGAGTGAATATCCTCGAGCAACACAAGAACCCTATAATTATATGGCTGGCTCGCCGGGTGCCAATTAGCAGGCTCAAGCACACTAAGTCTTTGGACCTAATCCCAAAAGAACATTAACTGCACATCGTCAGCAGTACTTGAATATCAAGGCGGTCTCGTTCGCTGGAATAAGACGGACAGTTTTTTACCGCCATCATAAAGCAAGCTGCTGGGCAGGACTCGTCCAAGTTGCAGCAAAATAAAAGAAATATAAAGCATTACTACGCGCGTCTCAAAACACAGTAGCTTTCTGCAAAAAAAATTTCTATACGTTAAGTCGAAGAATAAATTTATTTTACGTTTGAACTAAATAAAAATTACTTATTAAAACTTAAATTTATTAAAACATTTGCCGAGGCAAAACGATTTTGATCGCACTAAACGATATTTTTCAGTGTCGTGTTTTACACAAGACATTTTATTAAGTTATCCAACAGTGGTTTACAGGTTTTCGATACTGTGGTCAAGGAATGTACCGGGTGATTTCTATTGTTTTATATTTTGAATATGTGAATATTTATTTTTAAATATGTTATTATGTTGTTATAATGTTAATTAGGTACTGTATGTTACTATGAACAAATTTCCAAGTTCATCTACGTTGCTGTTTTTATTATGTAGGTGGACAGATATAGAATAGTTATAGTTTAAGATTTCTTACAGTTTTTGGAATTAGGTTGTATATACTGTACATGGCTTGTACGTTATCTTTTTTTTTTTGTATTGCGATATACGCTGTATTGAAGATTGAACCAGATTTTGAATGCTACCATGATTTTTATATGTATGTATTTCTCGGGGAATGAGTTCATTTGAAGGCATCTTTATGGCGAAATGACCCTTTTAGTTTTAGTAGTGTGTAAGAAATCTGTTTAAAATAAATTCAATATTGTGTTGTTGGCACGTTAGTAAAAATTACATTTTTATTTTACCCTTAATTTAGAAATTACAGCACAGTTTGTAATTTTCTTATTTTAACTAGCTCTTTAAAATTTTGACAATTCATTTATGTTTAATATTACTTTATCTCTCAAAAGAACTACTTTCCTTAAGTAGACATAAACTGGAGGAAAAGATACTGTCTCTTAAAAGGGAAAAAGGAAACTACAAAATCCATATTCTTGCAAGAAAGGCATGGACGGAGTGTAGACCCAAACATGGTGAATTCTGGTTCACCGATGGGTCCAAGATGAAGGAAAAAGTGAAAGAGTGGGAGCAGGATATTTAGTGGACCGAGACACCAAGACAGATTTTGTCATCGCCTGGAGGGCTACAACTCTGTCTTCCAGGGGGAGATTCTCGCGATCAAACTATGTGCCTAGGAAATAATAGGGCCTGCCAAGAGAGGCAGGACCATCTGGATTTGCTCGGACAGTCATGCAGCTCTGAAGGCTATAGGTAAGGCTAGTACCAGCTCTAGGCTGGTAGCTGAGACTATAGCTTCTCTAGCAGAGCTGAGTAAGTATAATTCGCTCAACCTAACCTGGATTCCAGGACATTCTAGCTGGGTAGGAAATGAGAGAGCTGACGCCTCAGCAATACAAGGGTGTATAACTCAAGGACCGTTGCTGAGGGCAGTGGGAATGCCGCATCAGGAGGGGCGCAAGAGGATCACGGCACATATAGATAGGTTGTGCAGGGAAGAATGGAATGCAACCTTGGGGTGTAACAAATCCAAGGTACTGTGGTGTTACTCAGGAGATTTGTGGGTCAAAGAACTACTTAAGTAGACATCAACTCAGAGTTACTGTAGAACTGGTCACAGGCAATGGGAATCTGAGGGGGTTCCAGTACAAAATTGGAAAATCTAGGTCCCTTGTGTGCATGAGATGCGACGAGGACCAAGAGAAAAGTCAAATCTACGTATTCTGTGAGTGCCCTGCTTTGAAAGCTGCAAGGAGAAAGTGGTTTGGCTGTCAGGTATGTACACCAGAGGATATCAGAAGATTTAGCATCAGGTGGGTACTTGATTTCTGCAAAGAGGTAGGTATCCACTAAGCTAGTCCTGTGGTAGGGATGGGAAGAGAGTACAAAGGCTGCAGCTAAGTGCTCTACACCGATTAGGTCCCTCAGAGTTTTAGTAATAATAATGATTTTTATAATTTTTCACCAGCTTATATAATGGTTTATTTAGTATCTGAATGTTATAAGTCCTTTTCTCCGGCGGTTGTCATTTACGCTTTTTTGGCATTTGCTAACAGTTATTGTGTTACTGTACCCGATTATGTATATCGGATACTTTTGTTAGGCCATAGAGTATGAGGCAGATTGTGAATGAGGGGATGGTTTGTGTAACATCTTTCTATAGATGTTAAATATATGTTTTATGTAATTCTTTCGCTATAGTGAGGCAAATATATTAACTGTTTTGAATTTGCTAGGGAGATTCGGGTGTATTCGCTTTACGTACGTCAGGATCTGTTTTCATTCAGATATCGTCTCTGCAGTGAAATAATATCAATATATCTATACAAGTACAAGAGTTTTTGTCTATGTTCTGTTTGAGTGCATTTGTATTCTCAATGGACTGTCGAACTGTCAGCATTAAAAATGCTGCTGATTGGACAATTTTATGTAAAGGCGGATGTTGACACTTTAAAGTTTGCTGATGAAAATTAGCAAAAATATTCGAGAGAACAAAACATATTTTAGGGGAGTGAATAATATCTATAAAGAATTCCGTTATCTTCGGGGCCTCCCAGTGGACTTATAGTAACATATAATACTTAATATTTATTTGCACAATATTCCACACATTAGAACTATAATATATACTAGTAAGCCTTAGTCCGGCTATAGAATAAGTGTATAGGTTGTGCAGAAGCGACGTCAGTTAGAGTCTGACAAGCATTAGAGTTGTGAACGTATTATGATGTCACAAAAATAACCCGAAACATTTACAGAAGTGTGAATTATATTCAGCATTTACACAATAAATACGTAGCTCTAATCTTCTGTTAATACTTAGGTTTTATCGATTCTGTGGTCACAGGGCTGTTCTGTAGCGTGATGCTTTCCCGAATAAAGATATTTTCGTGTCTATCTTTCCTTGGTTATCTTAATAAGGGTTTTGAAAATTGACTAAAAGAAATAATATTTCACGTTTAATTGCGATCCCATTTCTTGGCTTAAAAATATAATTAACTAACCGGGGTCATTCATAAGAATTACCTCTATCATTAAATAATAGCCCCCTTATAAATCGAATGAATTTGAAACCTTATGATTTGTGATGTAACTCCGTAAAAACCTTGAACCGTCTCTGCTGTATTTAATTAGAACTTAAGCAAATATAGTAACTGATTTCGAAAAGTAATTGATGTTTATTGTAGCTAGTGCATTAAACATTTAGATTTATTGATGTACAATGTTGTAAACTAGCAGTATATAGCCTAATAGTTTGTATCTGGTCTTATACTTTCCATTGTAAATAGATAGGTAAAGAGAGAAAAAGGTAATTAATAGCAATTAAATAGACTTGTTAATAGGAGAATCGCAGCTACAAATCATTTTACCACCAATAAATTGTAAAGTAAATTATTTATTGAGAAATATTGAATATTTTCTTAAAGTATTCTACATTAAGTTTTCAATTTACTACATAATTTTGTAATTAATTTTGATTTCCTTCTTTAATTTAAAATCAAATATATTTGTTACTTAAGATTTATAACTTATAGCATTTGCTAATCTTCTACAAAATGAACTGTTTACATTTTGTATGTTGATGGTAATCTGGTACGAATGCACGTCTTTTGCAAGACGTGTACGGGACAGTTATATTTTAAGCAATAAAAAACTATATATTTGCAGGTATAAAGTACGATTTATTAATACTAATAGGGGTATTATCGATTGATTTAGATTCTAATATTTCATTACAACGGGATTCCAATTTTCCGTACTTGTAAATATTACAAGATTATCCACTCTGAATGTATGACAGTATTATGTAATGATATTTTTATGAATTTTCTTTCAACTAGTTTTTACAATTTTTGATTTCATACAGTAATAATAACATTCTAAACTTTTTTTTCATATTAGTTTTAAACTGAAATATATTTGGAATGTATTACTGAAATTGAATGAGATCATAATAAAACATTTTTTTAGTCTAAGGTAATTAAATAAAATACCCTATAAATACCCACTTTCATTTCGTTTCATGATTTAGCTATAGAGTCCACAACTTTCTCAACTGTAATTTTTTTTAGAAAGCTTACGGCGCTTTCTTTCCTTTCAGTCGCTTCCAAGAGATTGTAAAAAGTAATATCTGTATTTTTTTCATACATTCCAGAACACCGTGATCCCTTAGCTGAATCAGGATCTAACATTTGCGGGTAGAAATAAAACACGGATATCATCAGACCACAGTTAACTTTCATCGAGATGCAACGATGCATTGTCTAACAGTAAATATTTTGAATTTCCTTTCAAATAGATAAAATCGTCTGAAATAGAAGTAGACTCGAATTTAACGGGTCTTGGATCGAAATGATTGTTCGAATATATAGGAAGGATTAGAGTAGGGAATTAAAACCTTGTAGAGGATATAGAGGAGATATTATGCATCACGTGTGCAGGGTCGCGTGCTCAAAGTAGACCTACTCTCGGCCGGGGGTTTAAAGAGGTTATCTACCCATTATGGGTGCAGGACTGTGAGCCCGTTACCCCCTTGCTTTGACGAGGATAACCAGGTAGTTTCCCGATCTGTGGTCTAAGTCGCAGTCAGTTCCTTCTCTTTCCCTCTCTCTAGGAGAAAGAGGAAGTGAGATAAAGTAACGGAAGAGTCTTTCCACTTCGACGTGTAGACCTAGAGTTTAAGAGGTTCTTGAAAAACTAACTCACCCTTCTAACTCGTTCACAGAGCCGGCCTTTGATACTACGTCGCCTCATCTCCTACGCAATTTTACAGTGGCTCAAACAGTAGTGAAACCTTTCATTCCATGTCGAAAAGTGTAATTTGATTATTATTTATAAAACTATGTCAGAAAATATAACCTTGGCACGACCCAAGTCTATCATAACTGTCGATTAAAAGACTTATTAATTATCCTGATAGGATAAAAGTCAAATCCATTCTTTTTAACCTAACCTAATTCGCACTCCCTCACCCATAACAACTCCAACCTTCAGAAGTTGGCTGAGGCTGGCACACAGTCCGGCCGCTGCTTCTTAACATTGGGTCGTAAACATTGGGTCTTACCTCTTGTAAGAAGAAGAATAAAAAAAGGGTAATAGAATTAGACACAATTAAGGAAAACACATGATTTGGTACTGAAAATAGAGGACCATCATGGCATCATGTGGAGAGGGTTTCTTATCCGAAGCAGACCTGTTCTCAACCAAGGAGAAGAGATGTATCACAGTACACATTTTGAAATATTAGATTATGCCTAGTTACTTTTCTACTTGCAACAAGAAAGCTGCCATACTCTTCGTTGATTACCCCGTTACCTCTAATACTAACTTAATTAAATGTTACAATTTTTGGTAGATATCATTTGCAAAATATTTGGAATGAAGACATTTTCATATCCGTAACATCTGAAGGCATGGGAGTCTGTGAACTGCAAAAATAGGGCTTAATACAAGGTAGAATCCTGGTACTATGGTAAGAAGACGGTGATAGGTCTGCGCCATTAGTAAAACCACTCTATGAATATGTACTGCTACCACATTTATTAAGGTTAGGTTAAAATATTTTTAATAGATGTTAGGGAAGCGTATCGAGTTTTTGAATGTATTAAACATTGATTTAATTCGAATTTACGTTTTAAAGTAAAATTAAACAGGTATAAATATCACACACAAATATAACTAAATTAAATGTTTAAAAATATCGCATACATTTGTTTTTATTATTCCATAGAATCGTAACTTTTACCGGGATTCCTAAATTAGGTAGTTGGGAGAAACCAGGACTACCCCAGTGACTTCGATTTAATTCTTTATTATTATGAACTATTATTGCTCTATAAAATATGTAAATACCTGAACATATAAAAAAATAAAGATATCCTAATAGATAAAATTAAATAATATTAAATATTCAACAAATAGATTTTAAATTTTAAATTCGTAGTATACTACGAAAAAACTAATTACTCTTTAACAAATATAACGTAATGTATATATATATATATATATATATATATATATATATATATATATATATATATTTGATCGTTTATTCATTTATTTCCTCATATTTTTATACTAAACAGTAATAGTTAAATGTATTAACTAGGTTTTTAATTTCATACAACCATAATTTAATTACAACTACCCATGTCAAAAATTCATTTAGGCGGTTAAAAATTCCATTATTACAACTAAATAATTTTATTCTCCTGCGTTTCGTAAAGTTCTTACAAAAAACGTCAGTGTAAGTATCGTACAAAAATATGTTTTTACTATTGAATGCTATCTTATTATGGAAAATTTATCAAGGTTGTTTCACTTGGAAAATAGATTACGTCCTAGCACAGGGAAAAAGAAGATGAGTGAGTAATAGAAATATTTGTACTGGAGTATCACAAAGCTTTGCCATGTAATTATTATGACATTATGCATTAACTGGTAGCGTGATAGGTAGTGTGCAAAGATTTATCTGTGTCGAATGAGGGGATTATATAGCCAAACCCAAACCAATATACTTAAGTATTCACGATTGTTACCGAACGTCATGCCACACCTTATCAAAAGCTTGGGCCACATCTTGAAATAGCGCAGTGTAAATCTGCTTATCTTCTAAGGCTCTTTCTAATATATCCGTTATTCTATGAACTTCATCTATAATGGAATATTTTTCACTGAATCCAAACTGGTATTCTGGAATCAGATCATTTTTCTCTATGACTGTTATAAGCCTTTTCAGTAAGCTTGAATAGCTTAGAAATTGTAGGAAGTAGTGATATGGGTCTATATGAGCTAATATCATTAGGCAATGTTCCTGTTTTTGGTAACATTACAACTTCTGCTACCTATAAGCGAAATATATGAAATGAAATAGCAATTACAAAGGAATTCAATAACCGTCCAAATTTATAGGATGTAAAACTTAACCCTCCTGGGATATTGACGGTTTCCCCACATTCTATGTTGAAATTTTACTAAACTAAAGCAACAAAGAAGTATTTTCCATGAAAAAGATATTGCATCGTGAACTAACAATAGGTCGTTGTGACGAACGTACTAATTAAAGTCAGAGCCTTCAACACACTGCTGCCGACAAGCTTTACTAGCGAAATGCGTAAATAGTCGCCACATTAGCAATGCAGCGAGCAACCAATTGTGCAGTCATATTTGGAACACTGCCAGTTATAAAGACCACCCTAAGTGCATCTGCCTGGTGCCTTTATTATCCTAAATAAACTGTAAAGTTACCAACTTAAACACGTTACTAGCTGTTAAAACTCTAGTACAGATATTACAGCTCGGGCGCTGAATAGGCAATAAGGGTACACTCCCTATTCAAATAATTTAAAGAATTTTCGATATTAATTTCGGAGATTTCCAATAGTTGGGAAAATAATGTATGTTTTCTCTCACCATAGCACTATATTTTGCAAAATATCCAATAACATTAGAAACCACCAGTGAATATATTTTCCTAGTGGAATTAAAAGGAATTAAAATTAATTTGGAATGTTTCTAATGTTTTAAACATTAATTTAGTTGTAATTGACGTTTTAAAGTAAAATTAAATAGGTATAAATACCGCACACAAATATAACTAAATAAAATGTTTAGAAAAATCTCAAACATTTGTTTTTAATACGTAGCATAGAATCGTAGCATTTACAGATAATAAAGCTCGGGCGCTGGATAGGCAATATGGGTACACTCTATATTCAAATAATTTAATGAATTTTAGATAATAATTTCAGAGATTTCCAAAAGTTCGGAAAATAATGTATAAAGTTTTCCCTTGCTATAGCACTATGTATTGCAAAATACCTAATAATATTTGCCATCACCAGCGAATATATTTTCCCTTCACTGGAAAACCAGCTAATTTATTACTCAATAGCAAGAATGTTATAGTGAATGCAAAAACATATTTTCAATTCCAAAAGGCAAGACTTTATCACAGTTCAAATTTCATTAGTTATCTTCTCAATCATTACCCATGGGAATCATAGATGCCTATCCATAGGTCGAGACCCATGGGAAATATGTTTTATGGATATACTACGAAGTAACCAAAACTTTCAATTCAATTGAGGCACACAATCAAAATAAAAACATATAACATCGGGGCTATAAAAAATGTGTTTTACAAAATTAGGTCAATTTATAAACAGAACATAGGTGACGAATAGTCAGTAAATAAATAGTTATAATTTTAAGCCAGTATTACAAGATGCTAAATTAATAATGTATTCCCATAATAGCTAAATTAATAATGTATTCCGGTAATATCTACTTGAATATTTGCAGCAAAATTAGTCTCAACAAATCTTCTTGAAACTACGCTAATATATATTTGAAGAATTTGGTTACTGTAGTACATTTCCTTCATCTTCATTAAAAGGCAATAAAGCAAATTACATCTGATTTTCTTTAGTTAACAGTAAAATACATTAGTGAATTAAATTCTTCAGTTTTTAGATTGCTATTAATTTCATGAAATTTATTTTGATCGAAATACAAAAACATGGCTTTGAAGTCGTATCAAATATATTATTTAATATTATTCAAGAGTCAACACAAAATATATATATATATATATATATATATATTTAAATTTAATTATAGGCCCTAATAAGATTGTTTTTTTCAATCTAACAAACAAATGCAAATGCTGAAAATTGAAAATTAACATTATTCCTTTTACCAGTCTGTATAAAACTCAATAGGAATGCGCCTTTAGAAGTCGCAGGTAGGAGGCGCAGTTAGAGGGCACAGTTAGTAGGTGCAATTAGAAGCAGCAGTTAGAGGACGCAGTTAGAAGGCGCAATTAGAAGGTACAGTTATAACCTGCAATCACAAGTTGCAGTTAGAGGGCGCTGTTAGAAGGTCCAGTTAGAATGTGCATTTAAAAAGCGCAATTAGAAGACGCAGTTAAGAGGTGTAGTAAGAAGCCGCAGTTAGAAGGCACAATTAGAAGCTCCAGTTGGAAAGTACAATTAGAAGCCGCAATTAGATGGCGCAGTTAAAAAATGCAATTACATGCTACAGTTGAAAGGCGAAGTTAGAACGCGCAATTAGAAGCGGCAATTGGAAGTAGCAATTAGAAGGTGCTATTAGAAGGTGCAATTAGAAGCTGCAGTTAGAAGGCGCTATTAGAAGGTGCAACTAGAAGCCGGATTTAAATGGTGCAGTTAAAAGGCGCAATTAGATACTGCAGTTGGTACGCGCAGTTAGAAAGTGCAATTAAAAGCCGCAGTTAGAAGGCGCAGTTAAAAGCCGTAGTGAGAAGACGCAGTTAGAAGCCGCAGTAGAAAGGCGCAGTTAGAAGACGCAATTAGAAAACTCAGTAAAAGGCACCAGTTCGAGGCTGGAGTAAGAAGGCGCAGTTAGAAGCCACGGTTAGATGCCCCAGTTAGAAGCTCTAGTTAAAGGGCGCAACTAGAAGCTGCAGTTAGAGGGCTCAATTAGAAGCTGTAGTTAGAGGGCGCAATTAGAAGCCGCATTTAGAAAGGGCAGTTAGATGCCGCATTTAGAAGCCACAATACGATTCTGAAGCCGCAATTAGATGCCGCAGTTAAAAGCCGCAAATAGAAGCCGCAGTTAAAAGCCACAATTATAAAACGCAATTAGAAGACTGAAGTAGAAGACTCAAGTAGTCAGAGTCTAAAGACCGTCACTTCGGTTATTTTAGAAGATTGCTCATTATATTCGAAATTCCAGTTGTAT
>JBAIZL010000002.1:231163642-231201142 GCA_036971475.1 Prosapia bicincta | reverse complement strand
ATCAGATAGTATTCATACTACGTTAGGGCGTAGATGTCTTATCAGAAGCGCATGTATTGGCGTGGTGTATGTTTTTTTGTGAAATATAGCCTAGTGCTGTTTCCTTTCCCATGACTAATTTTCCCTTCTTGTACTGTCTCAGTGAAACCTTGACCATGTTTATTCTCTTTATCACTGCCTTTAGTAGTTTCTTGTACCATTTTAATAAACTTAATATCTGTTATCTAAAAATTGTTCACATCGAAATTTTAACAACCTGGAAAATGTTTGATAAGAAATATCAAATCCGTTTCTTTTTGTGGATCAATAACATAGTCAACAGTTTTGTTACAACACAGGATTTTATTTCATGAATTACTTGATGTTTCTTCTTTGTTTTTTTCATGATACAGGTATCCTGTAAACAACACCTTTAGCTTTTAAAGAAAGCCTACGCATATTTCTTCCTCTTCCGTTGCTTCCAAGGGAGATTGTAAAAGGTAATGTGTGTGTTTCTATTTTCATACATTCCAGAACACACTGATCCATCGGCTGGTTTAGGCTCGTAACATTAGCGAGAAGATATAAAGATATCATCAGAGCAGAGATAATCTTCATCGGGATGAGACTGTGCTTTGTCTAACAGTAAAATAGGCTTCCAAGCCAAATTTTGTGCTTTTAAAGTTTCAGTTTCGGGCACAAACTCATTAAAACACCATTATTTGTATAACTCTCTATCCATTCAATCAGCACTTTAGTTCTTATATGAAACCTACAATTCTGACGTAGAAATATTTTAACAAAAACTATTATTATTTACAAAACGAATATTCTGTATAAAATTATTACATCTTGTAATAATACAATTATGTTTTCTGCTTGAGTGAATGAAAACAAAATAAAAGATAGGTTAAAATAGAAGTTATGTAATTGGCACATAGAAGCCATTTCTTATGCCTTTGCCCATATAGCTCTTAGTAGCATGAACGTAGATTAACTGTATTGTAATCAGAACAATATGTGTTAGTGTGATCCGCAACTATTCAAGAAGAGTATCTATAGCGGTTTGACCTTGAACCAGATGAGTTAGCATCCGGTACTGAAGCTTAGTACCTTACTATTTACATTTAGTGAATTTGGCCCCGGAGACGAAACGTTTTTAAAATCTGGGTCGAAGGATATATATATTTATATATATACATATATTTGTATATATACATACATACATACATATATATATATATATATATATATATATATATATATATATATATATATATATATACAATATATAAATATATATATACATGTATATATACAATATATATATATATATATATATATATATATATATATACAATATATAAATATATATATATATATATATATATACATGTATATATACAATATATATATATATATATATATATATATATATATTAATTATGTGTTTATTAAAACATATAATTTAACATTGAATACATAGTATTTCTATTTATTTCTGAAGAAATATGGTGTGGAGCTAATGTAATTTAATCAACATTTTAAATTGTCTGCTGTTTTCAATTAGTTACAACTCCAACCCGAACACAGAATAGTTTACAGTATAGTTTTGCTAAAACGCAAAATCAATACAATGTTTTTTAATGACAAACTAGCAAAGATTTCATGTTATAAATTTAAGGCTGATTCATAACATTAATGGGAAAGTTGGCAAAGAGGGTGAAAACCTATTTCTCAGTCAAATCAAAGCCTATTTGACTGCCCTGTACTAAATTTAGAAATTAAAATATTTATCCATTTCTTGAAATAAATTTCAACGTTTTGTACATTCAAATTTCATTAAACTCAAGTATACCGTTTGTGTAATAAAAGTTCAACTAATATAATTATGTAACTGAAATGTATTGAAAAGCTTCCTGACAGACGCTGAACTAATATAATCATTTGAAATATGAAAAAACTGTGTTTGTATATTGAAATGAGTTTCGCCATTCCTTTCAAGTGGCTGAGATTGTAATTTGAAAAGAGTAACTGTTCAGATGCATGTTGAGAACAAAATTCGTTTTCAAATGAACGAAACAAGAGTCAACAAGATAAAAAAAGAATGTGTTTTAGCTACTAGATTTTTTCTTTAAATAATAATTCCATTTCTTTTCAATAAACGCTTTCATATTTTGTAAATAATGATTTATGTATTTAGAATGCACAAAATTATTACACATCTATTTGTCATTGT
This sequence comes from Prosapia bicincta, assembly GCA_036971475.1. Classification (NCBI taxonomy): domain Eukaryota; kingdom Metazoa; phylum Arthropoda; class Insecta; order Hemiptera; family Cercopidae; genus Prosapia; species Prosapia bicincta. The sequence continues at coordinate 231,198,924 of JBAIZL010000002.1, read as the reverse complement.
ACTTAATGTTCATCTACGTACACATTGTAAACAATTTGAAGATTAAATATTAATTCTCATTAAAAACTATAAGAAAACCTTTTAGTATTTATGACTAAAAACTAGATTTTGGGGTTCAATAAAGTTAAAGGCAGTAGAAACGATTCAAATCACAGTCAAAATATCATTGAAAATTCACTGCCCAAAGTCTTGATATCTAAACAATGTTGTTTCAGGGACATTTATTTACCAAAATACGATACACAAGCACTATTACAATAAAATTTTGCATTCACATTGTTAAATACAGATAGTAATCTGCATTCACAATATTAAAAATATATCTACATTAGGCGGGTAATAACCTAACCTTATAACTATATATTAGCTGTAAAATTAATCTCTTTCCCATATTTTGTTTTATTTCATTTTAATAGTGTTTTATGTTGTAATTTTGTTAAATAAATTTACCTATAAATGACCCTTAAAGAGGTTATCTTTTTGATGTCAAAACGTTGAGAAACGAATTTCCGATAGTAAATTTGAAAAAATTTTACTAGTAATTGATTATAACAGACGTAATAATATTCTACAGAATGTTGAAGGTATTTTGTGTATATATATATATATATATATATATATATATCGTCTCATAGTAGTAATCCCGGATAAATTTTATTTTAGTTTCACAATCAGATTAGAAAGAACATGATTGTATGCGCGTTCATAATACAGTATTTCATTTTTTAAGGTAAATGAAAACGGCGGTTGATTACCGAGTCAATATATATATATATATATATATATATATATATATTATAATATCATTGGTGACGTTTCGGATGTAGGTTTATTTCTATCGTCAAGGCTTCTTATGTTTTCATTATATATCCACGTAACTACATATTATTGCTAGTGCACAGGGACGCAGTTCCTATGAGAATAATGTGAATCTACATTGAAAGAATAACAAGGTTTGATGATGGATGCAAACCAATTTTCAAAACATCGCCAATGAGTTGAACTATATATACTTGTCTTGCTAATCAACCACTTTTTTTCATTTTCCTTATAATGTGAGTGTAAACATAATTTAATTTCATTTTTTATTTTGTGTATTTTTCTACTGTGTGCATTTTACACCTTTACACTGTACTTTGGCAAAATCCACCGTCATATTTTCCTATAGAGACACCCTTATTTTGGATGAATGTCTAATAAAAATGGGGGATCCCACTAGCTTCCATAGCTACTATAACGTTGCCCTTGCTTTTGAGGGCCTTCCAGGGCCGCTGTAACGTTTCTCTTGCTTTCGAGAGCCTTTCAGGGCTGATTCCACGGTAGCTTCCAGGAGATCTGTAGCGTTCCTCTTGCTTTCAAGGGCCTTCCAGGGCCACTGTACGTTTCCCTTGCAACCCACTTCTTATTTAGGTGCGGAGACACCAATCAAACACGCCTATAGGCCACTCCAGATATACCACAGCACACATAGTGTTCTTGATCCCTTTTACTCATCATAGACAGGTGGACGTTTTTCTAGCTCAATCCTCTGTATAACGTAGCTATATTGTTAAAAATTAAATTGATTGATCGCTGTAAATGCCTTGTAAGCTATGCAAAGTATAGTTTTCCTTTCGAAATAATTCACCCCAATTTGGTTTTATATGATATTAGATTACTAATAAGATATTGTATTTTTCTCTCATAAGATGTGTTCCCTCTCTCACGGCCGAAAACATTAGCAACGTAAATATTGTTCCATGCACTTATTCTACGTTTCTTTATTATTGTAGGCGAATAAGTTTTAAATAGAAGAGAACTGTTTAACCGAATTACCATTACCGGAAGTGTCACGGTGACCATGTTTTATGTAAGGATCATAAACAATGTAGGGCATTGTATTCATTAGATAGGGTGTGCCAGCAAAATATCTTTACAGTTCTTTCAAGAGTTGTTCAGAAATGCACATTACTAAAGCTGCAGTGAAGGCCAAGATAGGCATTGGTGCTTCATAAAGCTAGCTTAACCCTTCAAGCCTGAGTTGCAAGTCCTAGACAGTCTCTAAAATCATAATGAGCACTTCTTATTCAGAAAGTAACAATATGCTCACTATACAGATAACCATTTTCTCAGTCACTCTAAAACATCATTAGAGATGTGTTTCTAAGGTACGCTTATACGAAATAGTATGTTGATACTTGAAATACTTTTCAACCACTATTTATAGTTAAAATAAGTTTCTTTCTGTGAAAATATTTTATTTATAGTAATATGTAAATAAAACGAAATACAAATTGACTCAACCATGCTCAATAATTATCAGCTATTGCCAAAGGATATGCTCCAATACATAGTTTATACCACAATATGTTTATGTGTTGAAAATATTTTTATTTCATAGGTTTTGGCCTATAATTCATTAACATTAGTACCTGACTGGTAATGGGAGTATATCATTAATTGTGTTTTATTATTGATTTTTATTATTGGAATTTAGTTTTAAAAAGTTAATTTCTTACTGTTTCCAGTTCTTAATAAAATTTTTAATAAATTACAGCTTAGAAATCTTTCAGTTCAAATATTCCATAAAATGCAATATGACAGAGTGTTTTAAAATTTTATTGCTAGAATGAAATAAAATAATCATACCACCTGAATGAGATAATAAATTCCGACTGGTCTTGAAAGTAAAATCGGTATTTCTGTTTATTGTATTGTGAATTCTAAGCATGAATATTCAAAGCTAAATGTAGTGAATGGAATAAATAAAGCTTTTATAGGCGAGCGGCCACACCTAAAATGTTGCATCAAAACGAACCTAACCGACCAAAAAGGGGCGCTAGAATGAGACAAAATTAAATTAGTTTTATTACTGTCAACGAAAAAACTAAATACGTTTTTCTACCTAAAAGATCCTAATTGCTTATTTTAAAATATTGCAAATTTATTTTAAAGTATCAAAAATGGGTTTTAAGTTTGATTAGATAAAAATAAAATTGCTACATTTTTTGTATTTGTACCAGTTTTCAGGTATAAGTAAATGATCACGTAACACCCCAAAATAACTATTTTCAAACATTTATAACTCCGCTTCTATCAAAGATGTTTCCCTTTTTTGAACGATAAATCATTACCTTTTAACTTCAATGCAATTTTTTTTAACAAATAAAAACATACACAAAACTCACAAATTAACCATTTATTTACTAATACGCGTTTCAATGACAAAGTCATCATCATCAGTGAGTGTTACTACTACAAACTCTAACTTTCAACTGTTGTACTTGGCAGTTGTTGTTGTGGCAGTTGTAATTTTGAGTTTGTAGTAGTAACTTTCACTGACGTTTATGACTTTGTCATTGAAAGGCGTATGAGTAAATAACTGATTAATTTGTGAGTTTTTTGTATGTGTTTGTTTGTTTTTGACGTAACCTTACAAGCTAAGCTCAAAGAATAGTTGTATGTAATTTTTCTGTTTATATATGCTTCCATAAACATTTCCTTCTTCATTTTTCTCTTGGATTTATAAAATATTTAAATTGCCCATTAGAAGTTGCAGCATAGAGATTACAAATTATCGATCTGCAACTGTAATTGTTAATATTCAATGGCAAATGTAGCTATAGAATAAATTAATGGTTGTTGTATTCATTTATTTAATACAAGAAATATTAAATTGATATTACATTGTAAACTAAACATAAATATAATTTTGATCCCCCCTTGCGTCGGATATTGATGTGTTTGTACAACTGTAAAGTATTGCAAAGTTCCTAATATTTTCCCACTGGATGAACAAATAGATTTCGGCAAAATGTCCATCTCTATATCTCCGTTCAAATTATTTATGGTTAGAAGTTGTCCCAAATTTGAATTTACTTCTATAACTGGGTATTGGTAATGAAGCATATATACATTCATACTCATATATACGTAAATATGTAAGTATATTAGTAGAACATAAATAAAAACATTATTATATAGCTTTTGTTTACTCATGATGAAATGGTAAATTAGATAGTAAACATATCACCGTCTATGCACACGTTCATGCCGTATTTTTGAAACTTTCTTGATAACATGATTAAATGTTCAACTCAAATATTAACTTCATATTGAAACATTAAATATATTGACAATGAATTGAAATGTTTTACAGGATCGATTACCTCTCTACTGTGAAACCACTAAGAACAATTGCAATATCATATAAAATTACAAAATTTAATGAGAAAATGAAATCAACATCCATAGTAAATATCACGTTAAAATATAAACTCATAAATCTTTTTCCGTGCATGAATTGTCTAGATGCGACGCTAATTCTTTTAAACTGACTGTCTGAGTCATTTTTTTAATGTCAAATTTAAATTAATGGAAAGGGTTGCGTTTTTATTAATAATTTCAAAGAACGTGAAAGTAGTTTTTTATACTTTCATCTTATAGAAGCTTTGTATGTTTTTATGCTTTTATATTTTTTACAGTTTTTTTTAAATAAAAAGTTAATTAGCATTGGTAAATCAAATATATTTTAATTAGTTTCTCCTTTTCGTCATTTTCTGGTCTATTAAAAACGTTTTTATAACGTTTAAAGAACAGGCCGCTTTCTTATTTGTTACATTTAAAAACATTCGTTAGTTATAACGAGACTATGATATCCACTCACTATAACATTTATAATAAGATCCAAAAACAGTTTGTGAAAACTGGAATCTTTCTGTCAATGATAAGGATCACACTTAATATCGTTTTAATGGTTGCAGTTTTTTGAGGATCCAGAAACTAAAATCAGACTCGAATAATTATTGTTCGACTTTTTATTGTTCTAATACTTAACGCGAAGTGTTCGTGACATTTATTGACATATTCTATTTTATCTGTTATTCATAGGTCATTGAATTACGTTACTTTAATGAGTAGATTTATTTTATAAACGAAATTAATTTGCCATGCAAAATCAGAGCACTAGGACGGATATTTTACTGCTTCGATGGTACATTCTATCACTTTCAAACACACAAAAATATGTTTATCTTGCTAGGCCAGTGACGTCTTCTAGGGAAATGCTTGTTTCTCGTACACTTTAGGAGGAAAAAATTTTAAAAATCCATGAGCTATTATGTGTGCATGCATTTCTTTGTGTGCAAAAATGCGAAAATGTACAATACGTTCTCTCTATACACTATTACATGCAGGAGCTCCAGGGAAACAAAGTATAAGATACTGAGCTGCCAGTGGGAAATATACACGGATTATTAGAAGGCTTCAAACCCATAACGCCTGAACATTTAAACACGTATTACTCTTAAAGTACAAACAATACATAAATTATGTGAACACCATGCAAAACTATGGACGATTCTGTGTTATTAAGGCTATTTAAATGAGAATCCTATTTTTTGAAGGAATGGCAGAAATCCATTAGGTTCATCTATTTTTCAGGTGCAAAAGTGCAAAATTAACAAAATGTTTTCTCTATAAACTATCACATGCAGGAGGTAAATGTAAAGAAAGTATAACATACTGAGCTACTTACGGTACACTGTTTGTATAACTCTGTGAACACCACGCGAATCTATTTAGGATTCTGTTATTTAGGCTGTTTAAATGAGAATCCTATTTTTTGAAGGAATGGCAGAAATCCATTAGGTTCATCTATTTTTCAGGTGCAAAAGTGCAAAATTAACAAAATGTTTTCTCTATACACTATCACATGCAGGAGGGAAATGTAAAGAAATTATAACATACTGAGCTACTTACGGTACACTGTTTGGGAAATATACAGGGTTTATTAGTAGGCTTCAGAACCATAGCGCTTGAACCTTAAAACTAGAATAACCCTTTAGGTACAAGCAATAGATATAACTCTGTGAACACCATGCGAATCTATTTAGGATTCTGTACTTACGGTACACTGTTTGGGAAATATACAGGGTTTATTAGTATGCTTCAGAACCATAGCGCTTGAACCTTAAAACGAGAATAACCCTTTAGGTACAAGCAATAGATATAACTCTGTGAACACCATGCGAATCTATTTAGGATTCTGTACTTACGGTACACTGTTTGGGAAATATACAGGGTTTATTAGTATGCTTCAGAACCATAGCGCTTGAACCTTAAAACGAGAATAACCCTTTAGGTACAAGCAATAGATATAACTCTGTGAACACCATGCGAATCTATTTAGGATTCTGTACTTACGGTACACTGTTTGGGAAATATACAGGGTTTATTAGTAGGCTTCAGAACCATAGCGCTTGAACCTTAAAACTAGAATAACCCTTTAGGTACAAGCAATAGATATAACTCTGTGAACACCATGCGAATCTATTTATGATTCTGTTATTTAGGCTGTTTAAATGAGTATTATATTTTTTGGTAAATTCGAAAACTAACAAAATGTTTCCTCTATATACTGAGGTACAGGGAAACCAGGTACAACATACAGAGCTACATACCGTCCACGGTTTGGGAAATATACAGGGTTTATTCGTAGGCTCCAGAACCATAATCCTGAAACTTAAAACAAGAATAACCCCTTAGGTACAAGCAATAGATATAATTCTGTGAACACCATGCGAATCTATTTAGGATTCTGTTATTTAGGCTGTTTAAATGAGTATTATATTTTTTGGTAAATTCGAAAACTAACAAAATGTTTCCTCTATATACTGAGGTACAGGGAAACCAGGTACAACATACAGAGCTACATACCTTCCACGGTTTGGGAAATATACAGGGTTTATTAGTAGGCTCCAGAACCATAAGCCTGAAACTTAAAACGCGCATAACTCTTTAGGTACAAGCAATAGATATAATTCTGTAAACACCATGCGAATATATCCACGATTCTGTGTTATTTAAGCAATTTAAATAGGATTACTATTATTTGAAAAATTGCAAGTTCACGAACTATGCAATTTTTAGGGCAAAAATTCAAAAACTAACAAAATGCTTCCTCTATACACTGCAGGAGGTAAAAGTAAATAAATTATAACATACTGAGCTACATACCATGCATGGTTTTGGGAATATACAGAGTTTTAAGCTACATAATTATAACTAGATTTTTGGGTTTAACAAAACCTATAAATGTTGTAAATTGCGAAAAACCAATATTTTTTCCAGCTCCTTCGTGTTGTTAAAATATCTTTTTGTTTATAAATCACACTCAGCTTGTTTTCATTGCAGTGTATACACATAACCTGCTTTCATACTGCTGAAATATTTCTTTGTTTACAAATCATACTCAGCTGTTTTTTATTGCAATGTATTTCTTGGGGAGATTTTTGGTAACTCTAAGTCTCACAAAAAACCTATAAATGTTGTAAATTGAGAAAAACGCTTTTTTCAGCTTTTTTTAAAACCCTATAAATATCGTGAATTGAGGAAAGCCTATATTTTCCCACAGCTTCATGTCAATACCTTTTTTTCGAGCTTTCTCCCAGCTCTGTACGCAGTTCCAAGCTCCCACAATCTTTTTCTCAAAATTCTGCTTACGAAATCATACGTTAAGATTACATATCTATATAACTCTTAAGTAAAGTGTGGGACAATTTAGAAGGGAATGTGCTTTTTCATTCTCTATTTATACGCTATTTTTATTTGTAAATTATTTTTTCCTTTTATAATACATTAATGTTTTAATGACCAAGTTTATATTGACTCCTACGGTTTCTCATTTCCTTCTCCACTTTCCTTCTCAATTTTTACAATCTATATTATCCTACTTTTCGGTTAACCGATGTCTACATTACTTCGGATAATCAAGAAACAGCGTACGTTATTTTACTGGAAAATTGAATTTGAAAAATTGGAAGCAAAAGATAAATGGCACGTTTACAATTTGTTACCGCATTTTAAATCTTTTCAAGATTTCATATTACAGTCTAGTCCTCACTTATCTTATTGCGTCCAGTTTCTAGAACAAATATTCTTCTAAAGTAATATATTTCCGTCAATGGATCTCTAAAAAAGTGCATTTCTTGAGTTAAAACTTCACAAATATTTAATAAAGTCATACCTTTATTTTAACATATTTGCCTGTCCCTATCAAAGGTTTCTAATATATCACTTTTTATTAAATTTTGTTGTATAAAAAATGAGTATTTTTCTCTGTAACTAAGCAAAAGTAGTTTGTAAATACCTAAATCAGTTTTACCCTTTGTAAATATTTGCTTCTAATACACTTCCATTACCAAGATTATCAACTCGGCAAAAATGAATAATTCCAAAAATAATTGGTTTCTATTTACAGCAATGATTATTTAGAAAACCACCTCATTTTTTTTACTCAAATATTCATAGCTTTCAAAAACCTTTGAACGCTATGCAAGGGTCTTCACAACGCTCTCGGACTGTACTTGCCGTGACTGTACTGGCGGCAAGGCCATGTCCGATACAACAACAGTGTGAAGAGTTTCCATTACAGTGTGACGTTAAAAAGATACGCCTTGTAATCTTTTGTTAAAATTCATTTGTGACGGCGATAAATTTGTTTAGAATATTTCTTTAATATTCCTTGAAATATAATTTTGTCATGGTCGTAAATTTATAATTTAAACATTTTAATATGTAAACATCTGACTGAAAAGTTTAACACTAGTAAATGCTGAACAATTCGTTATTTGCACCACATCCGTATCATAAAACTCCAAAGTGGTACTTTCTAAGACTTTTTTTTTGTTTTTTTTCTAAATTAGAAGTAGAAGTTAATTCTATGTAAAACACGTATTATACAGCAACAACTTAAAGCAACTGTGGCGTAAAAGTTATATATTAATTAAAACAACCTCTCACCCCAAATTCAACAAATTTTATTTTAACCTTATGTACATTTCGACTACAAAGTAATCATCTTCAGAGGTATTTTTACAAATAACTGTTATTTGTAAAAATACCTCTGAAGATGATTACTTTGTAGTCGAAATGTACATAAGGTTAAAATAAAATTTGTTGAATTTGTGGTGAGAGGTTGTTTTAATTAATATATACGTATTATACAGGTTTAATTTTGTGACACGTTTAAAATTAACGTCGTACACAACTACAACACTGTACTTCATCGCTAGAATTTTTTCTCACAACAGGTGACTATTTTGGTTTCTTGCTTCTCAACCAGACACTATCCTTGTAGGTCTACGATCGCACGTTTTGAGTCTTCAGTATCTTTAGTTTTATTAGGCAAAATAATGTAAGGCACATTTAGCAGCAGTATTACTTTTCTTCAAAGTTCTAACTTATCTCAAACCTATTCAATTCTTTCTATTAAATAAAGATCTCCTCATATATATCTTGTAAATATCTTATATATCAATCAATATTAAAATGCTACAGTTATTTTTAAAAATACCTCTGAAGATGATTACTTTGTAATCGAAATGTACATAAGGTTAAAATAAAATTTGTTGAATTTGTGGTGAGAGGTGTTTTAATTAATATTAAAATACTATTTTAATTATGCAATCAAGTTCAAACACATTTTTTTATCTGAAGAGGATATCAATTGATGTTTACAAAATTTTTTTCAAATATTTATTTATTATTAAAATTTTGTTTAAACTTGTCGCATTGGTCTGTTTTCAACTGTAGTTAAAATAACTACATGTTTTAAATCCATCACTTTGGCATTGGGCCAACTTTTCCATAGAGGGTAATGTATTACTTAAGGATGTATATGAAATTATAAAAGAAAGCTTGCAGTTTTTGTGTTGTACATCTTGAGGTTTTTTTATATGAATTACTGATTTTGGTACCACTTGGTAAAAGTCTTGTCTGTGACTCAGAGCATTGAACACTGACCTAGTGCGAAACGCGTCTGCCGGAAAATATCAGTAAGTAGTGTTTTTTTCTATAAAGTATCTTTCTACCGATCTAAAAGCAACCGCCTGACACCGATAGGAATATTCTTAGCTAGTAATTTGCTTTCGTCTTGTTGTAGCCTGGAGGCAGCGTTATTTATTTTACATCAAATATAAATACTCGACAATCTGCGTTCCAAACAGTAAGAGGGAGCTCGATAAAATACGATTTAATTCATTTTGTAAATCCACAAAACGTTTATATTTATAAATTTAATTTGTTTAGGCTTTGTATTTACAATAGTCAAAAATAGCTTTGTATTACGTATATTAATCGATAGTCAATACGTTAATTCTTCTTCATAAAAACGTAATACACGTTCATTACTTCTTTAGTCGGTAATTTTGTTTTTGCAGACTATTGATATTCCTTTTCGAGGGAAATAATATGCTTTCAGGATTCGAAGTATTGAGCAGCAGTTATTGTCGCGTTTCTTCTATTGTACTTATCGCGGTAAACCCGCTTCCATGACAAAGAATTTCTTCTATAGGAAGTATTCTTTTGTTCACGGTGTTGCCAAAACGTGTAATGGATAAAGTTTCCTCACGATAAAAATTAAATAGGAGTTTAGATAAAGAGTTTGCTCTGCGTGTGATATATGACACTTCTACTTTCGTGAAAGAGATACAGCTTTATGTGCTATGATGATAACTAAACATTATTAAAATCGAACCTACATTTACATGAAATTTGCCAACTTTATTAAGCATTTTTCGTTACATTACTCAAAAATGATTGAATCAACCAAATATTTTTGTGTTAATTTCGTATAATACTTGAAAATACACCGGACAAGAAATTTTAAATGTCGTATCAACTAAATAGTTGTTCGGTTTTTAAAAAAATACCAACATAACATCAATGAATAAACACTCATAAACATATGGTAAAGTATAGAGCGTAGCTAGTGAGAGCAATTTGTGAATTAAAACATGGGATGTCACCCAATAAGATGACTATAGAGTAAAGATCAATAAGTGGTCAAGTGTTAAGGCTTTTACTTCCGGTGAAATATAGGAGTTTTTAATTTCCTATATTTGAAATTATTTCAATTTAAACTTCCTATATGTGGTCATGTAATTAATCTATTATTTAATTATAGCCTTCTTATTAGAAAACGTAATTTGTAGCCAGATAGATGAGAGTTATACAGCTGCATCACTTTATAATCTTATGTAACACATACTTTCTTGTATATAGTTGTATGTGTTGCTCGCAAAAGCTTCTTACTATAGGCTTCTTATTAGAAAACGTAATTTGTAGCCAGATAGATGAGAGTTACGCAGCTGCATCACTTTATAATCTTATGTAAAACATACTTTCTTGTATATAGTTGTATATGTTGCTCGCAAAAGCTTCTTACTATAGGCTTCTTATTAGAAAACGTAATTTGTAGCCAGATAGATGAGAGTTACGCAGCTGCATCACTTTATAATCTTATGTAAAACATACTTTCTTGTATATAGTTGTATGTGTTGCTCGCAAAAGCTTCTTACTATAGGCTTCTTATTAGAAAACGTAATTTGTAGCAAGATCGATGAGAGTTATACAGCTGCATCACTTTATAATCTTATGTAAAACATACTTTCTTGTATATAGTTGTATGTGTTGCTCGCAAAAGCTTCTTACTATAGGCTTCTTATTAGAAAACGTAATTTGTAGCCAGATAGATGAGAGTTACGCAGCTGCATCACTTTATAATCTTATGTAAAACATACTTTCTTGTAAATAGTTGTATATGTTGCTCGCAAAAGCTTCTTACTATAGGCTTCTTATTAGAAAACGTAATTTGTAGCCAGATAGATGAGAGTTATACAGCTGCGTCACTTTATAGTCTTATGTAAAACATACTTTTATGTATATAGTTATATGTGTGGGCCACAAAAGCTTCTTACTATAGGCTTCTTATTAGAAAACGTAATTTGTAGCCAGATAGATGAGAGTTACGCAGCTGCATCACTTTATAATCTTATGTAAAACATACTTCCTTGTATATAGTTATATGTGTTGGCCGCAAAAGCTTCTTACAATAGGCTTCTAATAAGATAACTTAATTTGTAGCCAGATAGATGAGAGTTACGCAGCTGCATCACTTTATAATCTTATGTAAAACATACTTACTTGTATATAGTTATATGTGTGGGCCGCAAAAGCTTCTTACTATAGGCTTCTAATAAGATAACGTAATTTGTAGCCAGATAGATGAGAGTTATACTGCTGCATCACTTGTAACACAAAAATCGTTGTAACGATATATTTTAAATAAATTCTTAAGGAATTTAGGTGTTGAATATTGCAGTTATCTGTTACATAATTAATAAAGTGACCTGCAAAATCAAGAGCATTCCTAAATTGAACTTGAGGTGCATTCAATAAATTTACCCATTATTTCAAAATAAAATAAATCAAATTTTAATGTACAAAATTTACAAAAAAGATTAAAACGAAATACAATTAGAAACGTTTACACTGCTTTACATCTGCTTTTTACCTTTGTTTAACATGTTGAGAATTTACACAAATATTTTCACTATTTTAGAATTTATGGTATTGATATGTGATATCCACAAAGATATTGCTTCTATATAAAATAAAATACATTGTAAATTAATTATCTAACGGTTAAAAAATTGTTATTGCATCCGATGGAATAATCATGACTTCCTGCGTTTATTAAAATATGAAAACTTGCACTATTTTGTCGTCCCGGGTAAAATTTTGAAAGTTAAGTTTTGATTTCACATTACTATACATAAAAGTAATAAGTTATCTGAAACTAGAATTTATGTTGTACAGCGTGATTCTTGGATCAGGACTTGCCATTATTCTTTTTGAATACGTTTTGGCTAGAGAGCTCGCCCGATGTTGACTAGTCAGTGATGAAACGTTTTTAAAAATAATAAAGCAAACTTTTTGATACGGCTTAAGATAATTGACTTAAATTAAATTAAAACTGTTAAAATAAAATTTGTTCTTGATACGCCCCATCTTGCAGCGTCCCTTCGGTTCGAAAACCTAACCGAGAAAGGAGTGTTCAGAATTCATTTTGCGATTCCTGACCTTCTGCGTAATTTTTCAACGCATTTCTAATTGTCAGCTGTTTTCATAAAAAAAGGTTTGTGGAAATCATATCTCAACCAGTATTACTATACATAGAATTATAATTTACAATTTGTTTTAATTTTTATTTTAAACTAATCTCTCGGTTTCTTTTCTGATGCTGCTCTAATATGTAACATTTTTGCCTAAAATAATGTTACACACTTTATAATCTTAGGTAAAACATACTTTTTTGTATATAGTTATATGTGTGGCTCGCAAAGCGTCTTACTGTAAGCTACAATGCCTATTATGTGTTAGCAATTATAAAAGATGATCTATTGTTGGAAATAAAATTACGAATACTGTCTAATAAATGGAAACAAATGAAGTATCCATTCAGGATCTATTTCGTTGTAATTTTATATAACACTAGCAGGGTACCCGTCCTTTGTACGAGGTTGACGTATATTTGTATTTATTTAATTTATATTTTGGTTGAATTTAATTTACTGAAATTAAATCCCAATAAACATATCAATATATAGTTTATAATCTTATCGACATTTTCTTGAAAACCAAGAGAAGAAATTGCTCTGCTTTTAGCCTGACATTTTTATAGTATAAATAACCTTGACAAATGAATAACAATAAACATTTTCTATCACCTGTTTAATTGTGTTCAAAAGTACCTCTTACAGGTGATTGCAAACAAATTTACTATCAGTTGATTAAGTCAAGTATATAATTGAGAATAGGCATTTGAGATTTAAGGGAGTTTTCAGGCCATTGGGGCAGTGCCCTGATGGTATTTCTAATTACAAATAGACCTACCTGTTAACCAGGAACCCTAGGAATGTCCATGTAAAATTTCAGCTCAATGGGTCCAGTAGTTTTTACGTGATTAAGTAACACACACACACACACACACACACACACACACACACACACACACACACACACACACATACCATTAGATTTTTATAAATTACTATAGATTACTATGTACGTATATTAAAAAATTCGATATTAGTTACTGCATCGACCGGTAAAATGTGTTGGCTGATCTTACCTTGTTGTCTAGATTTAATTTGTATATTAAAATTTGGGTATATAGTAATGTTGTATAAAATAACAACCAAATCTATCCTGACTGGATACTTTATAGGTTTCTTTTCATTAGAAAATATTCATCACATTATTTTCCAACAACAGGACCTTCTTTAATATTGCTGATACATAACCGATAAAACCCGAAGCTTCTTATTAGATAACGTAGCTTTTAGCCAGATAGATGAGTTATAGAGCGGCATTGATTTTTAATCATAGGTAGAACATTATTTGCTTATATGTTTTGATTAAAGAACTGTTGCTTCATTTTATTAAACTTTCTACTTCGTGTCAAATCATAAATACACTATACGCATGTATATCTACTTGATTAAGAAAACCTTGATATTTCTTAAACATTAGCTTATTAAATCGTCAAACCAAACAAAATTATTTTAATGAAACGTACTACGGCAATCAGCTAGATTATTTCAAGCGGAAACATGCATGTTTCAAAAATCTAATTAAATAAGTCAATAAAAACTGATCCTTTCCTTTTTAAAAGTAATTAAAATTTACCAAACAAAACAAGAGATTCTTTTTTGTAACTTAATTAAACAGTTCAGTGAGAAAGATTTGAAAGCCGCTCGCATCGCGTTCACTAACGACTACCAGCTGTTTCCACTTAATTACTTTACCATTTCAACCCGCTTCAGCCTACACTTTCCCAAATATTTCATTCGAAATTCCTGCAATACTGGTCACACCGAGGCCATGTGGGAACGGTGTCCGAGAGCTTGCAAATTGCGCTAATATGCAAAGCAGCTATTTCAATTTACACTTCACCGCGGTTTAGATTGAAAGAGTTCTGACTGTATACCTGAAAAGAGACTTACCTAGTCTAGTGGAAAGGATTCAACAGACAAGTATTCTATTGAACTACAACTCAAAGAAATAAACTACAGGTTGTATATTCAAGATCAAAAGAATTTTAAACTAAAAATTATTCAAACGTGTAAAAATGTTCTTTTAATTACACAGAAAAATATCATGAAATAGGCAGTACCATCAACAATTGCTTTAAAATACTTAAAATAGGCAATTCCACATTAAAAATACTTGGGTAACAAATTTATTTTACACACTCACACACACACACACAAATATATACATATAAAGTTTATTTCCTATTAAAACATGTGGATAATAAAAATAAAAATTTCAATTACACATTTAATCATTTCACGATGTCTTTGCTATCGGCATTTAAAGCACCTCCGTCAATTAACATTATCGACAACACCAAGAACATTAATCGATATATACATACTAAATATAAAACCAGCTTATATTTACAAATGTATGGGTAAATACAAATCTGTTCACTTGGTAGATTCCTGAACCGGGTTTTAATCGTGTAAGAAAATAATCTGTAATAATGTACTGAAATATATCAAAATGCAATTGAGTGCTTATGGCTATCGGTAGCGCCATGGAATTTATGAGCGTTAACTATTCTGTGAAAGCCCGTGCTAAGTGTCCACAATTAAGTAATAAGGGGCGGTTGGGGTGTAGTATTCTCCACATTACCTACTTCGTATACCGTAAGCCACATATAACACAGTTATTACTTCTCTATTCTCGACACCAAGTTAAAGTTTATTCGTACTTTTTCAGCGAAGTTAACGTAAAAACTACAAAACGTTATGTTATTCAGTTTTCTTTTTCTTACAAGCCCAAACTGCATTTGGTGATTTCCCAAGATATCACAATGCATGTGTATCATATGACCTGAAGATACTGCCACGTATATTTATAGACAACCAAGCCATCGAGGAACCTACTATGAACAAAGTAACCTGTGCAAACAGTTTTGCAAGAAACATCTAGAATTTGTTTAAATGTCTAAATAGGAAGGAAACCCGAAACCTAAGCGTTAATCTGTGTGTGTATGTGTGTGTGTGTGTGTGTGTGTGTGTGTGTGTGTGTGTGTGTGTGTGTGTGTGTGTGTGTGTGCGTGTGTGTGTGTGTGTGTGTGTGTGTGTGTGTGTGTGTGTGTGAGAGAGAGAGAGAGTGTGTGTGTGTGTGTATGTAGCCTATGTGTGTTATGTATGTATGTATGTTTGTGTGTGTGTTTGTGTTTGTGTTTGTGTGTGTGTGTGTGTGTGTGTGTGTGTGTGTGTGTGTGTGTGTCTGTGTGTGTGTATGTGTATGGTTACCTTTTGTGAGTCGTCATTAGGACTACAAATTATCTTCGGCTGGTTACTGGCTTCCTCGGCAAGGTGGCATGTCCAGGAATGTTCCTACTCGGTCACCAGGAACAAATGAAGGTCTTTTCTCGACGACTCTTTCTTTAATACTCTTTTCCTTGCTTGCTACAAATTTTTAATGAGGGACCGGACGGTAGTGGTGAATGGAAAAATCTGGCATCTCACAAACATCTGGCTTGTAGCCTTTTTGCTTCTGCTTGTGTGTTACCGTAGTCAAGCAGACAACGCTACAAATTACGATAAGTGTCGGTACCATCTCGCTAACTTTACGTAGCCCGTCAGGCCGAGTAACGGTGAAATATTAACAATTTGATGCTTCACTGAAATAATGATGTAAATTAGCTCGGTTGTTGCAATAATTCTTGCAACATAGGCATTCGTTAAGACCTAACATGTTTTATTGCATGAACAGTACTTTTCAAAATCTTTCAAAATGTTTTTACTAAGAACAGTATAATGATATCGAACGATCAATTGCCAAGCTAGTTGCGGTTGCCTGATACTGAAGTAGTCCTCTTTATTAAACGAATATCTTCAGTGCTTTATCACGAATAACAAAGGCCAATTTTTATGTCTGGGATCGTTCAAATGAAATTTTCAATTTAGATGAATCAGGTATCACGAATCCTCTACCTAGAGACTAGATATTATGTAACCAACGGAAATGTAAAACTTCAGAAACGGTGTGCTTAATATGCTTAGAAAGCTAAAATACATGGTTCCTATATACATTATGTGTGTAAGAATTTCGAGGTGTAAGGTTAAATCTTGGTAACAAGTAGATCATCGATAAAGTAAAGTAGACTCTCACTTCACGGAATAGAGAAGGATTATTAGATACTATAATCAGGGATTCTTAAGCTGGGGGGAGGGCACTTACAGGAAGACTTGCCAGATCCTTAAAGATGGGATTTATGTATCCCATAATGATTCACATATGTGGGTAGGTTTTTACGAGCAAAATATTTTGTGACATTGCTTCATTAGATTTACATTAAGTTTTCATCTACTTAGGATGAAACTTGCCAGGTCCCTAAAGATGGGATTTATGTGTCCCATAATGATTCAGATATGTGGGTAGGTTTAGTACGGTCAAGTTATTTTGTGACATGGCCTCATTATATTTACATTAGGTTTTCATCTACTTCGAATGAAACTTGCCAGGTCCCTAAAGATGGGATTTATGTGTCCCATAATGATTCAGATATGGGGGAAAATTTGGTATGATCAAGTTATATTGTGACATCGTCTTATTACATTTACAACATTTTTTTATCTACTTAGTGCGAGATTTGCCAGGTCCATAAAGATGGGACTTATGTGTCCCATAACGATTCAAGTATGTGGGTAAGTTTAGTAAGATCTAGTTATTTTTGACATTGTCTTTTATATTTACAACAATTATTCATCTACTTAGAGTGAGATTTGCCAGGTCCCTAAAGATGGGATTTATTTGACCCCTAATGCTTCAGGTATGCTTTTAAGTTTAATATGATCAACTTATTTTGGGACATTGCCTTATTATAGTAACAATAATGTTTCATATACTTAGAGCGAGACTTGCCAGGTCCATAAGGATGGAACTTATGTGTCCCATAATGATTCAGATATGTGTTTAGGTTTAGTATGATCAAGTTATTTTGTGACATTGTCTTATTATATTTACAGCAATGTTTCATCTAATTTGTGAGACCTGCCAGGTCCATAAGGATGGGGCTTATTTGTCCCATAATGATTCAGGTATGTGGATAAGTTTAGTATGATCAAGTTATTTTGTGACATTGCCTTATTATATTTACAACAATGTATCGACATACTTAGTGCGAGACTTCCCAGGTCCGTAAAGTAGGATTTTTGTGACCCATAATACCCCAGGTATGTTTGTAAGTTTAGTATGATCAACACTTCTTGTGACATTGTCCCATTATAATAACAACAATGTTTCATCATACTTAGTGCGAGACTTCCCAGGTCCGTAAGGTGGGATTTATGTGTCCCATAATGATTCAAATATGTTTGTAAGTTTAATATGATCAACACTTTATGTGACATTGTCTTATTTTAATAACAGCAATATTTCATATGATTAATAAATTACAATAACCTTTGCTACAAATATTTAAACGATTAAATATAAAATGCTATAAATATAATACTCTGACGATGCTAACTAATATTTGTAGCAAGGGTTATTGTTATATATTTATCATAATTACGCTACTGCGCTCTGTATAAAATTTCAATGTTTCATATACTTAGTGTGAGACTTGCCAGATCTTTAAGGATGGGGATTATGTGTCCCATAATTATTCATATATATATATATATATATATATATATATATATATATATATATATATATATATATATATATATATATATTTATATATATATATATATATATATATATATATATATATATAGATAGATAGATAGATAGATAGATAGATAGATAGATAGATGGATAGATAATTGTGTTAGAACTGCATGTATTTCTTCCTTTAATTAAACTTTTTCTCATTATCTGGTGATAGCCGATAAGAAATATTTCGTCCAGTTCTGGATATGCATTCTTATTTATTTTTTCTCATTCAATTTTATATTTTGCTGTTGTGCTACATCTACATTAAGGCAGTAATACTTTTTATTAATTCGTGAGGTAGTTATAAACATTTGATAACAAAATTTGTGTAGAATTATAAAACTCGCACTGCCGAAGTTTTTTAAAATAATTTGAGCACGAATACTTTCATACAACTGTAGCCCCATAAATAGGCCTACGTCATAAAAGATGTTACAGCAACGTATATTTAGAACGTATAAACATAATAATAAATTTACATTTCCAAACCATTGCTCAAAACGTTTCATCTATGTAATTAATTGGTATCTCTAGAGATGTGTACACTGTGAACACCTACAACAATACTGACTAGTATTGACCTACATTCGATCGTGACACTGTTCTACACTAATCACTGGGCTACTACAACTGCAACTACAAACTATTATATTATACTCTTATTTATAAGAATATTGCCGCCAATCAGCAGGTAATTGACGCAAGTGGTTGCTAATACTTCTTGTAATTATTACTATATAATATATATAAATAAAAATTAATTATTATAAAACGCCCTTAATGAATCCCCATAGAGTATTTTACTAAAACGTATTTCACAATGTTCTAAATACTACTATCAAGAGTTTAATACGATTCTTAGCGTTTAATGTCCACGGAATATCCGCCATATATATATATATATATATATATATATATATATATATATATATATATATATATATATATAAAATATTAAAATTTTTACAATAAAATCAAATATTATCAAATATAATAAAATTAATATTAATTAATTTTATTAAATCATAAAATATGATTTAATTTTGTAAAAATATTTTATTGGAATATTATTAAATATTTTATAATTATTTTCCTGAAAATTCTGGTACTATTTTATCGGCGAAAAGCTTTGAATAAATAAATTCATTAAAAGTATTCTTGTTTTTGAAATATTTTTAATTTATTTTATATATATATATATATATATATATATATATATATATATATATATATACATCCCGCTATCAATATGGCAGCATTTCATTTTGCAACCATATGGCAGCCACTTGAAAGAGTGGAGTATAAATGTTTTTCGTCGTGGATAATTTATTTCTAATAAACATGATACTACTCCATGTACTTTAATTTTATAAAATCTTAAAAATACAAAATTGACTGAAGTACTATCAATACGGCAGCATTTTATTTAGGCATCAATATGGCAGCCAGTGTATATTTTCGTTCAGTCTAATAACAATATGGCAGCCGGTGTGTATATTATTCCCACGCTACTAACGATACGAGAACCAACAGTGTTGCCACTATGTTGCTACTATCTGACTAGTCAAATGTTTAGACTCTAAGACACGTGTGTGTAATCACGGTAAAAACACAAACATTAGTATGGCCCTTCTTCATTTCAGCTGGCCAATTATTTACTCAACTCACATAGGTCTTAGTTGTTAGTTTTCATAAACGTGTACAACTATCAAAAGCTGGCGGGAATACAAGTGTGTGCCTCTACAGGAGTAGCAAAAGGATCAATTAGGGTAAAATATCGGAACAAAAAAAAAAGCTAGGAAATAATCAATTGGGATGTATTTAAGGATGCTGAGTCCACTACTGTGAACAAAATTAAACGGGGATGAACGGGCGGGGCTCTATAGGAGTTATAAAGGAGGATTTTGACTTGGGGTCAAAATGACAAAAGGCAAAAAAAAAACTAGAAAATGATCAGTCGGAGGGTTTTAATGGTGTTGAGTCTTTTACCGTTATCGAACGTAATGGGGATTCACAGGTGATCCTCTATGGGAGTAGCAAATGATGAATTGGAGTATAAATGTGATAAGGCAAAACAAAGCTAGAATATGATCAATCGTAGTGTTTTGGAGGTAGCTGAGTCCAATACCGTCTTCCATATTAATCGGGAATGCACGGATGTGGCTCTACGGGAGTAGAAAAGGGGTAGAATTGTGGTACAATTGTCAGAAGGCAAAAAAAACAATTGAAAATGATCATTCGGGTGGGTTTTAATGGTACTGAGTCTTTCACCGTTATCGAACGTCAATGGGGATACGCGGGTGACCCTCTATGGGAGTAGCAAATGATGAAATGGAGTATAAATAATTGTGACAAGGCAAAACAAAGCTAGAATATGATAAATCGTAGTGTTTTGGAGGGTTCTGAGTAGAATACCGCCTTCAATATTATAATGGGATGCACGGGTGTGGCTCTACGGGAGTAGAAAGGGATGAATTGGGGTAAAATTTTCAGAAGGCAAAAAAACAATGGAAAATGATCACTCAGGTGTTTTAAAGGTGCGAGTCTTTTACCGTTATCGAAAGCCAATGGGGATACATGGGTGATCCTCTATGGGAGTAGCAAATGATGAATTGGAGTATAAATCTGAAAAGGCAAGACAAAGCTAGAGTATGATCAAACGTAGTGTTTTTTAGGTTGGTGAGTCCAATACCGTCTTCCATATTAATCGGGAATGCACTGGTGTGGCTTTAAGGGAGTAGCAAAGGGGTAAATTATGGTAAAATTGTCAGAAGGCAAAAAAACAATTGAAAATGATCATTCAGGTGGGCTTTAATGGTGCTGAGTCGTTTACCATAATCGAACGTCAATGAGGATACACGGGTGACCCTCTATGAGAGTAGCAAATGATGAATTGGGGGTATAATTGTGAGAAGGCAAAAAAAAAACTAGAAAATGATCAATCGTAGTGTTTTGGAGGGTGCTGAGTCCAATACTGTCTACATTATTAAACAGGGATGCTCGGGTGTTACTCTACGAGAGTAGGAAATTGCTAATTTGTGGTAAAATTGTCAGAAGGCAAAAAAAAAAATATATATAATGATCACTCGGGGAGTTTTAATGGTCCTGAGCCTTTTACCGTTATCGATCTGTCAATGGGGATATACGGGTGATCCTCTATGGGAGTAGCAAATGATGAATTGGAGTATAGACCTAATTGTGAGAAGAGAAGGTAAAATAGAGGTAGAATATTATGACTTGTAAAGTGAAACATTCAACCAAATAAGATTTTATTTTGGTATTTTTATCCTTTGGAGGGAATGAACTAGCTGAAGTAAACAGATACTATCATGAAGTAACTATAATGGTCCCTGTCACAAGATTAAAACTGATAAAACTGAATGATGTGGTCATCCTTTCAGAGATCGAAAATAAACATTACACAAACACGTACATGACGAGTTCTATCCCAGGCGCTACTTGGTCACGTGTTACAATGCGACATTTATACCGCCATTTCTCCCTCTAATTTCAACATACAACCACACGGGACGTCTCTTTACAATCTGTTTCGTTTCAGCTACAATAGTACATAGTTGTCTTAAGTTGTCTTAGAAATTGTCACACTGATTGTTAAAATTCTATTATTCGTTATTTTTAATATGAATTAACGAAATGAAACTTAACAAATTTATTGTTTGTAATAAAAACAAATATCCACAAATAAATTTAAACCCTCAATTTAATTCATTTATTTATTTAGGCTAGTACACACGCCACTGTCTTATAAAAGATATTACTCTCTTTGACGTATGTTTTGATAAAAAAAGGAGGCCCTTGCTAAACCTATGCCTTACGGGTCGCGTTCTTCGTGTCATTCTTCCAGGTCATTGGAAAAAATTAAAATTAATAAATCCACCTATTTTAATCCTTGCTATTTAAAAATTTTCCCGCCCCATTGAAGGTGTTCAGTGCTCTGTCGAATATTAGGAATAGTTCTCCAGGGAAAAAATACAGGAGTGCAAGTAGACGATTGTTTTGTGAATCAGCAGGTTAGGTGTAGACCGGTATCCATCGATTCTCTAGATTGGTTACATGTTTTCAAAACCCTCAACAGATCTGCAACTAAATGAACGGTTTCATCTTTAACAATATTCAATCTAGATTTCCAGGCGTGCACTGCACGGGATAAAGGCCAAGTACGAATTCAACTTTTTTCTTCTGAATTTCTCATTTAATTATCAGTGTTAGAGTTACTACACTAACTTCTCTTATATCCTTAACTTTACGAAAGTACATTTATTCTCATTTAATTTATTTTATCTCATTGAGCTTTCTGCCACAATTTTTAAATTCTATTTCTTTCGTGTTACAATCTTTTAAGAGTTTTTGCAGTTTAAGAACGATTTTGCAGAATGTTTAGACTATTACATCGAATTTTCTTCAACATTTCTTCTTCAGTGTATTAAAAATAATGAAAATTTCAATTTTAAGTTTTTACTGCTTGTAAAAAAATATTAAAGGATAAGTAAAGGGTTGGCATAAAGTTTATTTACAGTAAGTTTTAAAAGTTAGGCCTATAGTAGAAAAACAACAAATATTGTATCACCTTTACATCAAGTAGGTAACCAGAAAAATCTAACTATATTGTACATTGTAAATAAAAGAAGGCTTTTATTTGGTCGAATCTCATCTAATGTTAATTTCTTGTTCACGTAGGCCCATCGAATACGTCCATATTTTATAGGTTCAAACGAGCACAAATTACCATTTTCGGGTAAAAAAATTAAACATTGAAATAATAGTATTTCTGTACTTACGACAGCCAAATGTAACCAAAAAACTGTTTTATTTTTCTGTGAGCATATGCTTTATAAGGGTGCATATAGTATTCTAACAAGTAGTAAAATTTTCACGAAGATGTGACATTTTAGTGCCAATACCAATCAGTATAAATATTTTATCAAGATAAGGGCAAAACATTTTAAGTATTTATATAAGGATTCATGTATCATAGGTGGTTTTCTGCCAATAAAACTAGAGAGCAGTTCAGGTGCTGTAAGCAATGGTAAATATTTAAACTTCTTTAATTCTACATCTCTAAAGAACGTATGTAAGGATATAGTTATTCCCAATGTATATACGCATTGTAGACATCACGGTGAAAAACGATTTCGGTAAGCAATGTAATACATCTATTTTATTTATCCATCATATTTGATTTGTCATAGGTTGTTATAGGTACAATTGTGTTTGAGTAAAGACCTATTTTTTTCTAAAAGTTCTTCTTTAACTACATTCATTAAATTTTCCTGGTAGTCGTTGTTGGCAGGTTAAAAAATTTATTTAATTCCTCCCTTAGATATTTTCCGAAAGGATGACATTTCACCTTGATTGTGATGTTACTTTCATCAAGACACGTTGAATGCACCTGAAAATATATCTGATAAGATTTAAATATATTTTAATCTTCTTCTTTAATTCTATCTTTAACCGTATTCCTCCTGGCTCGCATATCTACAATTTGATTTATTATTATTATTATTATTATGGCGAACAAAATTACAAATATTTTGGCGAATATAGCTGAGGAACCAGTCTTCAAAAACTAGCTGTAAAATAGCGTTATGCAGAGTGACCGAATGAAATTAGTCACTAAGATGGTATTTCTTGTTAAAAAAAACAAGACGTAAATGATAATGACTGTTTTGTAGATTTTTTTCACTTTAAAAAATCTCTCCGTTCTTCGGTCGACATGTTACATACATTTTTATAGTTAGTATCAGAATGATTTTAGTTCGTTCGGCTGTGTCAGATCTCAAGACAAAGTCTGCTAATACTCAATCACTTCTCAAAACTGTCTCCTTTGTTATATATTTTACGAATCCTATCACTAGCAATACCAGTTAATAAATAACTCCTAATTACAAACTTAATATTTCAATTTGAATATTCTCTATTCTTCGTTGATAGAAAATTACTTCAGTTAAGCAACACTAACCAAGTGCTTATAAAACGTTTTGTAGTCAATCTTTAGACGTTGATAATCATAAATATTTACTACCGATGGTCACGGTAATTTTTCACTATACTTCAGATTTACTGATATTTTACTGATAATCTCGTTTTATTTTTATGGTAGGCGAACAAAAAGACTATCTACGATCAAAACATTGGGCGTCCTGATAAAGTTTACAACGGGCATCGGCTATTTTCTAGCTATAATTGCCGATACTTAGTATGGTATTCATATCGTATAGTATCCTTGCAAGCAAGATTCAGTACAGTGGTCTTGGAGAGCCAAGCAACATTAATTTATGTATGTACTGTAATCAATAAAGTTCTACATACGTATTTTGTGCATTCTTAATTATAGTATTAGGGTTCATTAGAACTCCTGTTTTTTTTTCTAGTGTACAGGAAGCTATTTCCGTGTAATCCAAGTTTTCGGTAATCCGACGGTGTCTCGGTGCCATCTACCTCGAATTATCCATGCACTACTGTATTTGTTTCCGTACCAATGATCACCATACTTGAACCAGTTTTTCATGCAACTCTAAAGTGAGTGAAAATCCCATAGATATTAAAGTTACTCTTGGGACTAGAATATCGAGGATAAACATAATAGATTTATTACATTGCTTTCTGAAAACGTTTTGATTCCTTGCTACACTGCAATACACATTGGGAAGAACCATATCCTTACATATAATCTTCAGAGATGTAGAAATAAAGAATTTTAAATATTTACCACCAATATTTATTTATTTATATTGCTTAAACCGCCTGAACTGCTCTCTAGTTAATTGGCTTATTAACACCTATGATACATGTATCCTTAAATAAGTACTTAAAATGTTTTGCCCTTATGGTCATAGAATGTGTGTATATATCCACGTGTTCTTTCTTATCTACATTAATTATATCTTTCAAACTATTTTTGAGTATTTGGATGAAAAAATATATATAATGTTATTATTGATAAAAATGATGTTGTATGGCCTATAAATAACGCTAGCTCTTTAATACCTTGGTCATTCATTTGGAAAAGTTGAGATATTGTTGCCAAGTGTTTCATTAGAGTCCTCCATGTAAGTACTTCAGGAATTTGTAAACATGCTATTTTAGGACATACAGCTGTGGATTCGCGACCTTATCTTGGAGGGAACTATGCTATGTATTTACAGACACAATTTTGATATGGAAACATAAACAGCCGACACTCCGAAAGCCATTATGACGCGTTTGTTTACTTGTTGACCAAACTTATCTTAATGTTCCGGTCAATGCATCTCGTTCTTTTCCCTTGGTGCTCTTAGATACT
Organism: Prosapia bicincta; assembly: GCA_036971475.1. Taxonomy (NCBI): domain Eukaryota; kingdom Metazoa; phylum Arthropoda; class Insecta; order Hemiptera; family Cercopidae; genus Prosapia; species Prosapia bicincta. The sequence continues at coordinate 231,173,057 of JBAIZL010000002.1, read as the reverse complement.
ATAGGATGGATAAAGTATTTATTTTCTAACTTAACTTGCTTTTCAAACTAATTGTCATAGCATCTCTATCCGATTTTAAGAATCTAAAAGTGACTATTTGCTGTATATGGTTACAATTTGGTAACATTGCAAACATGTTAACACTAGTCTGCAACACATATATTACCAGATGTAACACTTAATATGCCCTACGCCATATATATTCACTAAATGTTAATACCAATGTATTCAATAAACATATTAATAAAATAAAATATAGACTACCAGCGGCTAAAGTCGAGTATAGAAACAAATTTTTCCGTCTTTATACGACCATTTTGACGTTGGGAAGATACCATAAATTATTTACGTTTACGCCGTATGTAAAATAGAGAAAGGGATGGAAAAGATAGAATGCAATAAGTCCGTTTTTCGGGCCTTCGTCCACGAGAGTACTTGTCGAGTGCGAGCCTTTATCTTTGTTTGGCTTGGACCTATGTTTGTTTACACCAGACAGCTTGATATCGTAATATAAACTGACAACACTCGCACAGATGTTATTTAGGTTCATGTATACAATACAGAGATTAACGAAAGATGATTCAGTATTTATTAACCTTCAACTACCGTCCTGCAATTTCTGTCACATTATTACTGCCGATTACATCAGAGGCACGAAATGTCTAAGTGTGATTTATTGTGTGGTTTAACAATTTATCTTGCATTTACTTTATAATAATTGTTTTTGAATATTCTGATTGCAATGTGACTAGTAGGGTAAACGTAGTTTTATGAGATCAGTTATATTTTATTTACTAATTGAAAACTGTAGTAAATAAAAAATACAGATTTTAGCGCAGTTTAGCTAAAAAGACTTATAATCGCACGATAATTAACATACACTAATTATTTCTTGTCCACTGATTGTACACACTTAACTTTATATACAAGATAACATTTGACACATTATAAGCTTTATTTATGGAAACTGGCATTACAAATAATAACTCAATTTTGACAGCAGTATTTACACAGCGGCTCAGAACATTCTAGACATATTGGCTGCACAAAGACAGCTTACAAATTGTAACTAGTCTTTCTAGTTTTTGTTGCTTGACAAATTCTACATTGTTTATAACAGTTTATCTATACAAATAGAGAAATTTGTAAATTTCTGGAGGTTGCAGTTTTTCGAAATCATTTTCATCGTCTGATGCACTTCGTTGAGATTCGGTATCCATTATCTTTTGCTCAATTACTTCTTCACTCTGTAGCACAATTCCCCTATTCTCTTTGATGCCTTCTAAGAGTTGGTCATTAGATACAGCACCTGAATCACTGTCTTCTTCGGATAACTCGTTGCTGATGCTCAGGCACGATGACGGCAGTTAAAGATTAAGCTTGGAATTTGTAGATATTGGCATAATAGGTTTTCTGGATAAGCTGATAAAGATAAGTCGATGAAATGATGTGAGTCAAAAATGTCCCTTTTTTGTTGTTTATTCTAAGTTGTATAAAGGTTGAACAAATATAAGGTCTACTTATTTATAGTTTTTTTTAATTTACGGTTATAGTAGAAGTTTTACATTAACTGATGGCTGAAAAGTTCCGCTGCCCTCGCTAACGATACCATCCTTTTTAAGAGAACAAAAGAAAATAACACGAAAAGAGAAGAAAATTAATTACCCGACGAAGAATGAGAAAACAAACATAAATGTTTAGATATTCTAAGTAAAAATGGAAAGAAAATATATGACAATTAGGTAGACATAATACATTTAAAATAAAATTAAATAAATACATTAATTTTTAAAAAAAAATCAATTTGGGACAAACAGTTATCTTTTCAAGTTGAATCGTTCAAGCACACAGTCTTTAAAATGCTTAAAGCACATGGACAGGCTGCATTGAAACACTGATCCAAGTTATAAAGATTACTTTGACAGACATGACGTAAACAAACGTACTAGAACTGCTATCGGTGTGACGCCTGTTTATATTTTCATATCACAAACATTTCTGTAAATAGATGTAGCATAACTTCTGTCCAAGACAAGGTCACGAGCCCGACTCTTTCTGTTGGTTATGTTGCATAGTTGGAAACATGCCAATTTTGGGAGATTTATTGTTAATGGGATATATTACCCCAAATCACCCCTTGGTAAGGGGTATTACATGCCCGGCGAATTTTCATGACGTAGGACTAGGAGCTTCGAAAATCTTCGAATGCCCATGTTTGGGCAATATTTTAGATTCTGTCTAGTTTTACCTAAATTCACCCACAGCGACACCCGCAGTCCCATCTCGGATTGCGCATGGTCAACTTCGGTGCTAGGATTAGACTCAGCATTATTAAAAACCCCGAGTGATGATTTTATAACGATCCCTTGGCCTCTGACCTTTTTGCCCCAATTATCCCTTTGCTACTCCCGTAGAGCCCACACCCGTCCATCCCTGGTCTCTTTCGATGACGGTATTGAATTCAGCATCCTCAAAAACCCCCGAGTGGTTATGTTGCAGCGATTTTTTGACTTTAGACGTTTTTACCCCCAAATAAACCCCTTTGGTACTCGTGGGGAACCATACCAGTGCATCCCCGGCGACTTTCGGCGACGGCATTAAATTCCGCCTTACCAAAATCCCCCGACTGGTTATTTTCTTGTAATTTTTTGGCTTTTGACTTTTTTACCCCAAATCATCCCTTTGGTACTAACGTAGAGTCACAACCGTCCATCCTCGGTGACTCTAGATGACGTCATTGAATTTAGCATCCTCAGAAACCCTCGAACGGTCATTTTCCCGCGATTCTTAGGCATTTGACATTTTCACCCCAATTCATCCCTTTGGTACTCGCGTGGAACCACACCAATGCATTCCCGGTGACATTCGGTGGCGGCATTGAATTCCGCCTCATCAAAATTCCCCGAGTTTTTATTGTCTAGTATTTTTTTTTTACTTTTGAGATTTCTACCCCAAATCATCCCTTTGGCACTCACGTAGAGTCTTATCTGTCCATCCCCGGTGACTTTCGATGGCGGCATTGAATTCAGCATCCTCAAAAACCCCCGAGTGGTTATGTTGCAGCGATTTTTTGACTTTAGACGTTTTCACCCCCACATTCACCACTTTGGTACTCGTGGGGAACCATACCAGTGCGTCCCCGGCGACTTTTGGTGACGGCATTAAATTCCGCCTTACCAAAATCCCCCGAGTGGTTATTTTCTAGTAATTTTTTGGCTTTTGACTTTTTTACCCCAAATCATCCCTTTGGTACTAACGTAGAGTCACAACCGTCCATCCTCGGTGACTCTAGATGACGTCATTGAATTTAGCATCCTCAGAAACCCTCAAACGGTCATTTTCCCGCGATTCTTAGGCATTTGACATTTTCACCCCAATTCATCCCTTTGGTACTCGCGTGGAACCACACCAATGCATTCCCGGTGACTTTCGGTGGCGGCATTAAATTATGCCTCATCAAAATTCCCCGAGTTTTTATTTTCTAGTATTTTTTTTTAATTTTTGAGATTTCTACCCCAAATCATCCCTTTGGCACTCACGTAGAATCTCATCTGTCCATCCCCGGTGACTTTCGATGGCGGCATTGAATTCAGCATCCTCAAAAACCCCCGAGTGGTTATGTTGCAGCGATTTTTTGACTTTAGACGTTTTCACCCCAATTCACCCCTTTGGTATTCGTGGGGAACCATACCAGTGCATCCCCGGCGACTTTCGGTGACGGCATTAAATTCCGCCTTACCAAAATCCCCCGAGTGGTTATTCTCTAGTTATTTTTTGACTTTTGACTTTTTTACCCCAAATCATCCCTTTGGTAGTTACGTAGAGTCACATCCGGTTCATCCCCGGTGACTCTAGATGACGCCATTGAATTTAGCATCCTCAAAAACCCCCGAATAGTCATTATCCCGCGATTTTTGGACATCTGACATTTTTACCATAATTCAACCCCTTTTGTACATGGGTTTTGCCTCACCAGTACATCCCCGGTGACTTTCGATGACGGCATTGAATTCAGCATCCTCAAAAACCCCCGAGTTGTCAGTTTCCAGCGATTCTTTGTCCAATTCAAATATATACATTATGTAGTACGATTGATATCTATGTGGATGCCAGCAATGTTGCCAAGTTTGTGGCTGCCATAATGTTAGGGAATGTTTGAAATATACAGTAAATTTATATACAGGAGGCGACTATGCTGCCCCTGGCGGAAATGTTACGAACTTGTGATATACAAATCCCGTTCACTATGCTATCAATACGAGTACCGTTTGGTTATTACAAATTATTTTTTAAAAATTCCGAACGACCATAGAACTTCCAAATACAGTTTACCACCAATAAAACACTTCTTATTACACTCATTGACATGATTTTTATTTCGATTATTGTCAAAGGGTGTTACATTATCATGGATTACTATGTGGCAGCCGTATACGGCTGCCACAAGTACCCGGCTGCCAGTTTGAATGCAAAATGACCAATGTATGGTCTCCGTATTGTTAGCAGGCTGTATATATATATATATATATATATATATTTTACGTTGTGCATTATGTTTTTCCGTTGCACAGTCTTTATGAAGTTAATATATTACTACTGTAAATACTTTTATCCACCACTAAGTGCAATAATTTTACCTTGTGTGGTGAGGCACCTTTCACATAATGTTCAAATGATCGAAAGGTGCCTCATCACACAAGGTAAAATTATTGCACTTAGTGGCGGATAAAAGTATTTACAATAGTAATATATTAACTTCATATTTATATATATATATATATATATATATATATATATATATATATATAAAGTAATATATTAACTTCATATATATATATATATATATATATATATATATATATATATACATATGTATATAATGTTTATATGTAGCCTACAGTTCAGTAAAACGTTTCATAAATTCCACTGACGCTTATTTCTAAAGTTTTATGACTTTAATTCTATAACTTTAAGATTTGTATTTAACAAAATCTCTGTTTGTCTCTTTCCAAATTGACATTTAAAAATTAATATTTTCTACGATCATAGTTGAAGGAAAATCTTTAAAAAGTCTACTGGATGCAATACCTGATATAAAAATACTAAACTAACATTTTTAAGTCTTTTTATATGACTGGAATATTATAATCATTTGTTTATTCAATATACATGTTTTTTCTTGTATTAACGTGTTTTATTGTTCTGTTTATTTATTTTGTTGAAGTGTAGTTCTATACGACCAATCATAGATCAAAATAAACTAAAAAAATTGTAATTTGTTTTCAAACATGTTTTTTACATATTGAACTCAAATTATTCCAATTTTGAAATCCAATATTTTAATCAGAATTGGAAAATCTATAATCTTATCCATTAAACAACAACTAATACCACTATTAAAAACAAGAACAATAATCACGAACACTGATTACGTCATAACATAACACAAAACTAGTCAAAGTTACCGCACACAAAGTGTTATATAGGCTACATATGAAGGATATATACGTCTTACAGAGATGGTCCGTGAAAGAAGAATTGTTCCGACAATAGTATTTAAATACAGTATAGTCTCAATAACTCAAGGTAGATGGGATCGAGACCCCCTCGGATTATCGAAAACTGGAGTTACACGAAAATATGTTCCTGTGCATCAGAAAAAATAGTAGTTTTAAATGAACACCAATACTATAATTTAAAATCCACTAAATAAGTTTATAGAACTTTATATGATTATTTCTTGGAAGCCTGAATCATTTCTTTTGCATACCATATTGATATAGATTTATTGGACGCCTGATTGATTTCTTTTGCATACCTTACTGGTATAAATATTTATTGGAAGCCCGACTCATTTCCTTTATATACCGTATAGCTATAAACGTTTATTGGTAGCCTGACTCATTTTCTTTGCATACCTTACTGGTATAAACATTTCTTAGAAGCCCGACTCATTTCCTTTATATACCGTACTGGTATAAAGATTTGTTGGAAGCCTGACTAATTCTTTTTGAATACCGTATTGGTATAAATATTTCTTGGAAGTCCGACTCATTTCCTTTATATACCGTATGGCTATAAACCTTTATTGATAGCCTGACTCATTTACTTTGCATATTTTAATGGTAGAAACATTTCTTTGAAGCCCGACTCATTTCCTTTATAGCCTATAGCGTACTGGTATATATATTACTTGGAAGCCCGACTCCTTCCCTTTATATACGTATGGCAATAAATATTTATTGTTAGCCTGACTCATTTCCTTTGCATACCGTACTGGTATAACTATTTCTTGGACGCCCGACTCATTTTCTTTATATACCGTATGGCTATAAGCCTTTATTGGCAGCCTGACTCATTTCCTTTGCATACCGCACGGCTATAAACATTTCTTGGAAGACCGACTCGTCATTTTATTTGAAATAAATAAAAACAGATAGAAGGCTCTATATATATAAAGATTTCTTTGAAAGCTCATACATAAATAGACTTGAGTTTAACATAATTGGAAAGTAACTCGAAATATCGGGTCTCAGAATTCCGAGGCTCTACTGTATTTAACTGATATTCTTGCCTAATTATGATTTTATCTTATAGTAAAATAAGGTTTATAAATTATAATAATTTAAGAAACTTTAAGCTAAATAATTGAGGAAAATATTTTAAATCATCATTTTAATAATAGGCATTTGTTTCTCTTTTTCAAACAAATTGTTTTGGTTATATTTCTCATTTTGTAATTAGATTCTATGTGTAAAATTTTCCATCCTGCTCAAAAAACTGATGATATTTATTATGGATGTTAAGATATACATTTACGTTGCTTTTATATACGTTACGACTATAAGTTCTTTCTATCCTATACATACTATTTCGTTACAAGCTGTACAATTAGGCCTAATTTATATAAACTGTTTTTTAACTGTTTTTATATATAACTGTTATATAAACTGTTTTTAACTGTCCTTTACTATTTTTTAAATTTCATTATTTATGGAAACTATGTAATGTAGAAGGAACTGTGAAAATCATTATTACTTTTAATTTTTTTTATATAATATTAATTTACGTAGTGATTTTTTTAAAACTATTATTCCAATAATTATTACTTTTTTAAATGCTAGAGAGTTGTTATTGCTATGTTTTCATCGTTAAGCTGTAACCCCAGATTATACGTTTAATGGCATTTTAATTTGTTTGTGAAAAGATTATGGTAGTTATTCATCAAGACGTATCGCCTCAGAGGTTAAAAATTTGTCCTGCTGTTGGAAACTGGACATGTTTAACATTTTATTCCTAATATTTCTAAACTTACATTTTTTTCAATTGAAAGAAATAACAATTATTTAACATATCACGTCGAAAGGATACATACTGATCTTCCATCATTTTTTGTTGTTTCTTTTAGTAAAGCTAAAAACATTCTTTGCAATGTTCAGTATTATAAATAGATTAGGCCATTAAGATTAAGTCTAAGATCCTACAAACTGGTGCTGAACTTTGTAGCTATAGGAATAAAGTGAGCATATATATTTAAATCTTTGAAGCATAATTATTTAAATACTTTAAAATCAGTAGTTGGAATCTTGTGTTGGAAGAGATAAATCATACATTAAAACACAGCAAAATTATGAATATTTAGATATAATTAAGTTGACACTTGGAGAAACATCGTTTTCTATTACTTTTCTGCACATATCTCTCCATTCTGCATATATCTCTCCCTTCTACAAATATCTCTCCCTGATAAATTTACCTTGAAATTAAAACATAAAACGACTTCAACTTCAATAATGCACACGTCACTAACACGACCGCATTTTATCTGAAAATATATTTTTACTTCCCTTTATTCACCAGGAATTAGATATATGGTGTGTTATAGTAAAGAAAAACTAATTTTCACTCTTGGGTTTCCTCTGCTTATATCCCCATTCAATCCACGTTTCCCTCTAATCTCTGTCACCCCCTGACGTCATCTCTGCTGGTAACCAATCGCCACTCTTTATTTTATTACTTCGTAAAATGTTTTCTTCCTCACACAAAATGACTTGATTTGAAAGTGTGGTTCTCTCAAGTGCAGTAGCACTGAATTTAACTCAATTTTGCTATATGGTTATATGAAAAAGTTTTATTAATAATTGTCTCTTCGTGACACATTATACACACAAACGTTTCATAGGCAAGATTTGTTTTATGTAGATGCTGTTAAATATTCTTGTGTTAAATAAATTTATATAAAGGAAACGACCATCTGAAGTTCAATTTATCTATATTATTAATAAAAATTCTAATGGTGTGTGTGTATGTGTGTGTGTGTGTGTGTGTGTGTGTGTGTGTGTGTGTGTGTGTGTGTGTGTGTGTGTGTGTGTGTGTGTGTGTGTGTGTGTATGTGTGTGTGTGTGTGTGTGTGTGTGTGTGTGTTTGTGTGTGCGTGTGTGTGTCTGTCTGTGGTATGGTCTTCTACTTTTTATAAAACATTTTTAAAATTTAGTGTTATTTCTATTTTATATTTCCTTTTGTTATAATTTAGACGGATTTCATTTCCATTTTTCAGTTGATTAATAGACGTAAAAAACTCAAGAGTTTTTCTGGTTTTTTCCACACATATCGCCTATATTTATACCTATCTGGTTAATAGTTTACTTTCATATCAATTAATATTTTCTGTAAACACGTGATTGTTAGGTGATCAGAAGCGGAAGTGAAGTTTTTATGCCGTTTGAATTAATGTTTAAAATCATCCTAATTAATGGAAATTATACTTTAACAAAAATTATGGACAATTTAAAATAATTAATAACTACTTTAATTTATAAAACAATAGATAATTGTTACGCAAATATGGATAAAGTGTCTTAAATTAATATTTTTCTATTGTGAGTCTGAGAAAAAATTTTAAAAAATGATTTTATTAAATTTCCTAGTTTTTCTCATGTCAAACGTTTTTTAGAGCTGTATGTATTATTATCGACAAATGACATATTTTATTCGTTTAAGGTTTTAGATATATTTTGTCGAAATTTAATATTTAAACTAATTTTTTTCATCTTCAAATTTACAGAAGGTAATATGCTTTGATTTTCAAGATAAGTATTTATTTTAAACGAAATATTCAGTAAAGTTGAAAACCTGTTCGGTATTTGAATAGGGAATGATAGAGGTTTCTTAAGGTATCAAGTGTCGAATTTCATTCTCAGTTTGAGCAGCGATTATTTGACCTTGTCTTTAAGCCTATCTCCATGATTGATTTTTTTTCTTCTCTCTCAGTCTCGCTTTTGATTTCTCATTTCTCGACCCGCTAAATCACCACAGTGTTCGAATAACGTTAACCAATGGATTAAGAAAAGCGAAATTCAATTCTTACTGCAATAGCAATCTCCTTATATGTATTTCTGCTCTAGTCTAATACAAG
>JBAIZL010000002.1:231148642-231158642 GCA_036971475.1 Prosapia bicincta | reverse complement strand
TTCGTAAATTTAGTTATTCACTTGAACATAGTACGTTGACTTCAGCATGTTGGAACGAAACATTTTCGGATTCAGCTCTTACGAATTGAAAATTATCACGTATTTTTGTACAGAATATTTATATTTATACTTTATTATACGTGTAGTAAGTTTATTTATAAACCGCAAATCTGTATAGTCGTGTAATTTGTTTGTTTCTAAATACAAAATCAAGTTTATTATTTTTCGTCGTGAAGCCGTGAGACCATCAGAATAACCTCAGTAAAATAAAGGAAAAGTCGGAAAAGCTATGAGATTAATTACGGTGTGCACTTCGTTCAGATGGACATTATTCCCCCACTCAAACACCTTTGTTTTCATTAATGAATTTACTGAACCAAAACAAGCGGGGAAACAATCGGAGAAAAACCGACTCGAATTATTCTTTAAAACACGGAACCTCTTACATTGACCTACATTTGAACTTATCTCCTATGAAGGGCCATTACACACACAAGTCTGAGAGTTTCGTTATAACAATCTGACTTATGTTTTTACGTAACATCATAGACGACGTACAAAATAAAGTGTTGGTCTTCAATTTGATAAAGCTCTTGATGAGAGCTGCATCAGTGCAGAGATAATGGGAACTAAGAAGGCAATATTCTACTTTATTCTAAGTAACTGGCTGAGACTCCTACTGAGAACTGCATCAAGGTAGTGATTATGCAAACTAAGAAGGCAATATTCTACTTTATTCTAAGTAACTGGCTGATTTTTGCAGTTAAAAATTAACGTTACAATTTATGTGTAAGCTATAAAAAAACTTAATCGACTTATACAATGAATCAAGTGCTATTTGAAAGTTTTTGGTCTTAGTGCAGAAACGTAATGGAGATAAATATATTAAATTTTAATAATTTTAAAGTACTTGGCAAAGTGTATTGCTATAATACATGAATAATTACAAAGATAAGATCTATAACGAGAGTAATATCCAAATAGAACTATAAACCTTGATTAGTGAGTCAAACCGCTAAGAAAAATGAACTGTGACCTTTAGTTCGAACATAAAAGCAATTTAAATCCATGAAAACCGAGTAAGGCAATGATAGATTGGCGAGCAATATTCAATCAATATCGTACGTTAGAAAACATCGGGCTCTCAAAAATCATTTTACGAGACGAAATTTATCGCTTCTTCTCCGTTTGTTATTTTGTGTAATTGATTACGCTGCGATTTATTTACGCGACGATGCTAAGCCTGCAATTATTAATATTTAGTTTCGTTTCAAATATCACGGTTGGAAACAAAGTGAAATATCCCCTCATACGGGGTGTAATTAATTTTAAATGATTGGTTATTACGTAGCATATTAGTAGGTCGTTACAATAGTTTTAATTAATTGGTTTAAAATTTATTTACCGGTAGGCAATTGGAAACCTACTGCCTAGTCCTCATTGTTACCGAATTTCCATTTAATTTATATTGGGGACTCGAACGATATATTTGTACAAATTATTTCCTGTGTGACTACGAATTTAAAACTATATTTTTACTACACGATCCTATAGGCCTATATATATTTAAAACAGCTTGAAATTGTCAGTGATATTTCACACCCTCCTAATATTATTTAAAATTACACAATAATTTGAATCCTTTATCTCTTTCTTTACATACCCCTGATCGATGCCTTGAAATTTTGATAATACATTTATTCAATTGACTCTTGGTTCATATTAAAGCTTTTTCAAGTCAAATGCAAATATTTGTATTATTTTAATTAAAAAATAGTACTATTTAAATACTATTTTAACTACAAAATTGTTATTAAATTATAAAATTACAATAAACATTTTTTATATATAAACCTTACGTAAAACTGGCAATAAGTTCCTTCTTCCATTGTTAAAACGTCATCAATTACACTAACAATTCTATTATGGTTACTGAATTGCGTTTAACTGCATTATGTAAGCCTACTTGAAATGTACATGTGATTCAATTAGGTTTGGATCTGTGTGTTTTGTACACTTTTTTATAATGCTAATCTGTGACCGCGATAAGGGGGTTACACTTAAAATTAAAAGATATTAATTATTTTTAAATATTGTAAATATATATATATATATATATATATATATATATATATATATATATATATATATATATATATATATATATATATCGCTCTTCAACTATTTTTGGGTTCACCTCGTCATTGCTAGATGAGATTCTAGCAAAACGTCGGAACTGCGATTTTATGCACTGTGGATAATTACTATTCATCATGTATACATATATATATATATATATATATATATATATATATATATATATATACATATATATATATATATATATATATATATATATATATATATGTATATACATATATAAATATATATATATATATATATATATATATAATGTAAAATACATATGTATTGTATCTGTATAAAAAACTTTTATCTAAAGATATATACATTGTATGTAAGATATGTACATTGTACATAAGATATAAATCTGAATGTACATTGTGCTTAAGCTAAGATTAACTCAATTGTATCATTGTATTTCCTCCTTACAGTACGTTAAACACGCCACATTATATTGCTTTTCCTGTCCTTACTTTACTGCTCCAGTTCATGGGGCTTTCTGCTCTTGAGTCATTCGTATTGTCATCTGCGACGAAGCATCTTTTGGATATTTAATGAGAGCCTGTTTCACAGTACTAATCCCCAGTTCGCTGCAGATTTTCCTATCCTTGTTGTGCTAACGGGTAGCTAGGATGTTTCTTAATGAACCGTTCTGGATTCATTGAGGTATCATAATGATGATTTTACTACCCAAAGATGTAAGCCATAACTCCAAACAAGGTTGAAGAAATAATTGTGGGATAATAAACTATTTCTTATGAATAGATATGATAAAACAAGCAACGCATTTCTTTATATATAATTAAAAGTCTGGTATTTTATTTTAATAAACGGATTCCATTCCAGTCTTGCATTAAACGGGAACGTGTGCAAGAATTTTGTATACGGATCTTGGACAATATTTATTTTGACTGTAATATAGCCTATCTATTCATTTTCTTCGTAACGCCTATGTGCACTTACATGGATTCGTTCAACTTTATTCTACTCTTTTTCCCAGCTGTGTGTTCTGTTTGAATAAGTTTAGCTGCCTACATATAGGTCTGCACATGTAGGACTGCCACATATAGTGATTGTTCCCTACATATAGGTCTGCAGGGCCATCAGCGACGGTAGCTTTACCAAAGTTGAGGATATCTTGTAACATGTTAATTATATAGTAATAATTTAGCATGTTGTGCCGAAATTTAAAAAAAAAACATTTTTGATTCTAAAAAGTCATTGGAAAGCGTTTAGGTAGGACGTTATACTAAAAATACTGGTAACCAATCACAGCCCTTTATTTTTAATGTGAAAGGGTTGAATTCTGTTGATTTAACTTGACATATTGAGTGTCAACCTGTTCTAACTTAGCTTTCGTAGAAGACAGCTGTGGGTTGCGTTCTTGGAGTTAATTATTTTATTAAAATCTATAATAGTATAATATTCAAAATTAAATATTAACAAGTTAAAAGACGTTTTGTAAAATTTAATAGGTAGTTTGGTTAAGTTTTCAAAGTTTAATTATGTAAAAAGTTTAAATAGACTCCCACTTCTGGGAAATGTCATTATGAACATATTTAGCCGTTCCTTATTAGGGAGTTTTAACACAGGACTAAATTATTCTAGTTTTGTTGACGTAAATATAAAACAATTCATTCAGGCTTACTAGGAACGGAAGTGCCAGTACTCTTAAGGGTCGTGTCTTCTTATCCTCGTAGTGATAGAAAGGTAGTTTCTCTCCGAGTAATGAAATCATAAGTCTGTAAACATTTTCATTTTTTAAAATAATTTTTGTGCTTTCTCTATTTCTCATTTCAACTTGGTAATCCTCTATAACTCCAGTTCGTTTGGCATAGAGGTCAAAGTTCTCTAATTCTATTTACGACGTTTGGACATGGTATAGACTTAATAGAAATTATAGACATTATCATGACTCAAAAAACCCAGAAATAAGAGTGCTACCCATGGTTAGGGTATGCTAACCATGTTTATTTCTTGGCTCTGTATGTTTATTCTTGTCTTAGATTCCAATACTTGACCCCCCTGAATGGTTCATTTTCATTTGATATGCACTCAGCTACATTTTTCTCTGGCTCGCCATTTCCTTCTTTGTATTCTTCCAATAGGTTTTGCGTCTTTAGCATCGGTTTTTCATTTCATATGAGTCATCATCATTTTACCTTTTGGTTCTCCTGCTTTAGAGGCGGATTGTCCTTGACAAGCATAGGCTGCAATGTACTGGTTACAACATCATTATTTTCGACTGAGGTACTTGTAAAATAAACGCACATAATAAAAAACTGTTTTCTTATACGAGCAAAAACTTAAAATGGCTGAAGATTAAAATGAACTGGACTGTAATAAGAGATAAAGGAACAAAGTAATTCAGATAAACTTAACATTCCTGCTGAAATAACTGTTGCATGAAATTTAACTCTTGGAAATTAATGATTTATGTATAGAGCATTCAATGTAGTATTGAAATGAATTGCTTAAACACAGTACCAATGTAACTCTTCTATTTTAGAATAATTCGATTCATACGGCAAGAGGCGACCCCTGTGTCTGATCAGACCTTTTCTTGATACTGCACCTCTTTCCACTCCTCCATGACACCATGTTTTCGTCTTTTTGCCCACTTTTCTAGATTCACAAGCATGTTTGATACAATCTCGTAATCTGTTCATTTCTCAAGCATTTGTTTACAGTTTCAACGAATCCATATGTCTGAATTAAAAAAAGTAATTTGTTTGGCAATATTATGAGAATTGCTTTCTAACTCAATTCTTTATGCGTTTCAGGTACCATGCCTCATCTTCAGGCTAAAAACTTCTTCTGAACTTATTTATCACAAACAGAAAAACAAGTGTCAACAAGGAAAAAAGCGAACATAAAAACACAGTACACAAACACTGCGCATTGTAAAACATATTTGAAAGCATAAGTATTTGAAGAGCCAAGTGCAAGCTATAAGTTCGTTTTTGTCGCCATTCGGAACCGTTAGTTTTTTATTGACGAAGCCTAGCCTGCTACCTTAAAGGTAACCTCCTGAGTAGCAGGTGGAGCTTCATCAATGATGGCTTCAAAGAACGTCAGCAAGTTAATAGTTTTCACTTAGTTTGTCAAATAATTACTTATAATATAATCAGTAAAATCAAGATCATTACAACAACCCACTTTTATATTTTAAAGGATGAAAATTTTTACTTTGTCTCACTGTTACTGTTACTGTTTCACTCTTATATAAGGAAATTACGCAAAACGTTTTTAATATATGCCCAACTTCATATTGTAATTCTAATTTTACAACTATTATCACTCAAGCACTATCAATAATTATTCTATTGCTGTTGGGTCACGTTAATACAGTGTTTTGTCTAAGCAGTGTTAATTACATGAAACAAAATACTCTACAAAAGTCATTTTCATGCATTTACTGTCTGAAACTGGTGCTGTAAAAACTGAATAAAGAACAAAATTTACATGAAACAAAATACTCTACAAAAGTCATTTTCATGCATTTACTGTCTGAAACTGGTGCTGAAAAAATGTATAAAGAACAAAATTTACATGAAACAAAATACTCTACAAAAGTCATTTTCATGCATTTACTGTCTGAAACTGGTGCTGATGAAACTGTATAAAGAACAAAATTTACATGAAACGAAATACTCTACAAAAGTCATTTTCATGCATTTACTGTCTGAAACTGGTGCTGTAAAAACTGTATAAAGAACAAAATTTACGTGAAACAAAATACTCTACAAAAGTCATTTTCATGCATTTACTGTCTGAAACTGGTGCTGATGAAACTGTATAAAGAACAAAATTTACATGAAACAAAATACTCTACAAAAGTCATTTTCATGCATTTACTGTCTGAAACTGGTGCTGTAAAAACTGTATAAAGAACAAAATTTACGTGAAACAAAATACTCTACAAAAGCCATCTTAATGCATTTAGTGTCTGAAACTGGTGCTGATGAAACTATATAAAGAAGAAAATTAATGATTTTATTTTCGCCTCAACCAATCTTCATTATAATAGGTCCTAATTATTCAAGACGCATACTTGAAAGGAGAACAATTTAATTATTTTCATTTTCGTTTTGATTTTAGCACTGCTAGTCTAAAGTTCCTAGGTTGGATTTCTGATAACACTAAAGAATATTCAGCCCTTTTTATCTTGACATTTTGACATATAAGTAGTAGTTCTATAATGGGTGGTTAAACCGTATTGCAAATCATACTGCCATACTCCCGACCTTATGGCGCAACTAGACAGCTTAGCGATGTAATGGTAATGCACCATCTAAAAGACTACAAAGTAATAACATTTAGAACGAGATTTTACATAAAACTTACAATAAAAACATAATTTTCCACTTTGTAAGTCGGGTAAATGAGAAACCAAAACCTTTAGTATTAACCTTATTATTATTATTAACTAAAGCGAAAGCAAGAAACGTGAGAGTAAAACTAAGCTACGAATTTAGTATTTTAAACATAACAAAGCAATACAAAGTAATCATCACACTAAACATCCTATAGAAACCATTGTTAAGCCACGTGTTCTCCACAGTCTATTAGAATGATCGATTAAACAACAAAAATATTTAAAAGCAATAAAATAGCAATTATTATCTGTAAATAGTTTTAAGTCAAGTGAGTACTCTTGCTGTACATACATCCAAATTCGGAAACCTTAGTGGTATAATATTTATTCAGAAACAAACCATTTTTTTAATATTTAGAGGGCTAATACGAGTATGCATAATAAATATCTAATAAAATTCAGTAATTTACTTTGAAGGTACATTAGGGCAAGTGCTATAAACACTGTCCCAAACAATAACTTCATAGTTAACAAGGCTAAACTAAATAAATCATCACAAAAATGTCAGTTTGTTTAACTATAGATCATTTTAAAAATATGAAAATTATACAGTTTTATTCATAATTTAGTTTATAATACTAAAATAAAACATTTCATATATCAGTAAAAAATTGTAAAAATAATTACAGCCACCAGGAGCTATAATACACCCTTGGTTACAAAAGCATTACCTGGCTTTGTAAAAAGAAGAAAACTATCACTGCGCAAAAATAATAAAAACTTGGTATAACGCCCTAAAAACTGTTTTTTTAATTAATCGAATCAAAAACAAGGAGAGATTTCTGCAACTAATTTGCTGTCCTTTTTTAAAGTAATTAATAAAGTTGTCGCATAAAGAAAGAATATCGATGTTGTCCCTGTCAATACATTTGACAGGTAGTGTCAGGGACATGTCGGTTTTTATTCTTTAGGTCAAAAGTTTAATAATGACTTGAAAAGGTCAATCAATTAGTCGTAGAAACGTTGCTCATTAAGTAATTATTCGTCCCTCGTTAGAACAATCTTCTTTTTATTCTAAACAATTTAATACGAGTGACAAATTGGTAAATAATTTCTTTTTTCATTTAAACCCAGTTTTACTCGAAGCTTAGTAAAAATCAAGGTTTTTTATAAAACAGAACCTAGCTTGTAAAAGCCATTGAAGAATTTGGTTTACCAAAGTAGTTATACAGTTTACCAACGTAAGCTAACCTATTGACGAACGAAATAAAAGATTAAGCATGCGGCAATGCAACAATCGTATATCCATTAATGCACTGAGATACATGCCACTCACGTTTCAACCGGTTACCTTACGACAGGCACCTTTATATTGGTTTGTATAACCAATAACCAAATTTATCTTAATCGTGTTATGTATTGTAATCTAGTATAAATTTGTGTTCTGTGTATAAATTTGCCTTGAGCTTATAAAGTTTGTGTGTGTTGCAACGGTGTTGCAATCAATTTTAAAAAATAACTTAAATCAATAACTCTTAATTTTTTTATAAATAAGAAAAGATAAACTTAAACAATCAGCTAATTACTCCAAGCACCACTGGAAGGTCTTGCTTAAAAGTAACACAGGAGCCTACGAAAGGACAAATTAATCAAGATCATATTTTGCACGACCCAACTAGGATCACCTGAAGAAACTAGCACGTGGTAGGACCTCGTATGTTATATTGTTCATGTTAATATGTATGTTTTCAGGTGACAATTTACTTACATACGTGACTAAAAAACCCTGATAATACCATGTTAACAGTAGGTGAGTTTTTAACATTAAAATAGGACATTTTCATGTCGTTGCACGAAGGTGATGGAAGAGTTAGGCGGTGGTTAATAGAGCGAGGGTTCGTCGTAGTGTGTCATGTTACTCTTTTCGAAGCGTCGGGACACCTTCATCAGTTGGAAGCCTATTTATTATGTAGATGAAAATTGCTGCCTGATGAGGTTCTCTAGCACTTTTCCACAAGAGTAATGATACGATCCTAGGAATTGAAACAAATTAAAACATATATTTCTTCAACCTTGCAGGGACAGAACAACCACTTGTATAACTTGTAACAACCACTTGCACGGGTTTACT
The DNA here is from genome assembly GCA_036971475.1 of Prosapia bicincta. Classification (NCBI taxonomy): domain Eukaryota; kingdom Metazoa; phylum Arthropoda; class Insecta; order Hemiptera; family Cercopidae; genus Prosapia; species Prosapia bicincta. The sequence continues at coordinate 231,150,051 of JBAIZL010000002.1, read as the reverse complement.
ATTATTTACTTTAAGGCCTCCCGTCGTTTCAGCTTCTCTCTCGGCATCCCAAAAGCACTTTTTTTTATTTACCTAAAAGATATATTTATAAAATCTACGTAGTGTATTCTCTCCGCAATTTGCTATCGTATCACCAAATAAATTCTAAACTAGACCGACTTCAAATGTGCACATGAAATCATTCTCAACAAGCTGTTTTACAACGAAGTGTATCATTTGATACAATCTCTTAAACTGACAAAATATATGGACATTTATATAACAGCACTAAGTTTATATCAATTTTCATTGCACCCCACCAACTTAAGTTTTAGTTAATTTATGGTTTATTTTTAGATGTTTATAGAAATACAACTAATTATCACTGTTTATTTATCACTTATTGTTTGCTATTATTAGTAATGTATTGCTTATTTATGAGTTCTATTTATATATTTTTAGTTTATTTGAATACATTTAGGGCAAATTATACTATCAATAATGTTCAAAAAGCAGTATTTAATTCAATTATTATGAATAAATTTATAACACATTAACGTAAACTCGTTCTATAAAACTAAACGTGTTTATTAATTCAAATTACACAACTCATGACAAAAGCCAGCAAATCTAAACAGCTATGTGTGAAGTATACACTATGACCAGAATAACTTTCTTGATGTAAGACAAGAGATAGAAAAGTCCATCGTCACCCAAATTAGGATGTATGGTATGACGTTACCTCAACTATATGTCTCGCGATTACCTCAACTATATGTCTCGCCATTACCTCAACTAAAACGAATATATTTCTCCAGTAATGACAAATATTTACTTAACTAGATAATTTACCTATTTTGTAACAGTTGGTCGCTTGCGTTTTATAAAGGGTATAACTAACTTATAACGAAATTTTAAAAAAAAAACATTTTAAAACAACATTGTAAAATCTCTTATTACGCCTCTACTTTTCCAAGTGAAATTACCCTACAAATTTCAAGTGTGTAGCTATTATTGCTAAGCCAGTGCGTAAAATCATATATTTGCGGCCTAAGAAAAGTTTGTGTCTACGGAAACTGTTGAGACACTAGCTACATAAAAATGTTCGAATGGGGAAAACGGTGGTACATTTCTACTCACAATTTGAAATTTTTATTTTAAGAAAGTCGATTGTTTTCTAGATTTATGAATTTGGTACACAAACTAATTTTATGTGTTATATTTTTATAGAAAACATGGAGAAGGTACAACTTTGCAAAGAGAATTCATTTACGAATCTATACGCATCTATAATTTTCAACAAACATCTTATGGCTGATTGAATATTATATATGATCTTTACTCGGCAATAAAATAAGACTTAAATACAAACCCACAGCGAAATTCTTATTACATTTGACTTCAATAAAAATTGATTTACAATTTTTTGA
>JBAIZL010000002.1:231131142-231143642 GCA_036971475.1 Prosapia bicincta | reverse complement strand
AATTTTGATGAGCCTATATTACTAGTAAAACATAGTAATAACAAAACTATTTAAATAATTTAAAAACTTCTAAAAAGATAGTATTTAAATTAATTAATTTAAAATAATATTGAATTTTGAATTAGTCCTAATTCATTATTAATAATTTTATTTTTATTTCTATATATAAATAAAGTTTCCCTCGCATCTAATTCATTGAAATGTATCACATTTTTTTTAAAAAAACAACATTTTTACTTTTAAATTCATGTTTTTCGTCCAAACAATGTTTCGCCATAGCTGATTTTTCAGGCCTATTATATTTAACATTTATAAAGTTTTAACAAACTTTATAATACATAATGACATTGTATATAATGACATTGTTAAATATAATAGGCCTAAAAAATCAGATATGGCAAAACATTGTTTTCACGAAAAACACGAATTTAAAAGTAAAAATGTTGTCCTTTTAAAAAATGTGATAAATTTTAATGAATTAGATGCATAGGAAACTTCATTTATAAATAGAAATAAAAATAAAATTGTTAATAATGAATAGGGACCAATTCAAAATTCAATATTATTTTAAATTAATTAATTGTTAAATACTATCTTTTTTAAATTATTTAAATAATCTTGTTATTATTATGTTTTACTAGTAATATAGGTTCATCAAAATTAAATATTTATTATTATCATATGATATTTAATGTAGTTATATTAGTAGCTGTGGCTATAAATTTGACAATGCCCAGATCTGATTTTTACTTCTGTTTTTACTTTTGTTAAAACTTTATAGGTTATGTTTAATATTTTTTTAGTTAATTTGATTTATGTATCTTCACTGAGGATGACGACAAATTAGTCGTTGAAACGCGTATGAAATAAAAATTTTTACGTTTGTGAGTTGTAGCATATTTTTATTCTTTATTTATACTATCTATAATAGTATATTGTTCATACCTCGTCTATTATGGCTCGATTACTTAAATAATTTCGATCTTCGTGTGTAATAAGCTTTAATTGTTTTGATGATTCCCTGATCCATCGGTTGAAGCAAACTAATTGTGTTTCTTGACAAAAATATCACTTTCACCCGTGTGTCGAAATTAGTTAAAGTAGTAGGAGGATGGCCAGGTGCAATGTCAATTAATAGGAATTACTTAAAAAGGAATTTGTTTAGACCGATGGTAACGTTCGACTTGAGGTATGAAATTATGACCAAACCAGTCCTCAAAAAGAAAAGCTGTTACCTAAATCTTCCGATTCCACTTCCAAAGCACGGGCAAGCTAGCTTGAGAAATATGTTTTAATGCCCTTGGATTTTCTGAGCTATGAGAGATTGCAAATTACAGTCACCCGCTGTATTTACGCCAACCATCACTGTCAATCGGCCTTTGGCGGCCTTAAAACCTGGAAATATTTTTTCTTTACACGCTATAATAGTTCTTTTAGTCACTTTCTTCCAGAACAGGCCAGTTTCTACGTAGCTTGGACAGCATGATCTAAAACCGCGTGACTTGGGATTAGCATAAGACGGGGTAGCGTAAGTTGAGGTATTACTGCACTGTTAAATTGAGCCGCAAGACTAACGTATCAGATTCACACCACTGCACTTTAGAGTTTTATGTGCTATGGTTTCATCTACACTTCGATTTCACACTTGGAAAGGAGATGTATGCTACATTTCAGGTTGAATATATATAAACACTGGTTTGTAACTTGATGTTTTATTTCTGTTGTACTAGACTATCACACTATGTATGCTTACTGACTTTCACTGTGTCTTGTTTAAATTACATAGTAACACAAACCTATATGTATAGCATGAGTGAGTTTTGAAGAAATAAGCACTTCCTAATCTTCGATTAATTCCTCTCTCTTTCTTGACTTACATTCCGTAAATCTCTATAAAACTATTGTTTCTCCTATCTTTCTTTCTTATTTTTCTTTCATCCATCATAGTTCCCTTCTATACAACTTTACGAGGCCTTTTCTGGGAGCGGTCTATTTTTGCCACTTTGACATAGTTCAATTTCCGACTGTACTGGAAGTAGGGCCCAGACGCGCCCTGTGAAGTGACTGTTTATGTGGGGGTAGATTCTATCTGTGCCCGATCGTAATAGGGAATTATAGTATTTTTTCGTAATTTATGGCATGGTATTGGACTATTTTTGTGTTTTATGTTGATGTACGTGGCTGTTAATGACATCAAAAATCTTGCCAGATAATTTAAATTTTTATATCTTAATTATCTCACTCTACTGTAGTTTGAAATTATTCCTAATGTATTAAAAAAAATTATTTATTTAAATTTTTTTACAAAACGGTGGAAAATGATTTTCAAAAAATTTTGTATCCAAAAACTCTCTTTTACCTAATACGAGTATTGTTAAATATTTTGCCATGTAACGGCAACATTGAATTCCGGAGGACCTTAAATAATTAAATGAATGAAGTTGACGTTTTGTACATACCTCACTGGGCGAAGTACCACCACTTGTCGGACAGTTATTCGGGTGCACCCTTTTCCGCACTTATCAATTACCTGTTGAACTTAAAGAAATCACTTATATTCAAAATGTCACTATTAATGTTAAGAGTACCTTCGCCACACGACAGGAGAAACAAAGAGAGAGAAATGGTCTAAACCGAGCCTCGTTTAGAACACACAAAAACTACGTCACGTCGAGAGTGACGGGAGAGATGTCGTTTAACCGACGATTCGAAAGGAACTGGGCAGTACCGAACCTTGTAAGAGACAAAGGTTGGCCGATAAGGAGTCCCTCTCTGAAGCATTTACACTGTCTTTTAAATTATCTTTAATTTAAAGAAAAGTACGTAACATACCGGGGGCCTTGAATCCTCCTAGGATTCAAAGAAGAATACAATATAAGCTACCCCAGCATGAGAGAAAAGAAAACAATAATTATCAATAAACAAACTGAGAGTTCTTCACAAAAAACAAATATACACTAAATAAAATAAAAATTCCTTTTCTAGAAACATGAGAAAAATAATAAGTTTATTCTGCACTAATGGGCAGGGGGAAAACCTTATGAGAAGGTCGAGTTATAAGTCCTTGCTGTGTCTTGAGCTGAACAACTCGCACCACACCGTCTGTGCCAGGGAACACTTGTGTCACTCTTGCCAATGGCCAAGAGAGAGGCGGAGTAGGTTGATGCACTAGCACTAGGTCGCCCACACGTAGGTTGTCTGTCGTGTCCGTCCATTTGGTCCGCTGCTGTAGAGTGTGAAGATATTCCAGCTGCCACCTTTTCCACACTCGTTGGTGAAAAGCATTGACGAGGTGCCAATGCTTAAGTCGATTAGTACGGACTTCAGCCAGATTTCTTTCGGGTACGGCGACGAGTGGAGCTCCAATTAAAAAGTGTCCTGGGGTCAGAGCATTGAGATCGGAAGGATCGTTAGAGAAAGGTGTGAGTGGTCGAGAGTTGAGGATTGACTCGACTTGAGTTGTCAGAGTCACGAATTCGGAGAGAGTTAGAACGTGTTCACCTATGACGCGACGCAAGTGATGTTTAGCGCTTTTAATTGCGCTTTCCCATAGCCCTCCTTGATGAGGTGCAGCAGGAGGATTGAAGTGAAAATTAACTCCACGTTGAAATGAAAATTCACAAACGAGATCTTGTCCTGAGGTCCTGAGTAGAGATCGCAGAGCATTATCAGCTCCCACAAAGTTTGTTCCGCAGTCGGAATAGACGTGTTGACAAAGACCTCGTCTAGACACAAATCGAGTCAATGCTGCGATGAACGCGTCCGTCGAGAGATCAGTGACCGCCTCAATGTGAAGAGTTTTGGTGACAAGACAAACAAAGACACAGATGAATGCCTTGACGGTTCGAATAGAGCGTAGATTATGTACTTTCAGAGTGAAAGGACCACCATAATCAATGCCTGTGTTGAGAAATGGGCGAGTAGGGGTCAGTCGAGGTTGAGGTAAGTTTCCCATAAGAGGATTTTTATTTTTAGGTCGGTGCTTAAAGCACACAATACACTTGAAGACGCGTGCACGGACTACATTCCGAGCACACAATATCCACACCTCTTGTGCGAGAAGTGATTGAGTAAGTTGAACTCCAGAATGAAGGTACTTCCGATGATATAGGTCAATCAAGGAGTCAACCACAGGGTGTTTCTTAGGCAAAATCACCGGATGTTGTGTCTCGTAACGAATCTGTGCTGCTTCGAGTCGTCCACCAACTCTCAGGACGCCATCGCTATCGAGAAATGGTGTTAATCGTCGAAGCCTAGAAGATACCCTGTTAGGAGGGGTGTGTCCTAATGCCTTTAAATCTTCGATGAAGGAGGATGCCTGAAGTAATTTGAATATTCGGATTCTGGCTGAGTTCAACTCCCCCGTAGTGAGAGGTCCAACAGTTCTTCCTAAGTGACGAGAGTTGTGTACGAAACGCAACAAGTACGCCATTACACGCTGCAGTCGATTAAAGCTAGAATATTTCCGCAGCAAGTCCCATTCTGAGTGAACAGTGGAGAGAAGAGATATAGGTGAAATAGGTTTATATTCCCCTGTGTCAATGAGTTGTGCAGGCTCCAAATGAGATATAGGCCAGTTATCATGAGACTGTTGTAACCAAGAGGGTCCGTACCACCATAATTTATGTTGAGGTAGGTCTGAAGGAAGTAATCCACGTGACGCGCAGTCAGCGGGATTGTGTTCACTCGGTACGTGCCTCCAATAATGAGAAGGCAATAATTCTTGAACCTGCGCTACCCGATTGGCGACAAAGGTTTTGAGTCGATAAGGAGGTGTTTGTATCCATGTCAATGTTACTGACGAATCGCACCATAGAAAAACTGAGGAAAATTCCATTTTTTTGTTATAAAGAGATATAATATATGCCACTAATTGAGCGAGTAAATGAGCAGCACTTAGCTCCAAGCGAGGTACAGTGAGTTTTTTCAGTGGGGCTACCCGAGTCTTCGATAATAGCTGCCGAATTACCACCGAGTTGTCACTAATCTGACATCTTAAGTAAATGACAGCAGCGTATCCACTCTCAGAAGCATCTGAGAAACCGTGTAACTCAATGTTAGGCGAGTGACTCAAGCGTAAAGCCAGCGGAATTACAATATTTTTTAAACAATTAGAAGTCTTTGCAAATGTTTGCCACTGAGTTAGAAGTTCAGGTGGTAGGGATTGGTCCCAGTCTAACCCTTTTGTCCAGAGGAGCTGCATAAAACATTTCGCCCACATGACAACAGGCGAAAGGAAACCACAAGGGTCATAAATTTGAGCGATAACGCTAAGCACTTGGCGTTTCGTTTTACAGTTTCAAGGAAAATTCAAATGGAAAGTAAAAGCGTCCGAAGAGGATGACCAATGAAGTCCGAGAATATTATAATGAGGTTATGCGGTATCCTGAAGAAACGTGGGTGTCTCTAGGTGTTCGTCTGGAAGATCCTGTAATAGTTGACACGCGTTAGTAGTCCATTTCCGCAATTCGAAGCCACCTCGAAGTAAAAGAGAAATGAGCTGAGTTTTCAAATGAGAGGCCTCATCAATGGAATCACCACCCGCAATAATGTCGTCGACAAACGTTTGTGTGCAGAGTACTTCGGCAGCCTGAGGGAATGAAGCACCTTCATCGTAAGCGAGCTGATGAAGAGTTCTTATCGCCAGGTAAGGTGAACAACTAAGTCCATAGGTTACTGTGGTCAATTGATAAGTGGAAATAGGTTGATCGACATGGTCCCTCCATAGGATCAGCTGATAAGGTTGATCATCAGGGTGGACTTTGATCTGACGATACATCTGACGTATATCGCAAGTAAAAACCACATTATGATAGCGAAACATGAGTAACAGATCACAAATGTTGGTCTGCATTTCCTGTCCTGTCCACAGGGTGTCGTTGAGAGAGAAACCGTTGGATGTTTTTGCACTGGTATCAAAGACTGTTCGAAGGCGAGTAGTGGTGCTGGATTCCTTTAGAACCCCATGATGAGGTAAAAGTTAGTGAGGTGAACTGAGCTGAGTGTTTTGGGCAAGTATCATGTGTCCAGAAGTCAAATAGTCAGACATGAATTCTGCATAAAGTTGCTTGAAGCGAGGCTTAGAGTTGAACTTTTGTTCGAGAGATTTTAATCGTACTTCCGCGTTCCCGCGAGAAGTTCCGAGAGGAGGCTTATCTTGTTTGAAAGGAAGTCGGACACAGTAACGACCTGAACTGTCGCGTGTATGAGTAGCGACATAATGAGCTTCACATGCTTGATCATGTGGTGAGAGTTTTGAGGGGAAGGGCACTTCTTCATGTTGCCAGAATTTTTGTAGAGCATTGTGCAGTTCCAAGTCATTCACCGTGAGTAATGTGGTGGACATACTAGCACTAGATTCCCTTTCACAGGTAGGCAGACATGGAGCTTCTCCCATAACCATGAATCCAAAGTGAGTGCCTATCAGGCACGGCAAATTAGAGCCGAGAGAATGCGTGGTTGGAGTCAATATTAAAGGAAAAAGAGCGCCGCCCAGAAGAATATCAATGCGACTTGTCAAATGAAAAGTAGGGTCGGCAAGCGTATAAGATTGTACCTTATTTAGTACTTTAACGTCAATGTGAGTACGAGGTAAATCGACGCAAATTTTGTCGAGAATGAGAAAATTATGTTTGGCAGCTATTACTGTGCCATCGAGAGTGTGCACGCCTAAAGAGGTCATCCCCCTTGAGCGAGTAAGAGTTTGAGAAAGTCCAACAATATTGTGATTACTTCTCGTTCGAGTTACACACATTAGTTGAGCTACTTGCTCTGAAATAAATGAGGATTGGCTTCCTGAGTCCACCAGAGCCCGGAAAACATGAGTCGTCCCGAAAGGAGAGGAGAGTTTTACTAAAAGTGTGCCCAGGAGCACAGTTGTACTTTGAGAGGCAGGATTAGTCGCCTGAGAAGTCATACTAATAGGTGACTGAACAACTTCTGTTACACCTTGGTCCTAGGAAATAGAGGACTTTAATGGTGTATGCTGAGGCAGGTGATCGTTGTCGAAAAGGAGAAGAGTGTGATGTTTCCTTTTACATTGAAAACAAGTCGATTTGGATTTACAAAACTTCACACTGTGAGCGCCCAAACATGAAATACATCTACTATACGACTTCGCGATTTTCAAACGCTCTGTCGGAGATTTGGCCTTAAACTTAAGGCAGGAATAGATTTTATGGTCGGTTCCTTTACACAGAAAACATAAAGGATGCTTTGTTTCAGACGCTGTGTCATTGACAGAGCTACAAGTCACCAGCGAAGTCCCCTTTCGGTTAACCTGAGTCTTATACATTAACTGTTTTCCTTTTGAAATTTGAGGTGAGTTTGAAGGTAATGAGTTAGCGTTGAGAGTTGAAAAGGAATGTAGTGTCGCGTGTTCAAGTTCACTACATTTTTGTGAGAGGAAGTTGATAATTTCTGCAGGTGTTGCCAGGGTCGACGTGTTATCCCGTGATTGTTCAAGCTTCTTCAGTATAGTAGAATCCAGCTTGCGTAAAATCATCGCTGACAATAAGGGATTGTTACTCGTGATATCAATTTGTAGCCCCTTCAAGGCTTGGGTGTTCTCTGTGTAACTTGTAACAAAGTTACGCATTTGATTAGAAGTGTAATTGATATTCGGCAAGTCGAGAATTCTATTGAGATGAATTGACATTAATCGTCTTGGAGAATGATATCTCTCCATAAGAAGGTCATACGCGACTTGATAATTAACTTTCGAAATAGGTAAAGAGCTAATTAATTTTAATGGTTCACCTGAGAGTACACTGAGCAATTACTGCAGTTTGGTGACAGCATTGAGAGATGTATTTTTATGTATGGTAGAGTCAAAGAGATTTTTGAAAGAAATCCATTCAAATGGATCACCCGTGAAATGTTTGAGTTCCAATTTTGGAAGTCGCAGTGGGATTTGCGACGAGAGTGAAGAGCTAGCTTCGGTTTTTTGCCTAGCAGCTTGTTTCGCTTCTATTGAAGCAACAGTGTAATTTATGCGAGAAACAAGATCATTAACCACAGCCGAAGTTGAGAAATTGGGAATAAAATCGTTATCTTTTTCCAACGAGAGTTCATTGAACAAGTCCAATGTGTCTAAAAATTCTTGTTTAATGCTAGCGACAGAGGGATCTCGGATCATTAATTCCTGCATGATCGCTTTATGAGAAATCTTTTGCGTGAGATCATAAATAGATTGTATCTGGGAAAATAGAGCTTCCTTCTTAGCAGTGATTACCCTTAGTGATTTGGCCATTTTGTAGAATTGAATTATATCTACAATAACAATAAGGCTCTTTAAATACACTAGCAAAATATGCTATACTAATAGCAAGAGCGTTAGAGAAAGCATAAACTAGTTTCTCACAAAGAAATGTAAATATTGAATGTTTGAACTTATGAACAGACGTAAACGGTTGAAGTAAACAAATGTCTCTTATTCAAGGTTACAATAACAAGATATCTTCCAATAATTGCAATCAAAAAAACGTTCAATACAAATTATGAAAAATGTAAATATTTTAAAAGGAAATATTACAATTACATTGGGCAGCATGTAACTGAAAGATCTGCTTCAAAACAATAAGCATTAATAAATATAAATTTGCAATTTATAAGTAGTGAAATCATAGCTGACTTCTTTTACCATACTAAATAGCAGAAAATATTTATAAATATATTAGCCTATTAACATAGTATGAGTGAGAAACGTAAACTTTGAATCATACGAATTGTTTACAAATAGACAAGCGTAGTTAATTATAAAGATATGCTTTCAGAGAGGGTTTGTTATAATCTACTGTATTTGAACAGCTGATAGATAAGAAATTGAGTGAGGTAAGCCTTGTAACAAGGACAAGATATTGCGTGCGGTTGGAAATATGTACGTCACACTTGTGGACATGTTTTAACATAGGACCTTTTCAAAAGATCCGGGCCGTAGGACCAAAAATGTTAAATATATTGCCATGTAACGGTAACATTGATTTCCGGAGGACCTTAAATAATTAAATGAATGAAGTTGACGTTTCGTACATACCTCACTGGGCGAAGTACCACCACTTGTCGGACAGTTATTCGGGTGCACCCTTTTCCGCACTTATCAATTACCTGTTGAACTTAAAGAAATCACTTATATTCAAAATGTCACTATTAATGTTAAGAGTACCTTCGCCACACGACAGGAGAAACAAAGAGAGAGAAATGGTCTAAACCGATCCTCGTTTAGAACACACAAAAACTACGTCACGTCGAGAGTGACGGGAGAGATGTCGTTTAACCGACGATTCGAAAGGAACTGGGCCGTACCGAACCTTGTAAGAGACAAAGGTTGGCCGATAAGGAGTCCCTCTCTGAAGCATTTACACTGTCTTTTAAATTATCTTTAATTTAAAGAAAAGTACGTAACAAGTATATTTACTCTAACTACAATATAACTAATTGTGTTTAACATTTTTTTTTTTTTTTTGCTAAAATACGTGAAAATTTAATTTCTATATCTATATTAATTCAAACTTATTAATGACTTTATTATATTTAGAATATGTTATTCATGAACCATATACCCAATATTAAATTACTTTACACTTTATCTTTTTCATTTCTCTAATTATTACACATTTTTTATCCTAATTAAACGAAACTGTGTCGAACTTGTCTATATCTGATATAAATAAAGTACTAACTTTATGATTGTATCCAATTTAATACTTTTTAAAGTGATAAATCTAATAAAATAGTAGGCTTATTGTGGAATTTAATAATCTTGGAGGTAGTATTTAGATGCACAGAGCGGTGTTTGAAAATTGATTGACATTTTGGAAGGTTAATATTACGAAGCGTAATTGCTTTTATTCCTTGGTTGTTTCTTCTATCATCTCGTCCACAATTCCTTCTTTTGTAATAGTCACACCAAGTTTATATGTCGCAATGCCGAACTATTCTCCCATCTTTCAATGCCAAGCCTGTTGTTTCTCACAGATACACGTGTATATTGTTTTTTTTTATGTTTATTTTCAATCCCCATTTTCCACATCCCTCGGTTATCTTCTTTGTCGTGTATTCAATATCAAATATTCTTGTGCTATGAACTTTATACCTCATTTTAGTAGACTTTATTATTTCTTAACCAAAACTATTCTATACTTTGTACCTATATTATAATATACTGCCCTGTTTTTTTTTTAAATAGTCTTGATTTTATATTGTACGTGTTGTAAGTGAAGCTAAATGTGTATTATTTCAAAATTATATATTTTTGAGGTGCTACCGCTGGTTTTATTTTTTCCCGTATTCCTGAGGCTTTTTCCACCGCAAATAAGATCTACGTAAATACTATTCGTAAATACAGATGTTTAAAACTGTGAAATAATAAGAAGAGAAGGATTCTTCCATGCAAAAATACACAATAGTAGGATAATGCAAAGATTCCACAATCAGTATCTGAAACCATAAAATCTCTACAATACGAAACTGGTCCTGGAGACCTAGATCAGGTCAGTAGTACGTTAGAGGTGGTACTAGATCTTGTGGCTCGTATTATTCACTGACACACTACTAGGCCCCAAACAAAGCTTAGTGCACACGCCCTTATCAATGTGCTCAGTGGGCGTATAGAATGCCAATGTGCGTGTAAAAATATGAAGAATAATTGGTGAAAGATTTGAAAGATGAAGGAAAATACACACCTTTATCCAGTGAAACACAATAATATAGCTAATTTGTGGAATATCTAAAACCCAACATGCAAAACCGCTACCTCTCGAGTCTATCCGGTGGTGACTAGAGCCAGACCCCAGATCATAAAGGGATTGACTGGTTCCGGAATCAGTCGTTTACAGGAGTACCTCGCGTATCTTTCCTGATTAGTTCGGTTCAAACTGTCCAAAATATGCGTTTATATACTTTCGGTTGCCTTTATATGAGGGCGAGATCGTCAGACTAGGGACTTGGGTTTAAGGCAACTCAATTTCCCACTAATCCTTGAAAGCTCCCTATTCCTATATAGGGATATGTAATCGCTATATACATTTCTACGGCTTAATTCAGGGAATCGACAGTAGACAAGTGACACAAAATTCTATCTTAACGCTAAGGTAAGGAGATTTGGTGCCCTATTTTAATATTTTTTCTATTTTCTACCACATCACAGAACATAACTGTGCGTTAACACTAAGGAAGAGGAGTATTCGAAAAGAAAAGTATTAATAAAAATTTTAAAACAAAAACAGAATTTACTTCATAAATAGAACACAAATACATATTTACTTACTAAAAAAAATAACAATTTTTCAATAACGAAAACATAATTCATCATAAGCTACCATTTACCTTATTTTACCACAAACTTTTCAAGTCGGCGCCGAATTTTATACTTGGAATCATATTAACAAACTGAGCGTGACAAATAAAGGAATTTGGAACTCCTTGGCATGTAGACTATTAAACTATGATATAAACACAGGCTATTGAATTATTTCTTCAATACACTTATTTTATGAATATAAGACATTTATTACATTTATGATACAAAATGTGTAAAGAGATATTATCTCTTATATTTATAGACATCTACAGTAATCTCATTCTGTGTAAATAATGCAAAAAAGGTTGTATTGTCCTCAACCTGCATATCTGAAAGTAAAATATGCAAACATATTTTTATCAGATAAAATCTGATATTGTATGGCCTTTGCCGAGACCAAAGATAAATTATCGTTCGATAATATCAAATACATACGCTTATAATATCAAACACATTAATGTTTGTTTCGTGAAAAGACTCTATGGCTCACTATAATTGATCACGGGAAGCCAAGCAATCTAAAAGCTGATTGTTTCGGAATTGTTTGTTTGGAATAGATTTGATAGATTACCAAATACAAGGCATCATTGCGTTGACTTCAAAATTTTGTGGCAGGAAGCTTATGATTAATTATATGTTCATTATTAGAAAATTATTTTTTACTCGGGAAGTTGTCTGGACGTTTTTCTCTTTCATTTGCGAGCAAAATCACTTTGATTGTTTAAATACTTCCAAAATTATCTTGAAAAATACATTCGAATCGAATACAGTACCTCCTCCTTTTTTTGAATTCGGTTAAAAATACAGTAACAGCGTCATGTTTATAATATAAACAATTTCACTACTGCAATTGATAACAAAAATGATTTCTTCATCTAAATTTATCTCACAGACAGACAGACATACACACGCTCGCGCTCGCGCACACACACACACACACACACATATTAGCCACATTGTTTCATGAGACGTGAAGAAAAAAGAGAAAAAAAATATATGAAAAGAAGAAAGGTGACAATTAGAACATGCTTTCCGACCTAACCTACTTGTCAAAGAACACAAAGTAGTTTATTAATGAGGAGAATTGCTAGTCCAGCGTTTTGAAACGACCCGTGGTTCCAGTAGGTAAGGAACTTACGACCTCACTGTACTGGTAGACTGCATGCTACTGAGACGAGTTGAATTTAAACCAGGCACTACG
>JBAIZL010000002.1:231113642-231126142 GCA_036971475.1 Prosapia bicincta | reverse complement strand
AATGGATACGCAGCTTCCTGTCAAATAGTTTGAATAGGTGTGAATTCCTTACAGTGAAATACCCCTTCAAAAACAGAAATAAGGCCTTCCACGATGGGCTGTTACGAGCTGTAAGCTTTCTAACTTGATGATAAACGACCTTGAAGACGCTCTTGAAGCAGTTTCAGGAGTGTGATGCTTGTTCTTCGCGGACGATGTAATCATTTGAGCGACCAGTGGTAAAATTAAAAACACATGAGATCATTTTGAAATATCAGTCAATAAACTAGTTTCTTGAATAAACGGAATACTTAAGGTCATTCCACAATTCACTTTTTCTGCCATGAAAAATCTCTGACTTTAATTTTAACAATGGAATTTCCTTTTATTATAATCTCTGAATTATTAGCTGCTGCGACTGTATCTAATTTGTTGGCATATTTGTTTACTAATTTTTGTTTCAACAGTTCTCTAAATATTTTCTTATTTAATAAATTTATAGAACAACCGGTATCTAACCGGTATTTTACATTATGGTCTAGACGACTACAACTATAACACTTTACTATGTTTTTACTGTCTTTTAAGCCCACTACTGGTTGAACAGTTCTGTCCTTGTTTCTAAATTAAGCTGGTTCGTTTCCCTTATTGTTGTTATATTTAAACACAGAATCACTTTCATGTCTCATTAAATCGTTATAATACATATTTTGAACTTGAACACACAAATTGTCTAAATCCCTGTAGTTACATGGATTGCTAATAAACGTTAATATGTTACGGGCCTCTGGTATAATCACTAGCTTTATAATTTTGATTATTTCCAATTCCGAGTAGTTGCATTTCAAGAGATTACAATTTTCTTTTACTCTTCTAACATAGATTGACAGTAACTCACTGTTACCTTTTGGTTTACAACCAATATCTCTTTTTAAGCTCTCTTTAAAATGTTTGTGGTACAAAACCTTTCAATACATCTTTAGGAAATGTATCTGTAAGAATTTTATGATCTAATGCATGTAATACTTTATCTAACATAGGTCCTTGAACATGGCCTAAACATAGTTCTAATATTTTATTGTCTGATAATTTAGTTTCGATTTTCATTTTCAAAATTACATTTATGAATTTTAATAGACTTTCTAATTCTAAACAATCAGCCATTAAAAACATGTTTAAATATCTTTCCAAGGGGGCACTCAATTTGTTATTCAAGTATGGAATAAAAGTCGATATATTTTCGTATTTAGGTTCAGGTATTAGAACTTGTGAATTCATTTCTATATTTAAATTTTCTCTGATATTTAATTTAGGTACAATTATATTTGCTAACTCACTTTCAAAAGCATTTCTTTGTTCAAAAACATTATTTACTAATTTCTCTTCTTCTAAACTACTATTCGACAATTGTTATACAGTTTCTTTCCTCAAATTTTGATCTAAGTTAATTTCTGAGATTACAGTTTCTAAATTACTTAATGTATTTACAAAATCTTTAACATAAATCGAAACCTTTGTTTCTAATTTAAATTTCAGTAAACATCTGAATCTTAATCTTAAATGTATTAATTTAGTTTCTGCTCCTAAAACATCTACAGCTCTAGAATCAGTTTCTAAGTTATTACACATTTTTAAGCATTAAATGTAGATTTTATAGTGTCTAATTCCTTAGTTGCATCCATTTTATCAATGAGCTTTATAGGATCTGCTTTATATTGATTATGTCTGGCTATTTTTCTTAAGGTTTTTTTCAATTTCTTGAACTGTACTATCTACTCTAACCTCTACTGATCTAAGTTTCATTTAAAAAATTAAACCGTCATTAGACAACAAATCTGTGTACAACTATTCTTAAAACATACATAAAACCTACAAATTAATCATTTATTGATTTATATGGATTTGTCATTGAAACGCGTATGAGTCAATAAATGAATAAATTTGTGAGTTTAGTGTGTTTTTTATTTTTGTTAACAAGTATAGGTTTAAACTCATTTTAAAAAGTTAAAACATCTTACTGCAAGTACAAGAATATCAAACCATAAAGATAAAGGAATGAACAATTTAAAATCAGTAAGTATACTTTAAAACATAAGCTGTAAAAAAAAATAATAACAAAGTGTGCATTAAAACCTAACCTCAAAATTTACTAGCAAAAAAGCAATCTAGCAGACAAGCAGAGTTGCGCAATTTGTACCCCCCCCCCGCCCGAGCTATTGGGAATTGTGGTGTATGTGTGCTTTTATTTACGCGTATTTTAAAACAACCTTATCTTTATTCACATATTTATTATAAATTTTATACCTCGATATAATTCACCGAGTCAATTATTTTCCTTACCAATTGTATATTACGGTTTGGCTTAGGCAGACTTATCTATCTATCCACATCGTTCTAATGAAGTCAGGTTACATTACAATTCTCTTTTGTATTTTCGAAAAAAAAGATATGATTTTAAAACTAATTTCAAAATATTACACTTTAAAACATTTCTTTATTACAAGATTAAACAACATGAATTAAATTACAAAAGGTTCAGGTATTTTACAAATGCTTTGACAACGCTAGGTCAATGCACACTGGATTTGTATATTTACTGATTTGAATGTATCGAAAAATATCAAGAAATTAAATTTAAAACATTCCTTATAAATCACTTGAAACTACATGGCTTTGTTAACATATTTCCAAACGTCACACGTTACTCTTACAACATATTTCCAAACGTCACACGTTACTCTTACAACATATTTCCAAACGTCACACGTTATTCTTACAACATATTTAAATTTCGATAATATAAACATAAGCGGAATAAAGTTACTTGTAAAACATTTTTGGTAGTTATTAAATTAAATTAATAAAAGTTCAACACATAAGTCTAACACAAAAATAATAACGATTGCAGGACTAGTGTTTTAGATTGAAGAGTAAATATACACAGTAATAAAATAAATGTTTACTCGAAATACTCAATTACTTCAAAATTATAAAAATATATAATTATAATTTCAAATGAAGCTATGTAATTCATTGAAACATATAACCAAGAATAGGTACTGTGGTACGAAAACAGCTGTGACACAAGAAATCTGCATTTCTGTCTTCACGTTTCAAGACCCAAGAAATGAAGAAATAAAATTTTATTCCTTCCTCAAACTTATACTGGATAAACAAAATATCAACTTGCAATAGATTTGCCTCTGGTTTTTTCCATACCCGCTGTAACAGAACCATTCTCCCTTTACGCGGTCAACTTTATTATAACTAACAAGGATTGTATCGTCTTCTGAATTCCCTAGAATACTGAGGTGATGAAAATTGTCTCTGTTTACAAAACCGACCTCAATAAAAGTTGATACAATATTTCCATCACTACCAAATACTTGATAATCACGCACACACACAAACTCAGACATATACGCACGCATATGAACACTAGTAGTTTTACATTATTACAAAGTGCTCAATAAATTCCCGTTCAAATACGATACAGTTTATAAAAAGATGAAAGAACTTATGTATTATACAAAACCCATTAATATATTCTTTATTACAACCTGTGAATATATTATAAATTCTTTTTGCCACCTTCCGTATTGTATTCTCAACTGAATATTTGCAAATAAAAACTCAGCAAACCTATTTCTCACAAGTTTACCTCCATGCGTCACTACTTCTATTTGTAGTTCTTAGATATTTTAAAATGCAATTCGTTAGGCGATCACCGTTAATACCAACTTCATCACGGTAATATTAAGGTCTATCCACTTAATGGCAATATAGATATGCCTACGTGTTTGAAAAGTAGTGAACTCATTGACCTGGTTTCGATAAAAAAAGCACTACTTCTGTAGACATACATACGTCTATAGTTGTAATTACTATAGCAGATAGACATTTAAGTTTAAAATACTAGTACTTTGTAAGAACAAAACTTGGTCAAAAACCAGATAGAAGTCTGTAAAAGGAAGGTAATAGGGGGTTTTTATATTCTTTTTGTTACACAGTTCCATGGTTAATGTTGACATTAAATTCTTTAACCAAAGCCGTGTTGTCGGTTTTATTATGAAAATTAAACATGCATGTTCTGGCACCTTTACCCCTACGTTTTGTATAAATACTGTTTTTCTAATAGTAAACACCTAAACAATAACGCTAATAACGGGCTCACACACACGCACACACGCACACACGCACACACACGTACACACGCACACACGTACACACGCACACACGCACACACACACACACACACACACACACACGCGCACACACACACACGCACACACACACACACACACACACACACACACATACACACACACACACACACACACACACACACACACACACACACACACACACACACACACACACACACACACACACACACACACATACACACACACACATACACACACACACACACACACACACACACACACACACACACACACATACACACACACACACACACACACACACACACACACACACACACACACACACACACACACACACACACACACACACACACACACACACACACACACACACACACACACACACACACACACACACATACACACACACACACACACACACACACACACACACAAACACACACACACACACACACACTGCGACGTTCTACCTAGCCAGCCCCTGCAGACTCCTCTTGGCCGTTTTCCTCTGGATCTACAATTAACACCCGACGCTCTGTATTTGAAATAGAAGACGCGGGTAAAATTTGAAACAAGATCTGACACGAGCCATAATCTGAACTTGCAAAATTCTGCCAGAGAACCAGTCACGGGACTTTATTTTTAAAAACCTAACACTCTGATACATAACCCTTTGAGTCACTATATCTCGGGGAATAAATTCTCTGAAGGCATTACACAGCTAAATGACCATATTGTAGGATTATTTGAGAAAATTATTTGGTGCAAAATAAATTTAACTCTTAGTCGAAGTTAGTAAACACCATGCATTTTTTACATACCTTATTGTTCTAGTACAGAAATTTCATTTCTCCCTTGATTATAAAAGAAAATTTATTCAATATAAAATTGAAATTTAGCTCTATATCAAAGCTACACAAAAATATTTACTGATACATTTTACTATAAGAAGTTAAATATAACTTATAATACATTTTACATATTAATAAAAAAATCTGTAATGATACTTCAAAAACAAAACAAATAACTACCTGCAAAAATACACAACATTGAACAAAGATTTATTTTAAAATACTTTCTTTTTACTAAGAAGGTGGTGCTATTTCATTTTACTATTGCATATAAAAATCGTTACTCAGTTATTACAAATATATTTTGTTTCAGATTAATACACAAACTACATACAATTAATTTTTAAATTTATTTCAAAACAACCAAAAAATAATTTAAATTTATTTCCAACATTTTTCAAATGATATCAATTTGTTATACTATAAAACCATAATTTTATTTATTTTTATATCAGCTTTAAATTTAATCAAGTCTTCCTAAATAAATTTTTATAAATATTTTAACCAAGTTTTTTTAAAAATGTATCCACTTTCAATAATAATTTAGTGAATTAATATCCATTAATTATTTACTATCAGCAAACCATTACTTATAACAAAATTCATTTGCAAATAACCACATAAATTTAATATAACAAAGACATGAAACAATAGTATATATAAACTAAAATTCTAGACACCCCTATGTATATCAACCAAAAATTATCTTTCTATTATTTTAAAATTTCAGATTATTTCATTTAATATTTGTAGCCGAAACTATTTTGAAAATTTATGCTTACATTACAAATATCGCCTTATGAATGTCATTAAAAAGATTTTAAAATCAGTTAAATTTGTGTATGTCCTTCATATTAAATTAAAATTTATTTTGAATTTTTTTTAATCTGAAATTTAATTCTTCAATTTTATTAATATTTTTAAATATCTATTAAAATGATTTAATCAAATATTTAAAGGCTTGAAGATAAACAATAACAGAGCTAACTTGTTTTCGCCAGTTCATTTTTCACGGAAATCCTCTCCTGGATCGGTCCTTGGTGTCCTTCGGTCCTTGGTCTGGTGTTTCTAGGCCAACCATGGTGTAGATTCTCTCTCTCTCTCTCTTCCTCCCTCTTTCCTCCCCTCTATCTCTGTCCCTCTCCCTCTCTCTCTCTCTCTCTCTCTCTCTCTCTTACTCTCTCCCTCTTCCAATTTCTCTATCTCCCTCTTCCAATCTTTCTCTCTCTCTCTTCCTTTCGCTCCACTTAGGTCTTCCTTGGTTTGGCTGCACTGCATTACTTTTTGTTGGTTTACTTTTTTGTATTATTTCTTGAAGTTTTATGTTTTAATCGAAATTGGTTTTAAGATAATTTTAAAAAACCTTTTTTATTAAAAGTTCGTTACTCTAGCATTTTCGAAATCTTGTTGCTGTTCATGACGAGCTGGTTGTTAATTACTTATTACACTTTTTCTATTACTTGCGACAGACCTTTCGTTAAATAAAAGTTGTTAAATTGTTAACTTACACTTGGAGGAAACGTTTTCATCTTACGACTTCTTCAGCCTCGTATTTTTTCCGCTAGAAACGCTGTAGTTGTGCTTCCTCGTACCATTTTTTTGAAAGTTAGAAGTGATGTGATCGAAGAGTATGTGTGATCTGTGCCGTGTTTTGTTCATTTAAGATGTAATTTTCATGTGTGTTGCTATGTCTATATATTTCATGCTGTTCTAATGTGTTTAATTTATGACCTTTGTTGCACGTGTGTAGGATGCTCATATTATTTTCCATACTTTTGTGGAGTGTTTAGTGTCCATGAAGTGATTTGCGTAGGTAGATTCAATAGTAGTTTTTGTTCTTTATATCTTTCGGCGAAAGATCTGCATGTTTGTCCAATATATAACTTAATGTAGTTGTTGCATTTCAGTTTGTATAATCCTGGGTTATTGTTATGTGTTGGTATTAATATTATTGCTGTGTCTGATAGCCTTTTGGCTTTTATTTATTGTTCTGTACGCTACATTGTATTCTGCTTTTTTGAATTGGTGTGCTATTTTATTTGTGATTTTTTTGTGTATGTGAGGGTGATGAATTTGTTTGTGTACGTGTTTTGTTGTTTGTGTTGTTGTTACTGTTCTTGTTGAGTATTTTTCTGTGTAGTTTGTCTATTAAATAATTGTCATATCTATTTTTGTGAGCTAAATATTTTATTGTTTTTAGTTCCTCTGTGTAGTTAGTTGTGGACATAGGTATTTTATTTAGTCTGTGTAGTAAATGTTTGAATGCTGCGTGTTTATGTTGTATTGGGTGGTTCAATGAATTGTGTATCAGTGTGTCTGTCATTTTATTAATTTTTAAAATAAATTTATAAATATATTTTTTCTAACTCACAGTTCTTCTTGCCGTTTCTCTTTATAACGATGAACTATTTATTCAATTATGTGTGACACGTATTTAAAAAAAAAAAATTTCGAAAGCTCTTTGAACAAATTTGTTAATTGTTAAGTTTTACAGTGAGTATTCCCTAAAACTCACTCCGAAAAAACACGAACTCTACATCTAGGCGTAAGCACTGGATTTACACGCTCATTATCTACTAAGCACTTGATGACACTTGATGTTTTTAATAATTATTTTACTTTCTAATTTGCCACTTAATGTTCTTATTCTGTCATATGTATAACATATTTATATTATTCGTAAATAATTAATAAAAAGTAACTAAAATTATGTTTGTGTCTGTTGGAATAAGTAAGAATTGACGGACAATTTTTCGATTTTATTACTTGTTTTATTTATTTATTTTTTACACTATAAGGGCTAGCAGTGAATATTTTATTTCAAATACAGCGAATGCATACTAATTTAAGAATCAAATTAATGGTCACAGGAGATGCCAAAGTACCTTTAAAAGAGACCATTAAAAATCCTAAAGTACAGGTATCTAAAACTCAATATTGCGTCCATTTCACAATAGTCCATCTAGATGAATTGAGTAATAAAATACAAATAGAGGTAAAAGTATTGTTATGAAAAATGTTAAAATAATATTTTCAAGACACAAGTTAAAATTATTTTCTTTTCTTTGTTTTATTATTAATCCATGAAAGATAAATGTAGAGCTTACACTAAATTATATTTTATTTTATAAATAATACTTGAAGGCAAGTAGATTCCGTATCGATGTAATGGTGTAACAGTCTTTGTTTAGTGGTTGTTTCCTCTTTGAAGTCGTCCGGAAACACTTCGGTTAGGCAGAGTTGTTATCCCGGGGCGGGGACTTTCCGCCTTTGTACATAAATCTTCACAGAAATTTATAGAGGTTACAAGCACAGGTATTGTTAAACACAGGGTTCAAGTCATTCCGTCTAGGCGGTTGTTGCCAGTGTAATGGTTTTATTAAGAATATTTTCACATATTGCATTGCGTTACGATTCGTTAAGTGCCTGCGCAGGAAAGCGAACTACTATCTCCATTCCATTACTATCCGTGATCAGAGAGCGTAACGAGGGAATGTGATTTCCTCTTTCATTCTCTTGAAATGTTTCTCTCCCTTAGTTTAACACGTTCCGTTCTACATTTACCTGTTCCAGATAACATTTGTATACTGTTCCTCCAGTACGTCACGTTGCGTTTCTATTCGTAAAGTGTCTGCGCAGGAAAGCGAATTACTATCTCCTTCTAACAAAAACTCCATTCTATTACGATCCGTGATCAAAGAGCGAAACGAGGGAATTTGTTTTCCTCTTTCATCCTGTTGGTATATTTCTCTCCCTTAGTTTAACACGTTCCGCTCTACATTTACCTGTTCCAGATAACATTTGTATACTGTTCCTCCAGTATATCACCAATGATAAGAAAACAAGGGAACGATCTTTGAGTTCTAGTGAATCCATTTGTATACCATGATGATTTGTGTTGATTTACTTCAATTACAAGTTCATCATGTCAATTTGTCAATTTATTACTAGAAATTGGGCTTAGTTTTTGTATATTTTCGATATTCAAATGGTAAATGGTAGTAACGTTTTTCTGATACCGGATGAGACTAGGTATGAAGTACTTATTATTACACGTAAAGAATTTTCAAATATTTCATTAGAGAAAAATCTATTGTCTTCCTATATTTACAATCCAATTTACAAATTCAAATAAAAAGAAAAATAAAACATAAAATATATATATTATAATAAATGATACTATAAAAAATAAATGATATATATAAAAATAAATATGTGTATGTATATATATATATTTTTTTTTTTTTTTTTTTTTTTTTTTTTTTTTTATTTTATTAAAACTGGTCATTTCTGACCAACCATTAATTTACATTTAATAATTATATCTGTATATATATATATATATATATATATATATATACACATTTCATCACCAAGAATATTTTTAAAAAAAACTATTTTCACAAATAATTTAATTACTTTAACGTATTGATATTTTCAAGAGCTGTTCAATACTCTCAAGAGTTAATACGGTAACTGGGTATACCGTGTTCAAGGTTCTGAAGGATACATTAAACATTTTCTCTATACACCGTAAAGCTACGTAATAAAGACAGGCTATATAAACACATAATAATAAAAAACCATTTTACGTGCCATTATAAGGGCACAAACAGTCCTTGAAATAAGTCTCCGAATATGGTTACTATTGTAACTTCATCTAAACATGGATTTTATATCTATTTTCCAATATTAAATGATTTGCATTTTCTGCCAAATAACAGATACGACGTAATTTTAATAGCAAATGCGTTGTATGGCAGAGTCAATTTATCTTACCGAAAAGATCTCCGTTTGAGCTGTCATTATTTTTAAAATTATATACAGTAAATAGGTTTAGCTGGAGAATCTGAAACTATTTCAATGCTTAATGTTTTGTCTGAACATTTAATAGGGACATAATGGATCTTAGATTACGTAAGTTAGAATTAATGTTACAATTTTGTTTCAGGATCTCGTATTAACAACAAATGGGAACAATACGTTGGTTCAGGATCACCAGGAATTCGAAAAGGAGACTAGCACAATCACAATAGTTACGCTTGTGATAGGTAAGAAAACCTATATATTTAATTAAATATATTTAACTTTACACCACAAACGTCACGCACGCGTGCACACACACACGCATGCACACACACACACACACACACACACACACACACACACACACACACACACACACACACACACACACAAAACACACAAACTCACACATACATACAGACACACATACACTCACTCACAAACACACAGGCACAGAAACACAAACACACACACACACAAACACACAAACACACACACACATATATATATATATATATACATCTGATTGCAATGACCGCTCTCTACAAAGCGTATGAGAGGAGGAACACGAATAATTTAAGTACTTCAAGGTAAAAAAGCTATATGAGAACGTGTGAAAATAAAACTAGTCGGGATTGTGCCACGGTATTAGAAAGCTGGATTATGCAAGAGCAATTTCTCGCTTACTTGACACAGAACTGCTCCAGATACGGGTAACATTTTGAAAAAGTAAGAAGGTGTTTTTATACTGCTGGAGAATTAAAATTTGAAAAGAAAAACAGATGGAGCGCTTTTGTTTGTGTGTGTGTGTGTGTGTCCGAGCGCGTGTGATTTTTGAGTAAGTGTATGTGTGTGTGGAGGGGAGGAGAGTCATCGTAAGCCTGGGAATTGTGATATCGTGTCTTCAGCCGTTGCAATTACAGGGTATACTGTCTAGTCACCAACTCTATTTAGCCCTACCACATACCAGAGATGGCGTTTAGATCTTCTGATTTATCTAACATTGTATTTAGATCATATTTGATATATAGATGTATGAACGGCATGCTTTATTTACGGTTTGGCCAAACGGCACTTGCTTTTGCCATTGTTATTGCTATTCACTAAGTGATGTTTAACTTAGTCATTTCACCGAAGGTTGTCATTTGATACAATTATTAAAATAATGCTCAGAAAATAAGGTTAGTTTTAATAATTTGAAATGACAAATATTAATTTTCATTGCTCCCACTAACTCATTATTCACACAGTTTAAAGATATGTATGATTCATTTTAAAGTTTGCTCAAGTAGTCAGGTATTGATTTATAATTAACTTGTTTGACCATTCATTTGCTATTTAGTATTCATTTATTTAGGTAAGGTGTTTATTTATTTAGTTTCTTTTATTAGTTTATTGTCCATTTATAGGGTTATTTAGGTTGTATAATATTTAGTTCTGTATGCTTAAGGCTCATTTATATTGACCATACTAATTTTAAATAGCAGATTGTATTACAATAAATATTAAACACCTATAAATTACATCATTATTTATGAGAATGTATAATACTTACAATCCTAACACAGCATTAAACGTTGCCACTATTTGAAATTACAAATTATATAACAGGCAGTTGCCACTATCAGAGTTTTCTACCATGTAGCACAAAGCTCTCTTCTTCTTTATTTTTCACGATGTAAGACAAAGAATGAAAATAACAGGCCCCACCTGCCACTGCAGTAATTATGGTTCGAGTTATTCATGAAGTTCAACATAATCATTTAACTGAACGGTTTCCATTTTACAGTAATGATAGATATTTACATACTCTCATTATATTTCGAATTCTAAACAGATCTAGGTTTTTGCGGCCCAATGGCAACATCTGTTGCTTTCCGTGGTTCAATCCCGAATTTGAAACAGCTGACTGCTTAGATGAGTCAATAACTTACCTTAATAAACAGCTGGTTGCTGAGATGAGTCAGTAACGTAGCTTAATAAACAGCTGGGTGCAATTATAAGTCTATAACTTAGCTTAATAAATAGCTTATTGCTGAGAAGAGATAATAACAAAGCTTAATAAACATCTGACTGCTTAGATGAGTCAATAACTTACCTTAATAAACAGCTGGTTGCTGAGATGAGTCAGTAACGTAGCTTAATAAACAGCTGGGTGCAAGTATGAGTCTATAACTTAGCTTAATAAATAGGTTATTGCTGAGATGAGCCAATAACATAGCTTAATAAACAGCTGACTGCTTAGATGAGTCAATAACTTAGCTTAATAAAGAGTTGTTTGCTGAGATGAGTTAGTAACTTAGCTTAATAAACAGCTGGGTGCTAATGTGAAACAATAACGTAGCTTAATAAACAGCTGCTTAGATATGTGAATAACGTAGCTTAATAAACAGCTGCTTAGATATGTAAATAACGTAGCTTAATAAACAGCTGACTGCTTCGATGCTACAGTCTTACCAAAACCAAATTATAAAAGAATTTAAAACTAGATCTTTGCATAGTCTCTTCTCATCACACATGTTATTCAGAGAAAGTTGCCTCCAAATTTCAAGTCTGTATATTTTATAGTTTAGGCTGGGCGTTGATTAAGATTAATCAGCCATGACATCTTCTTTTATAAATATAGATTTAAAATTAAAAGTTATAAGGTAAAATTTAAATGTTTTGAACTAAGAAA
>JBAIZL010000002.1:231066142-231103642 GCA_036971475.1 Prosapia bicincta | reverse complement strand
CATCTATTAATTTGTTATTAATATTATGCTTGTAAATTTCAAATGCTTCACATACGTTCATTTTTAACCCTTTATTTACTTCTTTTATAATTTTCATATTATTTATATTAGGAAACATGTGATTATTATTAATACAATGGGTTGCGAAATTAGACTTATATATATTTGGTTTTAAAAAAGCATTAAAATGTTCTTTATACCTTTCTTTTAATTTTTTCTTTGTTTGTCCTATATAATAATATTAATTAATTAAATAAAATTAATAATAGTATCGATTTTACATATGAAATGGAAAATAATGGTAAAACTTGCAAACAGGCAGAAAAATTATGGGTGAAAAATGAAAAAAAGAATTTATATAAAAAGAAAAATATTTTAACTAATGAATTATATAAATTACATTTAAAGTTAGCTTATTTTATGCATAATTTGAAATGGGAAGAAAAATATAATAAAATAATAACACATGTAAATCAGATTAGAACTATAAAAATAAACAATATAAATAAAAAACTTGAGAATTTGAAAGTTGAATATATAAGAAAAGAAGAAATTATAGTAAAGAAGAAACAAAAATAGTCATGTAACATTACAAATTCTTAAACTATAAGTTGTAGCTGAGATTGTGTTGAAAAACCCTTAAAATTGTAAAAACATATACAAAACTCACAAATTAATCATTTATTTACTCATACGCGTTTCAATGACCAATTCATCATCATCAGTGAGTGTTACTAGTACAAACTCTAACTTATAACTAAGGTGAAAGTAAGGTTACACTTCCGTATTAGTAAATCACTACCGCTAGAGATACGGAAGTGTAACCTTACTTTCATCTTAGTTGTAAGTTAGAGTTTGTAGTAGTAACACTCACTGATGATGATGACTTGGTCCTTGAAACACGTATGAGTAAATAAATGATTAATTTGTGAGTTTTGTATATGTTTTTATTTGTTTCTAACATAACCTCACAAGCTAAGCTCAAAGAATATTTGCCTTAAAATTTTTTTTTTTGAAAACTTTCAGATAGGGGTTTAGGACACTAATGCGAGAGGAACGTTAAAAAGCGAGGTAGAGGACTTGGTTCGTGGAAACCAAGAACGTGTTAGTACGAAGGGGATAAAAGGGAAGTTTATAATCATCAATTAGAGTTATTAAAAGAGGGTTAAGGGAATTAATTAATCAAAATGGAAGTGAGATAGGGAGTCGTTAAATGTAAGGAAAGTGTAAAGGAGCCAGTCCCAGGATAACCGTAGAGCGCGAAGTGCTGTGAAAATCACGCAGGTTCAGTGAACCAATTATATAACAATTAAATATATTATATTTATTGCAATAAATAATAACAATTCAGCCTACCTGCAAAGCAATATTTCAAAATTTTATGGAGTACAATTATTTGTTATTATTTTGTCTATGCATTATTAGGTACATAAACGACCCAGAATATATACAACTAAATTACATTGTCTAATAAGAATTAATTAAGGCTTGGTATCAGCTAGGTAACTATTTTGCAACAGAGGTTTTTACTTTTGTAATCATTTCGCAGTTTTTAACCAATTTTAAAGGATAAATTGAACTGTAGTTGCTTACATAACTTTGTATTATTATATAAAACCGGTTAGAAGTCTATACAACAGTGAGAGTATAGAAGCTCTAACAGTTAAAGGTAAATATAAAAAGAAATATTAAATTTGATAAATCCAATAATTACTTAAATCATGGGTGTCTATAAACTTAAACCGTTTAAGGGCCACATTGCAAAAACAAAATATTTTTTTGGGCCACACATACAATATTTTTTTAACAAATTTATATAAAAATTATCCCTATGTCGTTTTATTAAAATTAATTAATTTCTTGTTAAACATTTATTTTGAATTAGATATGTATAGGAACATAATTATTTAATTTTTTTTTAAAGTTTAGTTTCATTTAGTTAGAATTTCATAAACATGGGGAATAATTCAAATTAAGGAGATGGATGAATTTGCTATTGTTGAACAAGGACACCTATATTGGGCTTGGTAGACATGGTTGCAGTTCTTAATACTTTTCCAAGATGTTTGTCACTGATCTTAGTCATTTTTGTATCCTTCATTCTTGAAAATAAAGGCCCACAAATATAGATAAGTCTATATGGTCTAAAGCCTACTGCAAAACGTTAAAGACATTAATAAATCATGATTGTGAAAATTAAGATATTTATCGCGGGGTAGGTAGTGTTTATAAAACTCAAGTAAAGAAAGATTCCCAAAATTTTCTTTCAGTTGGATGTCACTTTGCAGTTCAATGCATCCATTTAAAGATTCAAAGGAATTCTATATCAATAAAATGTTTTTATTTTTTCACTATTATATTTGCTGCGGCGTAACTTGCTTTTCCAATGTTATTATTTTAGGTAGATGTGTTTTAAATCAAATTTATTCAGATGATACTAATTGTTGTAGTTCAGTGACTCTATCTTTACGGTAAATGCTGAGATATAGGCCACATTTTATTTTTTTTAAATGGTTTTGACTATAATTTCGTTTTGAATTACAGTCTTTAAAAACTGAGTGTTAAGTGTTAAGTACTTTATAACTCCATTGAACAGAATATTTCCCCTCAATAGTCAAATTTCCATTAAAAACACTTTTTTCAAATTCAATCTTTCCTTTTTTAGGTTCTGCTTGTTTTTCTAATGCCATGGAGGTCATTTAAGAAAATTATATATTTAAATTTGATAAGCAAATATCCATAGTGAATGTGAATTATTCATACCTTTTTAAAGACCTTTGTACAACAATTAAGAAATCCACTGTATCGATTTCGAAACTTCAAATGAACATTTAGTTTTTATAAATCAAAACTGAAACTGAGGCACAAGGAGTAACAATCTGCTAGCTAGAGTAGTGTGACAGTAGAAGAGATTCGATTCAACTGCCAATTCTAAAAATCTTTCACAAATTGTTAGTAGTCGATGATTATTTTTTTGAATATTGATGATTATGATTATTATTATAATATAATAATATTATGATTATTTATTTAAATAAAAATGTATAAATTAAATATGTTCATAATTTCCGTTTGGACAGCATTTTTAAAGCTTTTGGGGCGCACTTTAGACAAGGCTGATTTAAATATGGTTGTTTGTCAGAACTATATTTGTTTTGTGTGTTTATTACAAATAAAAATTCAACTAAACTTAAGCATGAATACATCATTATGGTAAAGAAAACCTAAATCCAAAAATTACTATATTATATATATATATATATATATATATATATATATATATAAATAAATATATATATATATATATATATATATATATATATATATATATATATATAGATAGATAGATAGATAGATAGATAGATAGATAGATAGATAGATAGATATCGCAATATGTATTCTTGTGTATTAATAAAGAACAAGAGTCAAAATACAAATACAAGAATTGTAAATTCAAATATAATTCTTGTATTTGTATTTTGACTTTTGTTCTTTATATATATATATATATATATATATATATATATATATATATATATATTTATTTATTTATTTATTTATTTATTTATTTGTTAGTGTGCAAGCGCGCGCGTGCAGGTGTGTATGTGTGTGCGTGCATTATGAAACAGTTTCATTATCAACTTTACTATCATTACTGTTGTTAATTTCGATAGTATTTGTATTATCCAGATAATCGAAAGTTGATGGAAAAAGTAATTGAAAACTGAGCTAATAAAATAAATATTATAATATTAATAATAATAATATATATTAATTAATATAATAATATAATATTATAAATATTATATAAAGAAAATATTCTTTTATTTTCCCTTAATAATAATAATCACATTTTCCGAACATCAATTTTTTTTGGCGCTTTTGGAAATAATTTCTTTTGCAAATCATTATTAGCTCTATTAAAGTACTTAATAGAAAGTACTGTTGAAGTTTTTAAAATGGTTTTATTCCGAAACGTGTTATCAAAGAAAAATATTTTAATGTTAGGAGATAGAGAAAATATAATCAAATGTACACAAACATTCCTAACATAGGTGACAATGAGCATATTAAGACTTTCAATATTCTCACTGTTGTTATACGTATTCGATAAATTGATAAAAGAGAATTTTAAAACACCAAAACTATAGTAACCCTTTTTTTAACCTTTATCTTTATTATAATAATGTAATTATTGTGAATATTGTTTATTATACACAATAATTTATAAAAAATTATATATACCATGTATAATAATAATAAAGTAAAAATAGTGATGTTTTTTTAAACTAATATTGATGTAATAAGGTTGTTATGTGAATTATAAAGTTGACTGCGTATTGTTTTAAAAATGTTTAGCCTTTGCAGCGCAAAAGGTACTATGTACGCAATATCTGTAAAAATGTTTAGCCTTTGCAGCGCAAAAGGTACTATGTACGCAATATCTGAAAAAATGTTAGATATTTATTAATAATTAGCCCAATATTGTCACTGCAATAAAACAATAATTAAAAATTCGAATAACGAACTGAAATATACAAAAAAAGAAATAGAATTACACGATAAAATATGTAATCACCAAAAAAAAACAAATAACCAACGTTCCTGAAACGTTAAAAAAAATCAGTATGAAAGAAATTGTTTCTAACGAGCGTAATAATATAACCTTAAAAAACTTGAATAGTTGTTTTTTTTTAGATATTTATTGTATAAAATATTGAAATATTTCCTAGCTTCAGAATCGAAATGGCCACTAAAGCCTGTCCAAATGTGTAAGTTTCAAAAGAAACATAAATCTGTGAGCAAGGTCAGAAAGTATTGTTGTTTAAAACAAATGTCTAACACAACTGTTAGTGGTATTTCGTTTTGCAGATGTGACTTTCAAGAGAAAAAACAGGCTATGGGTAACATGTGGTTTAACTAATTCCAATGTACAAATTTAAAATATGAAACTAAGAAATAATTTGTATAATTTGTATTTGTTAACTCCAACCCAACAACCTAATTTAAAATTTAAACAATATTATAGGAGTTAATTTGAGTAGTAAAATGTCAACAATACAATATCCAAAATTGAAATACAATGTCCTTAGACTTTATATATATATATATATATATATATATATATATATATATATATATATAAAATATGGTGATATGTTTTCTTGTAATATAGTTAAAAAAATTTAAAATATTTCAAAAACAAGAATACTTTTATTGAATATATTTATTCAAAGCTTTTCGCCGATAAAATAGTACCAGCATCTTCAGGAAAATAATTATCTAATAAAATATGTTTACAAAATTCTAAGTATTTTTACCGTGAATTTAGTAAAATATTTTATTAGATAATTATTTTCCTGAAGATGCTGGTACTATTTTATCGGCGAAAGGCTTTGAATAAATATATTCATTAAAAGTATTCTTGTTTTTGAAATATTTTTAATTTAATAATTATTATATATATATATATATATATATATATATATATATGTGTGTGTGTGTGGGTGTGTGTGTGTATATATATTATAACTTAACTTTGTTATAATTATAATTTATATTTAATGTTATTTATTGACCTTACCTATGTCACACCTTCAGGTTTCTAAAGAATTAACAATCTTATAAATTTTAAACATCACTTACATTTATTTCCTTATACATTATACCAAGTTTATGTTAATATTACAATTATAAAAGGTGGACTTTGAGGCTTTAGATTTCTAATAAAATAACATAACAAAGTTAATAAATTCAGTATTAAAATTTTGTAGTTGCTCTCGGACCGCTAATACGGGAACTTTGCTTCTTAAATTAGAAATGGTGAAACTAGATTAATTTTTATAAATCGTAATGAAATTAAATTTGTTCTGAAATTTACTAAATTATAAATGTCTGTTGGCTACACTTATATCCAATTAATACTTATAGTTCTGTAGAGCTCCTGGAATCTTGACCTTTGTTACCTTTTCCACTTACACTTGGCACAAAAAAACTTATTTTCTTAATACTTAAAAAAAACTTTTACGTCGCACTTTTTAAATTTTACTTATAAACAAAAAAACTCTTTACTTAATTTAACTAATTACTCTTTTTACAACACTGCCATCTTTTGTCCCCACCAATCCGTCTGCCTTCTTTTGAAGCTCCCTTAAAACTTCCTCAACTTCTCCTGAAAATAGTTTTTATTGAAATCACTAATCCTCCCTCTACCAATATGTTCCTTTCAGTTTCCCACAGTTCCACAATTAGCCTAACTTAACGGTACCGAGTCATTTTCCCAGATTGTATCGGCTGGATTTTCCCGTCTTAACAGGCTGGACCCTTCTATTGTCAAATTGCCGGGACACAGTTTATAGCTTTCCTGAAAAAGGATAATAAAATGGTACCTGCTTTGTCGGCACTTTACCAAACTATTTCTGTCTTCTTTACTTAATCCTACAGATAATTATTTTTTCTACTAACTGAAATTACTCTAAAACCTCGTACTTTATGATATAGAGTCACCAGAATTTTAAAATTAATTTTCTTTGATTTCTTAAATTTAAATTTTATAATATTTGAATACTATGACATGAAAGAACAATTTATTTTAAATTATTCACCCAATCTTAAATTTCTATTACATTTATTTCTACTACAGTTAAACATCTTATATCCTAAATCATTACACTTATAAATAGTACAAATTTACAAATCACATCCTACAAATAATAATCCTTTTATTTTTAAAATGTGAAGTTTACAATGTCATTGTTCATCCTACGATCCTAACCATTATTTAGTTATGCATGAATATCTAAATTTTCTTTTATAAAATTATTTAATATGGGTTTGTGATACCTTTTTAACATTCTACAATGAATTTAACCTTAAGTTTACCATTAATTATGGAAGTAAGTTGGTAAGTGCTATTACCAAAGTTTTTTTAATTTCATAGAGGGGGCCTTAATAATTTCAAAGAATTTGCTGTTTACAATATTTGAATACTATGACACCAAAAAACAATTTGTTTTAAATTTTTCGCCCAATCTTAAATTTCTAATACCTTCATTTCTACTATAGTTAAACCTCTTATATCCTAAATCATTACACTTATAAATATTACATTATTACAAAATCACATCATACATATTAATAATCTTTCTTTAAAATTAATGGGAAATTTTACAATGCAATTTACTTGTTTAACTAATTCCTAATTAAATTATCCCTTTGGGCAGTTTATTAAACTTAAGTTCGTTATTCATTGTTTACTTTTTCTTCGTATCACAAATATTATTATTTGTTTTATAAATCAAGAAGTATTATATGGGTCTGGTTGTTTACAACATATGGTCAACATAAGGGTCGCATTGTCCTTCCGAGATCATTGTCCTTGAGTCTTGCAGGCGTTTTCCTCACTCAAAAGGGGTATTTTCGTTTCTACGGCAAAATTGACCTGGCTCTGATGGTTTTTCATTAATTACACATGGCTGGTTTGGTTCCTTCACAAAACGATTAATTTCATACCGTTGTCTAATCCCGTGTCTTTGACTTAATTGGCCTGGACTACTATGTGATGTTAACGGACAGTGTTCCTTTTGTTGAAAGTGAAATTCTGTAACTAGGTTGACGAATGCACTTTTAGTTTTTATCGCTCTAGTGATTACATTTGCTACAACATTTACTTCACAAAGTTGTACCAATTTCTTAATTATCATTACAGCTGGTATTTTAGGTGATAAATCTTGAAAATACAATAATTTCTGTTCCACGTAATCTAACATGTTGACATGTCTCCTTCGAATTTCTGCTGACTTTAAATGATTTTGGTTTTGCTTAAGGTGGTCGTCTAACTGTTTAAACTTGGGGTTGTTAAAACTTCCCCAACTTCTCCTGATCATTTAGTTTTTATTGAAATCCCTAATCCTCCCTCTACCAATATGCTTGTAGTTTCCTACAGTTCCACAATTAGCCTAACTTAACGGTGCCGAGTTATTTTCCCAGGTTGTATCGGCTAGATTTTCCCATCTTAACACGCTGGACCCTTCTATTGTCAAATTGCCGGCACACAGTTTATAGCTTTCCTAGAAAAGGATAATGAAATGGTACCTGCTTTGTCGGCACTTTAACAAACTATTTCTGTTTTTTTTGCTTAATCCTACAGATAATTAGTTTTGCTAATATCTGAAAATACTCTAAAGTCTCGTACTTTATGTTATAATATATATGTATGTATGTGAGTGTATGTAAACACACACACACACACACACACACACACACACACACACACACACACATATATATATATATATATATATATATATATATATATATAACTTACACTTCAAATAAACAAGAATGTTACTTGCTATATTTGCGAATCGAATTTCGAGAGCTGTTAATTACAGCCCTCTTATTTTCGGGCTCCTAAGAAGACTGGCAATCCTTGTAGTAGGTATGCATGTGAGAATTTCGCTCTCGCGTGATATAACGGTACTGTTCTATTTATAGTTTCAGTGCCCTGTGGGTTAGATTTAGTCTGTCTAGGGATAGTAATGCTTATTAAGATGAACAATTTATCATTTTTTAAATTTTATTTTTTCTTTCGTTTTTTATATTATTTTTACTTTTATAAATATGTAGTTGTTCCCAGATTTTACGTATTTTTGTACTTCCTTTATTAAATGTATGTTTTTTTCAGTGGTCGGAACCAGTGGTTATTTTCAATAGATTATTTGTCTAACTTTCAATTGTATGTGTTTGGTTTGATGTATGCTTAAGGGCGTTTATATATATATATATATATATATATATATATATATATGTGTGTGTGTGTGTGTGTGTGTGTCTTTTATTCATACTTTTGGTATAGCCAATGTATAATTTATAACAGTCTGGGAATTCAATTTTATAAATTCCGTTATTAAGTGTGAGACATATTTTTTTGCGATTGGTTTATTCGAGTAATTATGCCTCTTGTATTTTTCGTATGATACGTTATTATTGTTTTTTTTAATTTGTGTTATTCATTTTATGTTTTATCCTGTGTATTAAACGCGGCATGTATTTTGTTTTTTGTGACTCATGTTTTCACTGTTTTAATTTAGTAATATTTTTAATTCTTTTTTATCAATTACATTTACGATTTTATCTATTTTTGTCGCCTATTTGATATAACATTTGTTTTTCCCTTTCTTTATTTTTTTTTTTTACTGTGATTCTAAGCATTCTATATAAAGGTGAAATTTTGGTATTGTGTCTATTGTTTTTTTAGTTTTCTTAAAATTTGAATATTCGATATTATTTGTATTTTTTGTCAGCGTTAGGTCTAAATATATTATTTTATAGCTTATTTCTTCCCCTTGGTAAATCTTTTGTTTGAGTGTAGATCAATAATTTCTTCTAGACTAATATTATTTTATTTTTTGCTTTATTTTGGGAAATGTAATATATATATATATATATATATATATATATATATATATATATATATATATATATATATATATATATATATATATATATATATGAATAGTTATTATCTGGAGTACATCCGTTCATTCTGCAGTGCATAAAATCACAGTTCCGACGTTTCGCTAGAATCTCATCTTGCATTCACGAGGTTTGGGTTAAGGTGGTTTTAAGGGACGATGTCATGACTATAGACCGTGTCATCGCTTTCTTACGCCACCTAAATCTATTTAATAATATTTAAATTATGTATAATTTTAGTTTCTTTAGTTTTAGTTACAATTAGTATTAAACATTTATTTTATTTTATTTTGTTTAGTTTGGTTAGTTTTATTCTGTAACAATTATTTAAAATAAAACTTTAGTTAGGCCATGATAACCTTGATAGGTTTTTCGCCTGGAAAAAAAGAGGTTGGGTTGGATCTCATTTAGCATCTACTGTTGTTGGGTTCACCTCGTAAATGCTAGATGAGATTCTAACGAAACATCGGAAGTGCGATTTTATGCACTACAGAATGAACGAATAACTATTCATCATATTTTTCCGTCTATTTAAAGCGTCTCGTGATTCTAATTACTGTAAACAAAACTATAGAACTGTTACGTACTTTTCTTTAAATTAAAGATAATTTAAAAGACAGTGTAAATGCTTCAGAGAGGGACTCCTTATCGGCCAACCTTTGTCTCTTACAAGGTTCGGTACGCCCAGTTCCTTTCGAAACGTCGGTTAAACGACATCTCTCCCGTCACTCTCGACGTGACGTAGTTTTTGTGTGTTCTAAACGAGGCTCGGTTTAGACCATTTCTCTCTTTTTGTTTCTCCTGTCGTGTGGCGAAGGTACTCTTAACATTAATAGTGACATTTTGAATATAAGTGATTTCTTTAAGTTCAACAGGTAATTGATAAGTGCGGGAAAGGGTGCACCCGAATAACTGTCCGACAAGTGGTGGTACTTCGCCCAGTGAGGTATGTACAAA
Organism: Prosapia bicincta; assembly: GCA_036971475.1. NCBI lineage: Eukaryota > Metazoa > Arthropoda > Insecta > Hemiptera > Cercopidae > Prosapia > Prosapia bicincta. The sequence goes on along the minus strand of JBAIZL010000002.1, from coordinate 231,093,208 downwards.
ACGTCAACTTCATTCATTTAATTATTTAAGGTCCTCCGGAAATCAATGTTGCCGTTACATGGCAAAATATTTAACAAGAACTAAAGTGCATTTGTAAAAGGAAGTTTTATACAATGTTATTATTCAAATGTCAACAATTGAGTAATACTGTACTAAACACACTTTCTCAAGTTTTCGAATTTTATTTAACATTCTAGCAAAGTCAAGGTAATATTAGTCTGGTTTTTAATATAATTAATGGTTTTCACCGAAGGGTTTTCTTTATAACATTCTAATATCCTATTTTAAAACAAGTAATATAAACAAAATATTTCTTAAGTCAATTTGTAACTTAATGGTTTTTTTGTAATCTGTTTAGTTAATTCAAACAAAAGCTTTAACTACATTCAAATTAATATTTCTGCGTTAAATGACTTACCGAGTCAATTGTCTTTCTTACCAATCGTATCTAACAATTTGGTTTAGGCACTCTGGCTGTTAATCCAAATCGCTCTGAAGAAAGAAGGCTGACATTAAAGTTCACGTTTAAAATTCCCAAAAAAAGTTTTACTAAACAATATTCTTTAAAAGCCTTAAACAATATTAATTTGAAGTAATTAAACTTTTTAAATGTTTTTAAAATTATTTCATTAGAAAATGTTTTTGTTACATGCATACTGACATCGTTTTTGTATATTTACTGATTTTTATCAAATTACTTTAATAATTAATTTAGAACATACCTTGGCAAACACATGAACAATACTCGGCTTTACTCGTTTAACATTTAAAACATTTAAACTTTCCAAACATTTTCTTTGTTTAAATTTTGAATAGCACAATTTTAAAATTGTAAGTAAATCCTCTAAGGCATTATTTTTCAACCCAGCTGCCCGTTTTCTATCAGAACATATAGAGACTCAAGATAGCATGCTTAGTAAACAGAATTACACCTTACACTTTCGAAATAGAAGGATTTGATTGGTTACCAGTATTATCAGTATAAATCCCTATCCGAACGCTGTCCAATGACTTTTTCAAAAACAAACTTTCTTTCAAACTGGGCCGATTTTACTTTAGCTAAAGCAGACAAATTTTCATACAACTTCATGCCGAACATTTAACATGATACAATTTATACCTGGGTTAACAAAGAATAATTTTATTTTAGATACTTTTATTAAATATTTAAAATTATTATAAATAAAGTAACATAACCTATGCGTTAAAAGATGTTCCACCATAACCTACAACACAAAATCAGCTATTTTATGAAATCATACGATACAAATTATATTAAAAGAAATTGGACGACATAACTATATTGCATACGTTCCCCATTTTTAGAAACAATTTTCTCCCATATAAAACTAAAACTAATTTATTAATAAATTCAATTTATGAATTATTGTTTACAAAGCTGTAATAACATCAAGTGTAATCCACTACAAGTTTAAAAAAAATTTATTTGAATTATTTTATCTACTTTATAAAACTATTATACTAACGATTGAAAATTTGAACAAAATATGTAAAGAATGATTCATATTAAACTCATGATTTTCGTTTTAGGTTTATTTAAAGAATAAAGATACAAGTAACGTGATATAGTGTCTTACATATACGCAATACCTGGGAGATTATTTGTATTATGAATGTCGTCCGTCCACCTCTAGGCACGGCTTAATACTTCGTTCCATGTTTTTGTTGTTCGCTGGAGCGTTGCGTTGTCAATACAGTTTCGTGTGTAATATTGTCCATCAAATCATCCAAAGCCCGAGGTCCGTTAGCGTAACCCGTTAAATAACCCCACAGGAAGAGGTCTGGTCAAGTATGGTGATCATGGCGGCTACCTATTTCTGGAAATTATGCGGTCTTCACAGTAACTTTATGATCAGCGCCATAGATTCACGTGACGTATGGCAAGTGGCACCGTGTTTTTGAGTGTACACTGCCTCATCTGTGAACCATGCAATGAACAGTATGCCCGGATTTTGCACGGTGGTCATTTTGAACCAACAACAATATTAAATCCTTTTAATTTAATGTGGCTCAAGCAACTCATAAACAGATGATACCCTTGCGAATCTAGGTCGGCCTTCTTCCCAGTTCCCTTTCTCACTGTATATTAGTGTCCTGTCTCCTTTTACAGACTCCTTAAAGACTTACTGGGTGACTGGTGTAGCCTTTGAACTTCCACAGGGTCCTTTGGAAGTCGGGGTGAACGATTCTTCCCTGTTTCACTCACAAGATATCCTGCGGTTTCCAACATGTATACCGTTTGCAGTATTGTGATGATTGGGGCGACATGCTGCGCCATCTGTTGTTACGCTCGACATGCAATCAAAACTCCAAGGCCTCCTGCGGCATTTGATAGGCATATGAAAGCTTTCAGGATATTCCTATCCAAATAATGGTCTAATGTGAATCATGAGTTTTATATGAACTAATATATATATATATATATATATATATATATATATATATATATATATATATAGATATATATATATATATATAATTATGTGTATATATATATATATATATATATATATATATATATATATATATATATATATTAAATATGGTGATATGTTTTCTTGTAAAATAGTTATTAAATTAAAAATATTTCAAAACCAAGAATACTTTTAATGAATATATTTATTCAAAGCTTTTCGCCGATAAAATAGTACCAGCATCTTCAGGAAAATAATTATCTAATTATTTTCCTGAAGATGCTAGTACTATTTTATCGGCGAAAAGCTTTGAATAAATATATTCATTAAAAGTATTCTTGTTTTTAAAATATTTTTAATTTATTAATTTTATATATATATATATATATATATATATATATATATATATATATATATGGAGAATTGGCCTCAAAAATGTTTAACCTACTTAAAGTAGCCTAAACTGCTAAGTTCGAAGTCTGTATGTTACATAACTGTATTTACTGTTAATATAAAAGAAATCATTAATAATACGATCTTCCTTACATAATCATGTGTGCATGCTCATGTCTTTATTGAGGTCATGATGAGATGTTTACGCGTTACACTCTCTAAAAGGAAAAAGGTTAATATCTTCATTCAATATTTTTTATATTTTTTTGTGCCACATTTATTATTATTATTATTTATTTTTATTTTTTGGATTTCCCACTAATTCCTATCTGTTTTTAAAAACATGTTCAACGTCCTATTGTGTTAAAATATTATGATATAGGCCGTCCCATATGTGAAAGATGTGCATACAGTAATGCGCCGAGTTTTTATTGAAATTTATTTCATTTAGTGTTAATTGAGTTCAAAATTGAGAGAGACACTGATATAACATTATTACTATAAACAATCCAATTCAAAAATTAAAACGTTTTCACAAAATATCTAACAAATATTTTAAAGATATTGTTGTGTATCTAGGTTAACCTAACCCAAAATGATTTTCAATCCTAAATTAGCATTTTTTTACAATACATTTAATTTGAAGTTGCTTGATGTAGAGGGTTAGCTTCGTAAAAGGAACGAATGTTTTGAAACGCGTCACCAAGTAAGAAATTACGTATTCACTTAGTCAAGTATTTTTAAAACTAGTTACATTTAATTTGTTTATAATTATTTAACAATGTTCATATAAAGTTTGTGATTTTGTTAATTGTGTTTTTTATGATATTAATTTATTTGGGGTTGTTTGAGAGGTATTGTAAAAACAAATCTGGCACAGTTTTATATCGAAATGTAGAGAAATTATTTAGAACTAGTACACGTTTGTTTAGCACTGCCTACAATTGCTTGTAATCTAATAATTTATTTATTTATCTCAGAACAAAATCCACTTTTCAGATATTTCTTGTGTACAGCATTGGCAACTACAGTTTGAGATAAAATGTGTATGTCCTTGTTTATTGTATTGTTAATAGCAAAATCACAAAATTGTAGAACGGGCCAGGGAACCGTAATGTTTTTGTAAAATCCTCCCACATGAAGGAACTTTGTAGATTTGAAGACAGGAAAATATTAATAAGGCGTGGCCAGAATGACTTACCAGAGGATATATTCTCTAACGAAGTCATAGTGTATTGCCCACATCGGTAAACCCTCTCACAAACAGGTCATCCCAACCCTGTGTCCCCAGTAGAAAGTAGGTGATACTCCCCACGCTTAGTACATGACCATCACTCCATACGTCCTGTAACGGACTAGGTTACTTGGGAAATGAAAATATAAAGTTTTAAATTACATAGTTATACAATTTATTAAACAGCGACAAATTACAAAAGAACAAAAGACAGCAATGCGTCGCGTAATTTACTTTTAATTACTGCTAATTATTCTATACATTTTAATTACTTATTAACCTTTATTATTATATTTATATCGACAAGATAGTAACTTAAGTTTTTAAATTAAATTTTTAGAAATGAATATTCGAAGGACAATTTCTACCGTTCATGTGTTAACCGTTTACCAATTAAAAATTCTTCAACTTAGTTAATATTAAAATACATTTTCTTTATTATTATCTAAAACATGCCTGCTTGTGCACATTACTTATTTTAAATACACTTTAACACATATTAAAGATTGCCCATGGCTTTTGGAATCACTAAACACTTAACACATCGCTCTTGTAAATCAGCGCACTTAAACAAAATGATATTAACTTTTATTTATTTGAAACATATGAATAATCGCTTCTGACTTCTTCTTTAGTTACGTTAATAAAATTTGGTACCGGCCTTGAAATCTTAAATTTTGAATACTGGAAGCTTACAAATTTCTAAATTATGTCCGAAAATGCCATTACGTCTGTTCTGTTCAGGAACCTCTGGATGAGTGGGCCTTCTGAAGGGGCACGCCAACGGAAATTCCCACCCTCGGTTATTATTTTGAATTTTTTGATTGGTCCGTCAGATCAGGCGATATCAGACCACGCTTACGTCACATCGGGTGATTTCAGTTTTTTCACTTAAGCTACCAACTCGTACGATATTTTACATTTTTACCCACTAGGGGCGCTACGAAACTTACCCTAGAATTACAATCGTACAAAGAGAACAAAAATTTTCTTTTATATTCGGACGATACAATTATTAAATAAAAATTAAATATATAAATGAATTTATATGGAACACCTGATTTTTAAGAGTGTTACATTTTCTCTTGTCGACTTGAAAAGAAAATTTTTGTTCGACATTACATCTTATTTCTACTTCAACATTTTATACATGAGTGTGTGCAGTCCCCTTTTACAATTGAAGAAAATTTTATACGTATTATATAGAGCTCTAACGTACTATAGTAAAAGTGTAAACAATCTATTCACTAACGGATGTTTTTGTTTACCTACATTCTTCACTATGGAATGTTCGCTATTCCCCCCTACGGATATACATCCGCTTCTCAAGTAAGCTCTCACGGGCCTACCGTTGACTAACCATATTTACAATATTATTTTGCAAACTCGTTTTACACACTTCACAAACCTTGAATTTCAAGTCCATATCTTTAAACTAATATTCTTAGGTTTCGTTAGAACTTCATTGTTTTAACAACCTTATGTTATTATATTACAACTTTGTACGGCGTATGTTATGAATTTGTTAACTTTTGAAATTTCAAGTCCCATACATTAAATTTCATTCTTCACTCTAACCTTACCTTTAACTTACATCTTTTACATTTCTGAACATTTGTAAATCTTGAAATTTTAAGTCTCATACCTTAAATTTCGTTCTTCACTCTAACCTTACCTTCAACTTACATCTTTTACATTTCTGAACATTTGTAAATCTTGAAATTTTAAGTCCCATACCTTAAATTTCTTTATTCTTATTTTTTTTACATTTCCACAAAGGATAATCAATAGTAACCTTGCTTGTAAACGCATACTCAAGTGGTATATTTAGATTGTACACAATTTGGTCAGTCTGTCGTGTAAAGTCTGGATTCCTAGTCGTATTGGAATCGTGTTGTGTTAAATGTAATAGAAGCTATAAGTCAGTCAGCCTCGTGTATTTGTGTGGGCTATATACCATGCAGGCATGACATATATATTGTTGTCGTGTTGTGTATGCAATTGCGTATAATCGTATATACCTTTACTTGTATACCCTATGAAATTTTCCTATCCCTTTCCTTTTTATAAGGAATTTATCTTTTAGTACGTCCCTGTTTCAATTTTAATTGACTTATATGAGCTCTTCTTATATTATTGAGGTTATTACTTTGTTGGATCAGTACAGACACAGGACTAAAAAAATACAATATTTTATACAGACCTTCATATTTCATAGCCAATTTACTCGTACTTTGAAAATTATCAACCTTTTTCGATAAATAATGGCATCTAACATAAACCTCATCCCCTATTTTAAACGGATGTTTATTTTTCTCTTTAACATATTTTCCGTATCTTTCGTTGCGTTTTGAAGATTTTTTTAAATTTTCAACTGCTCTACCAATCTTTTCTATCCATTCCCCCTTCGAACACTTGTTCTCTATTATATCATTTAAGCCCCACATGTTGCTTAAAGGATCATTCGGTTTATAGTTAAACAGTAATTCGAATGCGGAATACCCAGTAGATTCATTTAGAGCAGAATTTAAACTCCTCTGCAAAAGGCTTATTCCTTCGTCCCAAGATGTTTGTTTGTTATGGAAGTATGCTCTTAACATGTTTTTAACGTTTTTAATATATCGCTCAGCGCGATTTTCACAAGGCATATAGGGGATAATTTTTGTATGTTTGATACCATTATTGAACATAAAATTTTTAAATTCTGTTGATTTAAAGCACGGACCTTGATCAGAAACAACACATTGTGGTACTCCGAAATTAGCAAAAATAATATCCTGCATTTTGTTGATGACATTCACAGAGGTAGCTCTTCTTAACGGTATAACAAAACAAAATTTTGATAAATCGTCCACACAGATTAACAAATAATTATTACCCTTTTTACTACGAACGAGAGGCCCCAAAATATCAATATACAATTTTTCCATCGGTTTATTGGCTGTCTTACTTATTAATGGTCCATAATACAGTCTCGGAGCTTGTTTGGATTTAATACAAATTTCACAGTTTTTTCACTTTTTCCAAAATAATGTTCTTTAAATCAGGTCTATAAAAATATTCATTTATTTTTGCGAATGTTCTCACTTGACTTAAATGGCCTCTCATCATAGAGTTATGATAATATTGGAATAACATATCTATTAACAATTTTGGTAAATAAATAAATCTGTGCTTTGGATTTCTCCTTAATTTTAAACATTAAAACTAATTTATTCAAATAAAATTTTTTATTATTAGTTCCGTTGTGTACACTTTGAATTATCGTAATAACTTCTGGATCATTTCTTTGGTGTTCCATTATATCTATAAAACTTAAGGGTATTTGAGAGATTACATTTACATTTAACAATTTAGTATTGACCCATCTATTTTTTTTACTTATTTTGTTAATGTTAGGAATTTCATCTTTTGATTCTACTTCTATTATTTCAATTTCTATGTCACTACATTCAGTATGAATTCTGCTTAAGGCATCAGCTACAGGGTTGTCCCTACCCTTTACATGGAATATTTTGAAAGGTAAACTTAATATGCGCTCAAGCCAACGCCCAATTTTTCCTAGCTTTCTGAAGTGACTTAGACCATGACAGCGCTTGATTATCAGTTATTAAATAAAATGGCATTACTTCTAAATATTTGTAAAATTTTTCGATACTTAACACTATCGCTAAAGTTTCCTTTTCATACACTGATAAGTTGCGTTCAGAATCTGTAAATTTTTTAGAATAAAATGCTATAGGTTTATGTTTATCGTTGTTATCTTTTTGCATCAAACATGAACCTATACCATGTTCACTGGCATCTGTCATTAAATAAAATGGTTTATCATAATTAGCAATATTTAGACAAGGCGGGTTCATTATACAATTTTTTAATTTAACAAAACTATTTTCACATTCTTGATTCCAATTAAATTTTACTCTCTTTTTGCGTAGCTCGTTTAATGGGCTAGCAATTTTAGCATAATCTTTTATAAAAGTACTAAAGAAAGATACCATGCCAATAAATCTTGATACATCTTTTGAGTTTTTAGGTCTTGGAAATTCTTTAATAGAATTAGTTCTATCTGGATCTATCTTAATTACATTTTCGCTTATTTTGTGGCCTAAAAAGGTTATCTCTGTACAAGCAAACTTTGCCTTTGACAAATTAACAGTTAAATTATTTTCACTTAATCTATTGACTACTTCAGTTACATGTTGAATATGTTCTTTTAAAGATTTATTATAAATAATGATGTCATCAACAAAATTTATCATGAATTTATACTTTATATCGGGAAAAAATTCGTTCTACCAACGCACTCAATATTCCGCTCCCAACATGGAGACCATAAGGAATTCGCGTGTAATTGTATTGACTAAAAGGAGTACTGAAAGCAGTATATTTTTTGCTGCTTTCGGATAATGGAATCTGATGAAAAGAATTACACAAATCTATACAGGTAAAATATTTTGCACCACTTAAGTATTGATAACAATCAGACATATCTCCTATTGGATGTGAAACTCTCTCTATTATTTGGTTTAATTTTCCATAATTAACTACTAGCCTATGTTTGTCCTTTTTTGATACTAAAAACGAAGGACTTAAATATGGACTAGTCGAATGCTCTATAATTTTTTGTTCTAAAAGTTCATCTAATATTTTCTTTAAAATTGCCATTTTTGGTGGACTTAATGGGTATGGTTTTAATTTTACTATTTCTTCACTTTTAACCTTTAATTCAAATTCAAAATTTAATGCTTTGCCAATCTTATCTGTGAAAACATTAGGATAACTTTTTACTAATTTTTCTATGTCTTTTTTGGCTTCCTCACAACCAATTTGAACTTCGTTTGAGTTTAATTTATTAATCATACAACTCTTTACACTGTTTAACGCTACTTTCACATTTGGTTTAAAATTAAAATAACATGAGTTCTTTGAAATATCTATTACTAAACCTGTTTCTTTGATAAAGAGAAGTCCTAAAATTATTTTACAATTTAAAACTTCTGCTATTAAAAATTTCACTTGCCATGAAAAATTTTTTACTTTAACTTTAACAATGCAGTTACCTTTTATTTTTATTTCTGTATTATTGGCTGCTGAGACATTATCCTGTTCGTTTACAATTTTCTTAACTAATTTTTGTTTTAACAATGTTTCAAAAAATTCTTCGTTTATTATGTTTATTGAACATCCAGTGTCCAATAAAGCATTACAATTTAAATTACCACTTAATTTAATGTTTATTGTAGGTAGCATAATAAATTTGTATTATTACCAATTAACAGTTCATGTATTGCAATTTCCGTTGATTCCCTATCGCAATCGTTTGTTTTTGATTCAGTCTTTTCAAACACATCATTAATTAATTTCTCTTCCTCTAGACTACTAGTAGATAGTTGTCTTTCGGTTTCTATCCTAACTTTTCTGTCTAAATCTGTTTCAGCTATTAATTTTTCCAAATCTTTCATCTTTTTTTAAGAAATCTTTTAGGTCGTCTGACATTTTACATTCTAATTCAAATTTCAACAGGCATTTACATCTTAATCTTAAATGTACTAGTTTTGTTTCAGCTCTCAAAACATCAATAGCTCTAGGGTCGGTTTTTAAATTATTACACATTTCTACTAAGTCCTTAAATTTATTTTCAATTAACAAAAACTCGCTAGGCACATCCATTTTACCAATTAAATTATTAGGGTCCGCTTTATAACTAGAATCTTTGGCTATTTTTCTCAAGGTCTTTCTTATTTCGGATACTGTACTGTCCATTCTAACCTCTACACTTCTAATTTTTAGTTCGAAAATTAACTCATCTTTTATCAACAGATCAATATTGATTTTTAAATCGCTAGACATTTTGATAGTTTGAAATTAACCTTGTTACACACTGACGAGTATTTTTAAGGAGGGCTACACAACTTAAATAATTAACACATGAATGGCATTAATCCTTGGAATTCGTTAGCAGTAATCATTATTTAAATTTTAATTAATTTAAATTAAGCGGCAATTATCATTCACCTTTTAATTAATAAATTTTTTGAAAACTAGCAGAGTGGCGCATTTGTAACGGACTAGGTTACTTGGGAAATGAAAATATAAAGTTTTAAATTACATAGTTATACAATTTATTAATCAGCGACAAATTACAAAAGAACAAAAGACAGCAATTCGTCGCGTAATTTACTTTTAATTACTGCTAATTATTCTATACATTTTAATTACTTATTAACCTTTATTATTATATTTATATCGACAAGATAGTAACTTAAGTTTTTAAATTAAATTTTTAGAAATGAATATTCGAAGGACAATTTCTACCGTTCATGTGTTAACCGTTTATCAATTAAAAATTCTTCGACTTAGTTAATATTAAAATAAATTTTCTTTATTATTATCTAAAACATACCTGCTTGTGCACATTACTTATTTTAAAAACACTTTAACACATATTAAAGATTGCCCATGGCTTTTGGAATCACTAAACACTTAACACATCGCTCTTGCAAATCAGCGCACTTAAACAAAATGATATTAACTTTTATTTATTTGAAACATATGAATAATCGCTTCTGACTTCTTCTTTAGTTACGTTAATAAAATTTGGTACCGGCCTTGAAATCTTAAATTTTGAATACTGGAAGCTTACAAATTTCTAAATTATGTCCGAAAATGCCATTACGTCTGTTCTGTTCAGGAACCTCTGGATGAGTGGGCCTTCTGAAGGGGCACGCCAACGGAAATTCCCACCCTCGGTTATTATTTTGAATTTTTTGATTGGTCCGTCAGATCAGGCGATATCAGACCACGCTTACGTCACATCGGGTGATTTCAGTTTTTTCACTTAAGCTACCAACTCGTACGATATTTTACATTTTTACCCACTAGGGGCGCTACGAAACTTACCCTAGAATTACAATCGTACAAAGAGAACAAAAATTTTCTTTTATATTCGGACGATACAATTATTAAATAAAAATTAAATATATAAATGAATTTATATGGAACACCTGATTTTTAAGAGGGTTACAGTCCCCTAATCCCAACCTAACTCCACCCAATCATAATCATCTTAGTTCCTACACCAAACCATACTTTATATCGATTCAACGAGTTATATTAGTAAGGTAATTCAAACACAAAATAATACAGTACTGTATTTATTTCAACTACAAAAACGTCCGGGATATATTGGAACTCACGACAGATCCTACAGAAGACGTTTTCGGAAAAGGTAGACAGGTGAGACCCATTTATAACTGAGTATTTTGTCATCTAGAATGGGACGCATTATTTCCCGTTAGAGTTTGTATCGTCGTAACTGGTGAATGTATTAAAATTACTTTCTATAATTCCATTACAGAATGTAAACAAGCAGCTGTCAAAGCATATCCGTGAATCATTTATTTCAAATGTCACGACAGGTTCAAACTCAAACAATTATAATAGAACGGGTCTCAGTTTTGCTTGTACAAAGAGGCTTCGTTAAGGAAAGAGAACTTGTTAACGAGAAAAACTCTGATTAAATGATTGTCCTTGCTATTGTTACGCTCCAGAACTGATAGTTATGAATTGTATTCGTAAAATTTGCTGAATCAGTAATATATTCATATTTTAAAGTGATTTATTTTTAATATATTTCATGGTGATAAAGCATATAAAAATATTAAGATTAGTGTGATTTTATTAGCTTTATAAAAAAAGCCCGTAGATTAGCCACACTAGGTCCAAAAATACTGCCTAAATTGTGATTCAACCATGGCAATTTTCAAGGGTTAAACATCAGGGCTTTCATCAAGACGCATGTTTTTCAAATAGTTCTATATCGGCTACTGAAACAGGATATTGTGTTCCTGCAAAGTTATATCTGTACTATACTTCTTCCTACTTCTTGTAGTTCGTTCTCCGGAGAGGTTCTTGTTTGATATGTTTTGAATACATAACATATAGGAATCATTATTTGTCCGAATTACAAACGTTTATGCAACAATCGGTAACTGCTAACTTTTGGGCAGTGGTATGTAACTGCAGCCGCGATCGCTATACCCGTGTTTATGGATTCCTACTTACCATTTGTCCATCCTGACCCAAGGGCTTCGTATTCTGATTTTTTTTCAAACTAATTTTCTGCATGTATTCTTTAAGAATATCGTCTAAGTCAGAAGCAAATGTGATAGTCCTGTTTTTCGTTACAAACGCTCTCAGAGATATTTCTTTCTCCACATTTACAAACTCGGCGTCGATAACCAGGTTAAATTTTATGATGTTCAAACGCTTCAGTTCCTTTTCCAATAGGTTTTTTACAACATCGCTAGTCTGTTTATGTATCCGTCCAAGTAGAGCTCAGTCACGTTCTTTATAGAGAAATGTTTCACTCACGACATCTTTAAAGCTAGAGATAGAAGCTTGTGTCGTAACATTTGTCATGAAGGTGCATAATGTATGATTGACGCTCTGTCATCGTTCACATCTCTTACACCTGTAGTAATTGTTTTCTCAAGGTCTAGTAAACAGTGTATGGTTCCCTATTGCGTCGACCATTAACATCTGTTCGGTATATTCGGTAGGATGTAGCTGTGTATACTTTGATCTCACTCAAATATCAATGAAGCCATGGGCGCCCATACACACGGGCAAGGGGGGGCCGTGGCCCCCCCCTAGCTCTCAGAAAAATACAAAAATAAAATTATTAGGACTATCGTACAAATATTTCTTTTTTTATTTTCAGCTGATGTGGAAGAACTATACTTTAATTATAATAAATTTTCACAGTATTAACAATATAAATAGTATATTTATGCGATTCTGCTATATTAACACCTTGACTGAACGAAGTAGGTTTTAAAGTCAGAAACTGTCGAATATCCATATTATGTGATTATGTCAATGTGGACCAGTTAATGGTTGCGTCAATTAAAGGAAAACAGTTAAATAGGACACGACTAATATCCTAGACGCTGACACTGCGAGCCAGCTATCCCAATGATAAGGAAAACGTGACAGGAAAAACAACCTAGGCCCTTCCGACTGACGCTGCACTTCTTCTCTGTTGCATGTCATCTGCGTTCGACATTGTAGTACTGAATTGGGTGCAAGTAGGAAGCAGGGAGATTATATATTGACTATAGTGTACGGTACCGTATTACGATTTAAAAAATTGATAAATTATTAGCCTAATTGGTAAGTGAAAACATTTCCTAATAACGAAACATAACAAACGTCAAAAATCAATTTCAAAAGAATTCCTATGTATAATAATACGATACATAGATATTACATATTAGGTATATTTCTTTTCTGTTAAGTTAAACAAACATACCATTTTGTCCACATATTAATTTTAAAAGTTTATTATATGTTATAGCCTATGTTACATTACCTTTAATTGAATTGTAGAAATTGACGTTTTAATTTGATTTATCTTTAATATTAGTCCAGGAAACGAAGCTTAAAATAGGAAAAAACTACACATTTTTCGGAAAAGACCGATTTGCATACAAATTTGGGATCAAGTTCAACTTACCCACTACTTCAATATCTATATAGTGCCGACGGGCGCTTTTTATTTTTTAAGCGTGAAAACTACCCCTTATTGTCAAAATCTATAAAAAAGAGTGAAATTTGGTTCAGATGATTTAAAAATAATGATTGATACTCTAATTGTAATTGTTAAATATTTCGACCCTCTAAAAATTCATTTTCAAGGGTGAAAACTACCCCTAATTGCTCAGATTAGTAGAAAAAGCCTAAGGAGGATAAAATTTGAATCTGCTTACTTAAGTAGGGCCATTACATTTATTGATTTATTTCAGAGGGGTAACTGAATTGCAGGTGAAATCTTTCACTAGTCGTAACTCACTAACGAAGCATTTTTTCTCATTTTGAGCGTTATATGAGCAGTTCCTCCTGAAACACGCAAACACCCCGAACCTAATGAGATCAGTGGCGCACTCAGAAAATAATTATGGGGGGCTGACCGGGAGACCCTGGGCCAACCAACGGAAAACTTTTTAAAAATTCGTAAGAATAACCGGTATTTTAAGGCATTACTTTAAGTTTATTTTAGCTCTTTGAGTGCAAGTTTTGAGTAGGGACTATAGAAATGAATGATATAACCCAGCAGATAAAATAAGATTTTAGGTTTTATTTTGACAAAATCTTGTTATATCAGCTGTCTTACAAAACAAAATTGAGTCTTCTTTTGGCCTTCTTCAGTATGGATAATACACTGTCTGCGTCAACTGGAATTTCCCTGTGGATATTAAGATTGGCTAAGCCATTTAGCCTACTATCAGACATCGTGTTTCTTAGGTATGTCTTGATTCTCCGAAGAGTGGAAAAGGAGCGCTCTGCTGTGCTGGTGGATACAGGTATAGTGATAAAAATCTTAAGTAGGATATGGATGTTTGGAAAGATTGTTTTATCACAAATATTTAGAAAATCAATTGCATTGACATGGTGTGCATTGTGTTGTTGGAGAAAAGCTTGCCAAACTTCCATTTCTGCCATCAACACGTTTAAGTTGTTGTTTTCCAAATCTTCTTCATAAACTTTTTTTTTTCTTTTTTTCTTGAGGGGGGGGGCTACAGCCCTCTTAGCCCCCCCCCCCCCGTGGGTGCGCACCTGAATGAGATATTTCAATAAAATCAGATATTCGACTGTCATGCCTCGGCTAAAATTGAAAAAAAAACGCCACTTATAAAACTGAAATAGCCTATATTTAAAAAACTTCCAACCTCAATTTAATTTGTCGGTTACTATCCTATCCTATAATAAATGAAATGACGCAAGAAAAAAAGCTTTTTATTATATTTTTTAGTATTTTAAGGAATAAAGATTCACTCATTCTATAAAAAAATAAATTAATCGATACAAAAAAGCCTGTAAAAATTAGAAGTTTCGAATTTTCTAAAGTACTTTAAAACTCACCATTTTAACCCTAATTTTTCAAAATCTCCCCGGACCCTCCTTCTCATGGAGGGAATCCTATTCCCCCAGGTATCAGATTTGGCCCCCCCCTATAAAATTATACATGGGCGCCCATGAATGAAGCACAAACCCTATCACAATAACTTGCCCAACCATATGAAATTAAGTATATATTGAGGAACATTGTCTAACATTTCAACAAAGTGCTTGTAACCACAGACGAATTACTAAACCATCCAACACTTCCGTCAGTAGCGATCTTTGCTAACGGTTAAAGAACACCCCTTTAGAAATGGCAACACTTCACAGGAGAACATTCGTTGATATTCAAAAACTTTATGCAAACCTAATGGAGACACACTCCTTCCAAGCGCATTTAGATCCACTTTTACTTTTACTCCTACATCCTAAGAACCTTCATTCGTGACTGGTGAACTGGTTTTCTTTGTTAGTATTATTCATGAACCTGTTGACCAGAGGCAACTGATTTCCTTTTTTAATCCTATTCATGAGCAAGTAGACTAGACGGAACTGGTTGCCTATGTTGGTATATTCAGGAGCCTATTGACCAGACATCTGACTATGGAACTGGTTTCCCATGTTAGTTCTATTCATTAGCCTGTTGACCAGATGAAACTGGTTGCCTTTGTTAATCCTATTCATGAGCCTGTTGACCAGACATCCGACTAGGGAACTGGTTTCCCAGGTTAGTCCTTTTCAGGAGCCTGTTAACCAGATGATACTGGTTTAATTTGTTTGTAGCTTTCATGCGCCAGTTGAACATAGGAAATTAGTTGCCTTTGTTAGTAATATTCATGAGCCTGTTGACCAGAGGGATCTGGTTGCCTTTCTTAGTCCTATTCATGAGCCTGTTGACCAGACATCCGTCTAGGGCACTAGTTTCCTTTGTTAGTAATATTCATAAGCCTGTTGACCAGAGGGATCTGGTTGCCTTTCTTAGTCCTATTCATGAGCCTGTTGACCAGACATCCGTCTAGGGCACTAGTTTCCTTTGTTAGTAATATTCATGAGCCTGTTGACCAGAGGGATCTGGTTGCCTTTCTTAGTCCTATTCATGAGCCTGTTGACCAGACATCCGTCTAGGGCACTAGTTTCCTTTGTTAGTAATATTCATGAGCCTGTTGACCAGAGGGATCTGGTTGCCTTTCTTAGTCCTATTCATGAGCCTGTTGACCAGACATCCGTCTAGGGCACTAGTTTCCTTTGTTAGTAATATTCATGAGCCTGTTGACCAGAGGGATCTGGTTGCCTTTCTTAGTCCTATTCATGAGCCTGTTGACCAGACATCCGTCTAGGGCACTAGTTTCCTTTGTTAGTAATATTCATGAGCCTGTTGACCAGAGGGATCTGGTTGCCTTTCTTAGTCCTATTCATGAGCCTGTTGACCAGACATCCGTCTAGGGCACTAGTTTCCTTTGTTAGTAATATTCATGAGCCTGTTGACCAGAGGGATCTGGTTGCCTTTCTTAGTCCTATTCATGAGCCTGTTGACCAGACATCCGTCTAGGGCACTAGTTTCCTTTGTTAGTAATATTCATGAGCCTGTTGACCAGAGGGATCTGGTTGCCTTTCTTAGTCCTATTCATGAGCCTGTTGACCAGACATCCGTCTAGGGCACTAGTTTCCTTTGTTAGTAATATTCATGAGCCTGTTGACCAGAGGGATCTGGTTGCCTTTCTTAGTCCTATTCATGAGCCTGTTGACCAGACATCCGTCTAGGGCACTAGTTTCCTTTGTTAGTAATATTCATGAGCCTGTTGACCAGAGGGATCTGGTTGCCTTTCTTAGTCCTATTCATGAGCCTGTTGACCAGACATCCGTCTAGGGCACTAGTTTCCTTTGTTAGTAATATTCATGAACCTGTTGACCACACATACGACTAGGGAACTGGTTGTCCAGGTTAGTTTCCTTTGTTAGTTATATTCATTGACCTGTTGAACAGACATCCGAATAGGGAACTGAATTCAGCGGTTAGTTATATTCATTAGCCTGTTGACCAGAGAAAACTAGTTGCCTTTGTTAGTCCTATTCATTAGCCTGTTGACCAGACATCCGACTAGGGAACTGGTTTCCCAGTCCTTTTCAGGAGCCTGTTAACCAGGTGATACTGGTTTAATTTGTTAGTCCCTTTCTTGAGCCACTTGACCAAATGGAATTGGCTTCCTTACTCCCTAATTGGCTTCCCTATTCATGAGACGGTTAACCAGACATCGGTCTAGAGAACGGGTTTCCTTTGTTAGTCCTATTCATGAGCCGCTTGACCAGACATCCGTCTAAGGACGGGATTCCTTTGTTAGTTAAATTCATGAAACTGTTGACCAGACAGCCATCTAGGAAACGGGTTTCCTTTGTTAGTCCTATTCATGAGACGGTTGACCAGACATCCGTCTAGGAAACGGGTTTCCATTGCTATCCCCATTCATGTTGAACAGACATTTAACTTGGGAACGGGTATCCTTTGTTAGCCCTATTCAAGAGACCGTTGACCAGACATCAGTCTAGGGAACTGGATTCCTTTGTTAGTAATATTCATGAGCCGTTTTGACCAGACATCCAACTAGGGAACTGAATTCCTTTGTTACTCCTATTCATGAGACGGTTCACCAGACATCCGTCTAGGGAACGAGATTATTTGTTAGTCCCATTCATGTACCTGTAGAACAGACATCCGTCTTGGGAACGAGTTTCCATTGTTAGACCCAATCATGAACCTGTTGAGCAGACATCCACCTAGGGAAGTGGTTTCTTTCGTTAGTCCCGTTCATGATCCATTTAACCAGACATCCCTCTAGGGATCTGGATTCCTTTGTTAGTCCTATTCATGAGCCTATTGACCAGACAACCGTCTAGGGAACTGGTTTCCTTTGTTAGTAATATTCATAACACGGTTGACATGTGCCTGTTTAGAAGACATCCGTCTTCGGAACGGGTTTTCTTTGTTTGTCCTATTCATGAGACGGTTGACCAGACATCCGTCTAAGAAATGGGTTTCTTTTGTTAAACCAATTCATGTGCCAGTTGAAAAGACATCCGTCTTGGGAACGAGTTTCCTTTGTTAGTCCCATTCGTGATTCTTTTGACCAGACGTTCACCTAGGGAAGTGGTTTCCTTCGTTAGTCCTGTTCATGAGCCTTTATCCAGACATTCCTCTAGGGATCGTGATTCCTTTGTTAGTAACATTGATGAGCCGGTCGAAAGGACATCCGTCTAGGAAACTGGATTCCTTTGTTAGTCCTATTCAAGGAGCCTGTTGACGAGAGGGATCTGGATTCCTTTTGTTAGTCCTATTCAGGAGCCTGTTGACCAGTGGGAAGTGGTTTCCTATGTTAGCCCTATTCATGAGCCTGTTGACCAGAGGGAACTGGTTTCCGTAGTTAGTCCTATTCAGGAGCCTGTTGACCAGTAGGAAGTGGTTTCCTTTGATAGTTCTATTCATGAGCATGGTGACCAGACATCCGTTTTGGGAACTGGTTTCCTGTGTTAGTCCTATTCATGATGGTTTCCTTTGTTAGTCCTATTCATGAGACGGTTGACCAGACATCCGTCTAGTTAACGAGTTGCCTTTGTTAAGCCCATTTATTAACCTGTTGACCAGACATCTCTAGAAAACTGGATTCCATTGTTAGTTCTATTCATGAGCCTGTTGACCAGAGTACAGTGGTTTCCATCGATAGTTCTATTCTTGTGCCTGGTGACCAGACATCCGTCTAGGGCACTAGTTTCCTTTGTTAGTAATATTCATGAGCCTGTTGACCAGAGGGATCTGGTTGCCTTTCTTAGTCCTATTCATGAGCCTGTTGACCAGACATCCGTCTAGGGCACTAGTTTCCTTTGTTAGTAATATTCATGAACCTGTTGACCACACATACGACTAGGGAACTGGTTGTCCAGGTTAGTTTCCTTTGTTAGTTATATTCATTGACCTGTTGAACAGACATCCGAATAGGGAACTGAATTCAGCGGTTAGTTATATTCATTAGCCTGTTGACCAGAGAAAACTAGTTGCCTTTGTTAGTCCTATTCATTAGCCTGTTGACCAGACATCCGACTAGGGAACTGGTTTCCCAGTCCTTTTCAGGAGCCTGTTAACCAGGTGATACTGGTTTAATTTGTTAGTCCCTTTCTTGAGCCACTTGACCAAATGGAATTGGCTTCCTTACTCCCTAATTGGCTTCCCTATTCATGAGACGGTTAACCAGACATCGGTCTAGAGAACGGGTTTCCTTTGTTAGTCCTATTCATGAGCCGCTTGACCAGACATCCGTCTAAGGACGGGATTCCTTTGTTAGTTAAATTCATGAAACTGTTGACCAGACAGCCATCTAGGAAACGGGTTTCCTTTGTTAGTCCTATTCATGAGACGGTTGACCAGACATCCGTCTAGGAAACGGGTTTCCATTGCTATCCCCATTCATGTTGAACAGACATTTAACTTGGGAACGGGTATCCTTTGTTAGCCCTATTCAAGAGACCGTTGACCAGACATCAGTCTAGGGAACTGGATTCCTTTGTTAGTAATATTCATGAGCCGTTTTGACCAGACATCCAACTAGGGAACTGAATTCCTTTGTTACTCCTATTCATGAGACGGTTCACCAGACATCCGTCTAGGGAACGAGATTATTTGTTAGTCCCATTCATGTACCTGTAGAACAGACATCCGTCTTGGGAACGAGTTTCCATTGTTAGACCCAATCATGAACCTGTTGAGCAGACATCCACCTAGGGAAGTGGTTTCTTTCGTTAGTCCCGTTCATGATCCATTTAACCAGACATCCCTCTAGGGATCTGGATTCCTTTGTTAGTCCTATTCATGAGCCTATTGACCAGACAACCGTCTAGGGAACTGGTTTCCTTTGTTAGTAATATTCATAACACGGTTGACATGTGCCTGTTTAGAAGACATCCGTCTTCGGAACGGGTTTTCTTTGTTTGTCCTATTCATGAGACGGTTGACCAGACATCCGTCTAAGAAATGGGTTTCTTTTGTTAAACCAATTCATGTGCCAGTTGAAAAGACATCCGTCTTGGGAACGAGTTTCCTTTGTTAGTCCCATTCGTGATTCTTTTGACCAGACGTTCACCTAGGGAAGTGGTTTCCTTCGTTAGTCCTGTTCATGAGCCTTTATCCAGACATTCCTCTAGGGATCGTGATTCCTTTGTTAGTAACATTGATGAGCCGGTCGAAAGGACATCCGTCTAGGAAACTGGATTCCTTTGTTAGTCCTATTCAAGGAGCCTGTTGACGAGAGGGATCTGGATTCCTTTTGTTAGTCCTATTCAGGAGCCTGTTGACCAGTGGGAAGTGGTTTCCTATGTTAGCCCTATTCATGAGCCTGTTGACCAGAGGGAACTGGTTTCCGTAGTTAGTCCTATTCAGGAGCCTGTTGACCAGTAGGAAGTGGTTTCCTTTGATAGTTCTATTCATGAGCATGGTGACCAGACATCCGTTTTGGGAACTGGTTTCCTGTGTTAGTCCTATTCATGATGGTTTCCTTTGTTAGTCCTATTCATGAGACGGTTGACCAGACATCCGTCTAGTTAACGAGTTGCCTTTGTTAAGCCCATTTATTAACCTGTTGACCAGACATCTCTAGAAAACTGGATTCCATTGTTAGTTCTATTCATGAGCCTGTTGACCAGAGTACAGTGGTTTCCATCGATAGTTCTATTCTTGTGCCTGGTGACCAGACGTCATTCTAGGGAACTCGTTTCCTTCGTTAGTCCTATTCATGAGCCTTTTGGCCAAAAGGAAGTGGCTTCCTTTCTTAGTCCTATACATGAGCCTGTTGACGAGATGAAAGTGGTTTCCTTTGATAGTCCTTTTCATGTGCCTGTTGGTCAAAGGGAAGGGGTTTCCTTTGTTAGTCCTATTCAGGCGCCTGCTGGCCAGGGGGAAGTGGTTTCCTTTGTTAGTCCTATTCAGGAGCCTATTGAACAGAGGGAACTGGTTTCCTTTCTTAGTCAAATTCATGAGCCTGTTGACCAGATGGAACTGGTTTCCGTTGTTAATCGTATTCATGAGCATTTTGACCAGTGGGAAGTGGTTTCCTTTCTTAGTCTAATTCATGAGCCTGTTGACGAGAAGGAAATCGTTTCCTTTCGTAGTCCAATTCATGAGGCTGTTAGCCAGAAGGAAGTGGTTTCCTTTGTTCGTCCTATTGAGGAGCCTGTTGGCCAGATGGAACTGGTTTCCGTAGTATTCATGAGCCGGTTTGCCCGTTGGAATCCGTTTCCTTTGTTAGTCTTATTCATGAGCTTGTATTAAAGAGAGAACTGGTTTCCTTTGTTAGTCGTATTCATAAGCCTGTTGACCAGTGTGAAGTGGTTTCCTTTATTAGTCCAATTCATGAGCCTGTTGACGAGAGGGAAGTGGTTTCCATTGTTAGTATTATTCATAAGCCTTTTGGCCAAAGGAATCTGGTTTCATTGTAAGACCAATTCATGAGCCTGTTGACCAGAGGGAAGTGGTTTCCTTTGTTAGTCCTATTCATGAGCCGTTTGCCCAGACATCCGTCTAGAAATTTGGATTCCTTTGTTAGTCGTATTCATGAGCATGTTGACCAGACATCCGACTAGGGAAGTGGTTTTTTTGGAAGTCCCATTCATGAGCCTGTTTACCAGAGGGAACTGGTTTCCTTTGTTAGTCTTATTCATGAGCCTGTTTACCAGAGGGAACTGGTTTCCTTTGTTAGTCTTATTCATGAGCCTGTTGACCAGAGAGAAGTGGTTTCTTCGTTAATCTTATTTATGAGGTTGTACTCCAGATGGGACTGGTTTTCTTTGTTAGTCCAATTCATGAGCATCTTGACCAGACATTCGTCTGGAGAACTTGTTTTAATTTGTTAGCCCTATTCATGAGTCTGTTGACCAGTGGGAAGTGGTTTCTTTTGTTAGTCCTATTCATGAGCCGTTTGCCCAGACATCCGTCTAGGGTACTGGATTCCTTTGTTAGTCCTATTCGTGAGACGGTTGACCAGACATCCCTCTATGGAACAGGATTCCATTGTTTATTCTATTCATAAGCCTGTTAACCAGAATGCAGTGGTTTCCATCGATAGTTCTATTCGTGAGCCTGGTGACCAGACTTCCGTCTAGGGAACTCGTTTTCTTTGTTAGTCTTATTCAGGAGCCTGTTGACAGGAGGTAACTGGTTTCCTTTGTTATTCCAATTCATGAGCACCTTGACCAGACATTCCGCTTGGGATCTGGTTTTTTTTTGGTAGTCCTATTCATGTACCTATTGACCAGAGTGAATTGATTTCCTTTGTTAGTTCTTGTCATAAGGATGTTGACCAGAAAGAAGTGGTTTCCTTTGTTAGTCCTAATCATGAGCCGTTTACCAAGACATCCGTCTAGAAATTTGGATTCCTTTGTTAGACCTATTCATGAGCCAGTTGACCAGACATCCGACTAGGGAACTGGTTTTCATTGTTAGTCTTATTCATGAGCCTGCTGAACAGAGGGAAGTGGTTTTTTCGTCATCTTATTTATGGGCTTGTACTCCAGAGGGAACTGGTTTCCTTTGTTAGCCCTATTCATGAGCATCTTGACCATTCGTCTTGGGAACTGGTTTTAATTTGTTAGTCCTAATAATCGGCCTGTCGACGAGAGGGAATTTGTTTCCTTTGTTAATACTATTCATGAGCCTGTTGAACAGAGAGAAGTGGTTCCTTTGTTAGTCCTAATCATGAGCCTGTTGACCAGAGGGAACTGGTTTCCTTTGTTGTCCTATTCATGATCCTGTTGACCAGAGGGATGTGTTTTACATTGTTAGTTCTGTTCATAAGCCTGTTGACCAGACATCCGTCTAGGGAACTGGTTTCCTTTGTTAGTCCTATTCATGTGCCTATTGACCAAACATCCTACTATGGAACTGTGTTTCCCTAGCTACACCTGGGCTTACTAAAATGTCTTCGGATTCTTGCGAGATTTTTTAACTAGAGTTTCTTATTCATCGGCGAAGTAAGACTAATTCCTTGGCAATTAAACTAATTTTGCTAAAGTCGTCTGCTCTCTGCAGGACGCTAAGGGCGATGTAACTTTTGTGTATTTTTAAGGTAAAAAAATGCCGAAGAACACGACGTGCATTAATGCCCGTGACGCGACCGGGTGACAAGTTGTGTAGCCATCACTTGAAGGACGGAGCGAAGAAGAACACGACATGCATTAATGCCCGTGACGCGACCGGGTGACAAGTTGTGTAGCAATTACTTGAAGGACAGCGCGAAGAAGAACACGACGTGCATTAATGCCCGTGACGCGACCGGGTGACAAGTTGTGTAGCAATCACTTGAAGGACGGAGCGAAGAAGAACACGACGTGCATTAATGCCCGTGACGCGACCGGGTGACAAGTTGTGTAGCAATCACTTGAAGGACAGCGCGAAGAAGAACACGACGTGCATTAATGCCCGTGACGCGACCGGGTGACAAGTTGTGTAGCAATCACTTGAAGGACGGCGCGAAGAAGAACACGACGTGCATTAATGCCCGTGACGCGACCGGGTGACAAGTTGTGTAGCAATCTCTTAAAAGACGGCGCGAAGAAGAACGCGACGTGCATTAATGCCCGTGACGCGACCGGGTGACACGTTGTGTAGCAATCACTTGAAGGACGGCGCGAAGAAGAATACGGAGTGCATTAATGCCCGTGACGCGACCGGGTGACAAGTTGTGTAGCAATCACTTGAAGGATGGCGCGAAGAAGAACACGACGTGCATTAATCCCCGTGACGCGACCGGGTGACAAGTTGTGTAGCAATCAATTGAAGGACGGCGCGAAGAAGAACACGACGTGCATTAATCCCCGTGACGCGACCGGGTGACAAGTTGTGTAGCAATCACTTGAAGGACGACGCGAAGAAGAACACGACGTGCATTATGCCCGTGACGCGACCGGGTGACAAGTTGTGTAGCAATCTCTTAAAGGACGGCGCGAAGAAGAACACGACGTGCATTAATCCCCGTGACGCGACCGGGTGACAAGTTGTGTAGCAATCACTTGAAGGACGGCGCGAAGAAGAACACGACGTGCATTAATGCCCGTGACGCGACCGGGTGACACGTTGTGTAGCAATCACTTGAAGGACGGCGCGAGAAGAACACGACGTGCATTAATCCCAGTAGCGCGACCGGGTGACAAGTTGTGTAGCAATCACTTGAAGGACAGCGCCAAGAAGTACACGACGTGCATTAATGCCCGTGACGCGACCGGGTGACACGTTGTGTAGCAATCACTTGAAGGACGGCGCGAAGAAGAACACGACATGCATTAATGCCCGTGACGCGACCGGGTGACAAGTTGTGTAGCAATCACTTGAAGGACAGCGCGAAGAAGAACACGACGTGCATTAATGCCCGTGACGCGACCGGGTGACAAGTTGTGTAGAAATCACTTGAGGACGGCGCGAAGAAGAACACGACGTGCATTAATGCCCGTGACGCGACCGGGTGACAAGTTGTGTAGCAATCACTTGAAGGACAGCGCGAAGAAGAACACGACGTGCATTAACGCCCGTGACGCGACCGGGTGACAAGTTGTGTAGCAATCACTTGAAGGACGGAGCGAAGAAGAACACGACGTGCATTAATGCCCGTGACGCGACCGGGTGACAAGTTCTGTAGCCATCACTTGAAGGACGGAGCGAAGAAGAACACGACATGCATTAATGCCCGTGACGCGACCGGGTGACAAGTTGTGTAGCAATCACTTGAAGGACAGCGCGAAGAAGAACACGACGTGCATTAATGCCCGTGACGCGACCGGGTGACAAGTTGTGTAGCAATCACTTGAAGGACAGCGCGAAGAAGAACACGACGTGCATTAATGCCCGTGACGCGACCGGGTGACAAGTTGTGTAGCAATCACTTGAAGGACGGAGCGAAGAAGAACACGACGTGCATTAATGCCCGTGACGCGACCGGGTGACAAGTTGTGTAGCAATCACTTGAAGGACAGCGCGAAGAAGAACACGACGTGCATTAATGCCCGTGACGCGACCGGGTGACAAGTTGTGTAGCAATCACTTGAAGGACGGCGCGAAGAAGAACACGACGTGCATTAATGCCCGTGACGCGACCGGGTGACAAGTTGTGTAGCAATCTCTTGAAAGACGGCGCGAAGAAGAACGCGACGTGCATTAATGCCCGTGACGCGACCGGGTGACACGTTGTGTAGCAATCACTTGAAGGACGGAGCGAAGAAGAACACGACATGCATTAATGCCCGTGACGCGACCGGGTGACAAGTTGTGTAGCAATCACTTGAAGGACAGCGCGAAGAAGAACACGACGTGCATTAATGCCCGTGACGCGACCGGGTGACAAGTTGTGTAGCAATCACTTGAAGGACGGAGCGAAGAAGAACACGACGTGCATTAATGCCCGTGACGCGACCGGGTGACAAGTTGTGTAGCAATCACTTGAAGGACAGCGCGAAGAAGAACACGACGTGCATTAATGCCCGTGACGCGACCGGGTGACAAGTTGTGTAGCAATCACTTGAAGGACGGCGCGAAGAAGAACACGACGTGCATTAATGCCCGTGACGCGACCGGGTGACAAGTTGTGTAGCAATCACTTGAAGGACGGCGCGAAGAAGAACACGACGTGCATTAATCCCCGTGACGCGACCGGGTGACAAGTTGTGTAGCAATCAATTGAAGGACGGCGCGAAGAAGAACACGACGTGCATTAATCCCCGTGACGCGACCGGGTGACAAGTTGTGTAGCAATCACTTGAAGGACGACGCGAAGAAGAACACGACGTGCATTATGCCCGTGACGCGACCGGGTGACAAGTTGTGTAGCAATCTCTTAAAGGACGGCGCGAAGAAGAACACGACGTGCATTAATCCCCGTGACGCGACCGGGTGACAAGTTGTGTAGCAATCACTTGAAGGACGGCGCGAAGAAGAACACGACGTGCATTAATGCCCGTGACGCGACCGGGTGACACGTTGTGTAGCAATCACTTGAAGGACGGCGCGAGAAGAACACGACGTGCATTAATGCCCGTGACGCGACCGGGTGACAAGTTGTGTAGCAATCACTTGAAGGACAGCGCGAAGAAGAATACGACGTGCATTAATGCCCTTGACGCGACCGGGTGACAAGTTGTGTAGAAATCACTTGAGGACGGCGCGAAGAAGAAAACGACGTGCATTAATCCCCGTGACGCGACCGGGTGACAAGTTGTGTAGTAATCACTTGAAGGAGGGCGCGTAGAAGAACACGACGTGCATTAATGCCCGTGACGCGACCGGGTGACAAGTTGTGTAGCAATCTCTTGAAGGACGGCGCGAAGAAGAACACGACGTGCATTAATCCCCGTGACGCGACCGGGTGACAAGTTGTGTAGCAATCACTTGAAGGACGGCGCGAAGAAGATCACGACGTGCATTAATGCCCGTGACGCGACCGGGTGACAAGTTGTGTAGAAATCACTTGAGGACGGCGCGAAGAAGAACACGACGTGCATTAATGCCCGTTACGCGACCGGGTGACAAGTTGTGTAGCAATCACTCTAAGGGCAGCGTGAAGAAGAACACGACGTCCATTAATGCCCGTGACGCGGCCGGGTGACAAGTTGTGTAGAAATCACTTGAGGACGGCGCGAAGAAGAACACGACGTGCATTAATGCCCGTGACGCGACCGGGTGACAAGTTGTGTAGCAATCACTTGAAGGACAGCGCGAAGAAGAACACGACGTGAATTAATGCCCGTGACGCGACCGGGTGACAAGTTGTGTAGCAATCACTTGAAGGACAGCGCGAAGAAGAACACGACGTGCATTAATGCCCGTGACGCGACCGGGTGACAAGTTGTGTAGCAATCACTTGAAGGACGGCGCGA
Organism: Prosapia bicincta; assembly: GCA_036971475.1. NCBI lineage: Eukaryota > Metazoa > Arthropoda > Insecta > Hemiptera > Cercopidae > Prosapia > Prosapia bicincta. The sequence continues at coordinate 231,066,343 of JBAIZL010000002.1, read as the reverse complement.
AGAAGAACACGACATGCATTAATGCCCGTGACGCGACCGGGTGACAAGTTGTGTAGCAATCACTTGAAGGACAGCGCGAAGAAGAATACGACGTGCATTAATGCCCTTGACGCGACCGGGTGACAAGTTGTGTAGAAATCACTTGAGGACGGCGCGAAGAAGAAAACGACGTGCATTAATGCCCGTGACACGACCGGGTGA
>JBAIZL010000002.1:231036142-231061142 GCA_036971475.1 Prosapia bicincta | reverse complement strand
TGAATATCCGCCCTCTTATTTACATATCGGCTTGATTTTGGACTGTATATTTTGCCCATAAAAATAGCTAACACTCATATTTATCCTGGGGGAAAAGTAAAATGAGTAAAAAGTATAGGTTTCTAGGTTTTTGTCTCACACGCCATACGTTTTTGTTCCGACTGTTTACATACTATAGCTCATTATGCTCTTGCAAAGCTGAACTGTTACAGTTTTGTTTTACTTCGGGATATACGTCATTATTCGTCTCTGAAGCGGTAGCGCAGACTTCCTTTCTTAGAAGGTTATTGGCAATCTCGGGGAAATGACAGCTAATTGAAACTCTCAATGCAGAATTCTTCACCATCCCAGCGTTTAATATGAGAAGAAAGTTAAAATACAAATTGATTAAGACCTGTCCTTATTTATATTTGATTCAAACTTGTACAAGAATGAATTATTTCAAATTTATTTACATGTACAGTGACTGACTTGAAAAATATTAAAGTTTGAAGGCAAACTTTAGTGTTTAATTTTAATAAAATACAATTCTACCAAAAATACTATACGATACGTCTTTAAAAGTTCTTTCAACTTGTCATCCTCGGTTACCGCAATTCTCCCATGGAGATAAATGATGAACAATTTAGGCGTTTATCGGGGGGTTATTTTTGCAATTCGACGGCATAACCAAACGAAGTTACGCACATTGAAGTCTTTTACAAGAACTTTTAAGCATATTATTACCAGCCCTCAGTTCACTGGAACTCGTTACTGCCTTCATATTATATTATTTCCTTACAAGATATTCATACTATTACAAAATTTTCTATAAAACTACCTAATCTCTTTACAATTATTATACGTTTTTAAATTATACTAATACTGGGACCTGACAGTGATAAAAATTGTTTCGTTGTCCCTCGGCTACATCGTTGCCAAGTCGTTCAGTGTTCTATCGCTAACATAATTCTGCATGACTCTCATTAAATATTTATGTATTCTTTTTAATAACGTATCAGATAATTATTATCGAGAAATAAATTATTTAAGGCGTATAACATATTACCAACATACATTTTGGCAAACTACGAACGTCAAATGTAAGAAGTACAGCACAATTATACCATTTTCTTCAGATACGCACAAGAATTTTAAACGTACAAGTTAAAATATTATCCTATTTCTCAGCAAAGCAAGCATCCGTAAAACATTACTATTCTCAATATAATTGTCTAAACGCTGTTAGACGAACTAATAAACAACATATTATAAATAACTGAAAAACTCTTGACTTTAGTAATTCGCCTAATTCTAGGCAAAGCAGGCATCCGTAAACCATTACTATTCTTGATATAATTGTCTGAATATAATGTCTGTGTAAAGTACAACGCTGTTAGACGAAATAATAAACAGCATATTATAAATAACTGAAAAACTCTTGACTTTAGTAATTCGACTAGTTCTAGGCAAAGCAGACATCCGTAAACAATTACTATTCTTGATATAATTGTCTGAATATAATGTCTGTGACAAGTACAACGCTGTTAGACGAAATAACAAACAGCATATTATAAATAACTCAAAAACTCTTGACTTTAGTAATTCGCCTAATTCTAGGCAAAGCAGGCATCCGTAAACCATTACTATTCTTGATATAATTGTCTGAATATAATGTCTGTGTAAAGTACAACGCTGTTAGACGAAATAATAAACAGCATATTATAAATAACTGAAAAACTCTTTACTTTAGTAATTCGACTAGTTCTAGGCAAAGCAGACATCTGTAAACCATTACTATTCTTGATATAATTGTCTGAATATAATGTCTGTGTAAAGTACAACGCTGTTAGACGAAATAATAAACAGCATATTATAAATAACTGAAAAACTATTGACTTTAGTAATTCGCCTAGTTCTAGGCAAAGCAGGCATCCGTAAACCATTACTATTCTTGATATAATTGTCTGAATATAATGTCTGTGTAAAGTACAAGGCTGTTAGACGAACTAATAAACAACATATTATAAATAACTGAAAAACCCTTGACTTTAGTAATTCTCGTTAAAGCAGGCATCTGTAAAACATTACTGCTCTTGATATAATTGTCTGAATATAATGTCTGTGTAAAGTACAAGGCTGTTAGACGAACTAATAAACAACATATTATAAATAACTGAAAACCCCTTGACTTTAGTAATTCTCGTTAAAGCAGGCATCTGTAAAACATTACTGCTCTTGATATAATTGTCTGAATATAATGTCTGTGTAAAGTACAAGGCTGTTAGACGAACTAATAAACAACATATTATAAATAACTGAAAAACCCTTGACTTTAGTAATTCTCGTTAAAGCAGGAATCTGTAAAACATTACTATTCTTGATATAATTGTCTGAATATAATGTCTGTGACAAGTAGAACGCTGTTAGACGAACTAATAAACAACATATTATAAATAACTGAAAAACCCTTGACTTTAGTAATTCTCGGTAAAGCAGGAATCCGTAAAACATTACTGTTCTTGATATAATTGTCTGAATATAATGTCTGTGTAAAGTACAACGCTGTTAGATGTACTAATAAACAACATTTTACTAATGACCGAAAAATCCTTGACTTTAGTAATTCGCCTAATTCTCGGCAAAGCAAGCATCCGTAACACATTACTATTTTGAATATATTTGTCTGAATATATTCTGTGTGTCTAGTACAACGCTCTTAGACGAAGTAATAAACATTTTATAAATGGCCGAAAATCCCTTGTCTTAAGTTATTCTCCTGATTCTCGGCAAAGCAGGCATGCGTAACATATTACTGCCTTGTAAATTGATGGTAAAAACGTACATATGACCCGTACCGACTTTGTAGTCATTAAACGTAGCTTGCAGCCGTGACACAATTTGTTTATTACAACTAAAGTCTACATACTGAATTTCATTACATTGGCAATTGTGTATTACGTGATAATTAGTATTATCTAATATATAAAAACTAATTGACTAACAACGAGAAGCTAAGTATTTAAAATTTAATAATAATTTTACAAAACCACCCATTCAATACTCAACAATGATAAAATTTGATCAAACCGTCCAACAAATTTCAACTCTCATATTAGCAAATAACAACCTCATGGTAGTGTTTACATCCAATCTGGCCTTATTTTTGGAAGATTATACTTAGGTAGCTCAGAAAAGATCAAACTTTAGTTACTCTTACAGTGACTTTTCGTATTGCTCCCGTTAGGGCTGGTGACCAGTGTAGGTCACACAGAAAAGTCCAGATCTCTTACATGCTGGTGCTATGAGTCTTTTCCCCTGGGAAGGCCGGTGACCAGTGTAGGTCTCACAGTAAAGTCCATGAGCTATCACTTGGTTTTGATAGGTGTCTTGTAATAAATCTCCCATACACTAAGTGTATTTCTGTCTCAGATATCTGGTCATCAGGGTGTGGCTGTCTGAGAATTGGTCTCAGAAGATATTAGGATGTCTCAGCGTCTAGTTGTCAGTGTGATATACAGTTTGAGATACCGAGCTATCTTGCTGTCTGAATGCTTCACTATCTGAATGTATTGCTAACTGAGTGTCTGTCAGAAATATCTGTCTGAGTGTCTGTTAGAAATATTTAGATGTCTGAATATCTGGTTGTCTGAGCGTTTTACAATTTGAGACACAGGGCAGATTGAGTGTCTGGCTGTCTGAAATATTTGCCTTTCAGAGATATCTAGCTATCTGGGAACCTAAAGGTCTGAATGTTTAGCTGTCTGAAAAATATAACTACCTGAGTTACCTAGTTTTCTGAATGCCTGGCTGTCTACGATATCTTTGAAGCAATAAGAGTCAACTTTATTAAAAACTTGAATACAGGAAAGAAGAACATTTTCTCTATAAATCTGTGTATTGAATGTGTAATTATTTGTATTTTAAAATGTCTCATCAACCCTACTGAATTATCTGTGCAAATTAATGTAACTTACAATTTCTGTTATAGGTGTGTTTCTCGCACTCTTGATATTTCTCAGCATCTCTGGCAACATTCTAGTATGTGTTGCCATCTACACAGACAGAGGTCTGAGAAGAATTGGGAATCTCTTTCTTGCTTCCTTAGCTATAGCCGACCTATTTGTCGCTGCGTTTGTAATGACCTTCGCGTTGGTCAACGATCTTCTCGGCTATTGGATATTTGGTTCATGGTTCTGTGACACATGGATAGCTTTTGACGTTATGGGGTCTACGGCTTCAATTCTCAACTTATGTGCTATCTCGTTAGACAGATATATACATATCAAGGATCCGTTAAGGTAAACGAACTCTCTATGCTCTTAGTAGTTGGTTGGTTAATGCATGTGTATAACAAAAACCTTTGTACTGCCCTCTGAAGAAAGTCCTATACCACGCTACAGAGAACTTGGCCTCCATAGAGATAGATCCCACACACATACACATGCAAACACACACACACACACACACACACACACCACACACACCACCCACACCACACACATACACACTCAAACACACACACACACCACACACATACACACTCAAACACACACACACACACACACACACACACACACACAAACACACACACACACAATCAAACACACACACAATTACACAGACACCTACCCATTTACAGACAGACAAACACACACACACACTCAAACTTAATTTACTAGTTATTATATCCACGACACCGGTTTAGCAGACTGTTTAAATGATGATAAGTTCAGTAAGGCGTACATTTTTGTAGCTTGTTTAACATATTTTACAAGCCTAAACAATAAACGTAATATGTACGTTATAGAAAAGCAGTAATCGACTTTCCAATTTTTTCAAACATTTCCGTATCCAACACCGACTTCGATCTGTTGTGACTTGGTTGTCATAGAACCTTATAAAATCAACGCCCATCATGAATTTTTATATCTTGTTAAGGTTGAAAAGCTTGTCTACTAAAATTACTGACTTCCCACTAAAGTAGAAGTCGGCAATGTAAAACAGCAGAGATTATAAGAGGTTATAATGAGAACTTTGTCGCTATTACCTCTGTGGACGACGCACTTCAGAGTTGTATGAGACAAGGTTTTTAGTGGACTGCATTCATGGAATACTCTCTACTATACAATTGCACTACAAATTTGCAGTATAACCACTCAACATATTGTACTTAGAAGTCAATAGTATGAATAGTTGTGAATAATTTATAAATCTTTTTCGAACATGCATGCATAAAATAATAAAATTACAGTAAAATACAAGTTGTTTATGTGTGTGATACTATACAATAGTATACATGTTATGAAATCAAATTACATTATGATCATGTCGTCTAATATCATCTTGCGTAAATAGATAATAAATGCCTATCCTGAAGCTATGCATGTAGTTTATTCTTCCAGAAAAGCCTTTCATAGTTGTTCGCTTCGTAGTGTAAACACTTTACTTGTACTCTAACTTTTAAAATGACGGTAATTTCACAATTACAGAACTAGGTAGTTTTATTTGTAAAGAAAATCAATTAAATATATTAAATAACTCATTTTAATTAAAAGTACAAATACAATTTCTGAGAAAATTAATAACAATACAAAAATATAAACTGAATTGTTAGTATAACTAAAATAGTGGTCAGGTTAATTTCTAGAAAGATTTGCTCAGAATTTAAAAACTTAAAATAATTAATAATGCTTTTGTATAATAAGTTTTAAAATGCCTTTAAGCCAACTTTAGGAATAAAAAAAAATACTATTTAAGAGTTTGAATACAGATTTTAAAAGTTTTAGTTTTTATGTTGTAAACCTAGGTTATGATTTTATGTTAACAAAACTAGTTTTATTAGAAAGTCATATCATTCACAAGTTACACAGGTGACTACAGTGTACTCGTCTGTATAGAGTAGAGATAACAAAGACCACAATACTGTTTAAAAATATGTGTTAACAATGTGTTTTAAACAATACATCACTAAAATGGCGTCATCAAATATTTGTACACTGTTTGAGTAGCTGTCTGATACCTTTTTGGAGTGAATTCAACTAGCCTAGCCTTTTATTGAACCTGACAATACGTGGCCCTACGCATGTACCTCATGTCAATCACTCCAATTTCTGAGGGAAATATTTCTTGAAAATCATTCCCTGAACAGTAATCACGTTTGCTGACTTCATTTTACTGTGAGAAAATAAATAATTATATAATTTCAAGAGGTTTGGTAAAACTGGTAACGGTTTCTTGGAATCATAATTACTTTTTCAGGGTCTGATTTACAAGGAAGCGACTAGTACTTGTCTAGAGTGTAGAATGTTGAGGGACGAGTTTTGAAAGAGAAATATACTTTTTTGATGTAATGTTTTTTAATTGCATTTTATATTCTGGTTCTACTACTATATACGCATCTACTCAATAATGTATTGTAATTTAACAGATAATTTACTATTATTTGTGATAGGTTATTTTAAAATAGATGTAATTAATTCTAAGGTTATATCGTATAATGAAATACAGAAAATAACAATAAAAAATGATAGTGATTTTTTTACCTGTTGGCAGTGTACGAAGTTCTTGTTGATATCAATATACGACTATACCAATGACGAAAAACTTCAAAATTTATTACAAAATATATTGTTGTTAATAAAATGTACGTAAATAAATATATATTTAAATATTTAACAATAAAAACATTAACTACAAAATGGTATATATATATCAAAATACAAGAAAAATATTGAATATATAAACCCAAACTTTTCATTGAGTACCAACATCATCAGGAATTTATAATTTCTTGTACTCGTATTTCCATTATTACACGAGAATACATATTTTGTTATATATATATATATATATATATATATATATATATATATATATATATATATGGTTATTTTGTATGGTTATTTTTGATGGCGTGTGTAGCTAAGTTTGAATTCTAAGGTCCACCTTAAAGCATACATCAAAGCAAACACAATTAAAATTTAACCACACCTTCAAACCCTTTGAAATTTAACACGGTGTGGTGTAATTGTGTTTTTTATTAAATAAATCTCTATAACTGAGGTATAGAGAAGCTAAGAGAAGTTAATGACATTCTTTTTCAAGTCGACAAGTACAAATATGTCATCATTTGAGACTTTTCGATGCCTCAATTGATTGATTTTAAACAATACAAAATGCAAAGAACGATAGAGATAAAAGCAAAAAGGTAAAGGATATTGTAGAGGAAAAACCTACAGACGGTGGGAAGGGAGCAATCCTCAATCAGTGCCTAGTTGGCTTCCAAATGTAAATTCGAACTATATAAACATATTTCATTCTGATACACAGTTAAGCTCTGTGCTTTGTGTTGCATATGTTTACAAAAATGTTCTTTTTTTGTTTAGGTACAGCAGATGGGTCACAAGGCGTATCGCAGTTGGCAGCATTGCCGCCGTCTGGCTTCTAGCAGCTTTGATCTCCTTCGTCCCCATTTCGATGGGTATCCATCGTCCTGAACAACCGCTAATTTACCAAGACGGTGACATGGCCTATGCAACCTGCGCCCTCGAATTGACTCCAACCTACGCTATCGTGTCTTCTTGCGTCAGTTTTTACTGCCCATGTGTTATCATGGTGGGCATTTATTGCCAGCTGTACTGCTACGCTCAGAAACATGTACAGAACATTAGGGCTGTAACGAAGCCATTAACGTCTCCTCCGGTTCCGACAGTACACCACCATGCTTCCACTCCTTATCACGTATCCGACCACAAAGCCGCCATTACAGTTGGTGTTATCATGGGGACGTTTCTATTATGTTGGGTTCCATTCTTCTGTGTTAATATTATAGCCGCTTTCTGCAAGACCTGTATCCCCGGAATGGCTTTCAAGATACTAACGTGGCTCGGATATTCCAATTCTGCATTCAACCCGATTATATACTCTATCTTTAACACGGAGTTTCGAGACGCTTTCCGGCGGATACTCACCCCCCACTCCACGCCGTTTTGTTGCACCAGGTATCCCAACGTCACGGTTAAACTTAGCGACGGAATGTCGAAAAAATGTGATTCCACGATAAAGACCAAGCACAATAGCCGTAGAGAGTTCAACAGCATATCGCCGAGGTCTTCCGTCGGGTCCCTCAGGGAAACGCGAGTTAATTCTACAGATAAAGTGGTCCTGGAAGAAGAAACCTGTGCCATCTGACCAATGCCGAAGTTCACGAAAGAGGAGCTTGTGTGAAATAGTTTTAAAATAAGATAAAAGTAAAGAAAGTTTTGTATGAGTGAATTTTATATTCAGTATCAACTTTCTTCTAAACTACACAAAATTATTTTTGAATATTTAAACAAAATATTAGTTAAATAAGGTTTCATGGTAAAATAAAAAAATATGGGTATTTTACTTCGGAACGATCTATATTTACAATAGACCATGTATATAGTAATTATATTTTGTATTGAAATTCAAATGTGAGTTTGTCTACACATTCTTCTAATTGTATTATAAGAAGAAGTTTCAACTTTTATTTTACGTTAAAGCTCATTTCGTTGTACCATACAAAAACTTTTGAATGCTGCTTTACATCAAAATGCGTTGTTTATATAAATATAAATATGTACATGATTTTACACTATAAGAAAAACTTTAAAAACTCTTGTGATAAAATTGAAAAACATATCGCATTTTCTTTAGCTATTTCAATTTTGAGTTTATGAATTTTCAACCTCGTTTATTTATAATCACTATTTTTTAGATTGAAACCTTGCTTTGACCATTGGCGAAGTGATATTAATTTCTTGCGTTTATCAATAGTACTGTGCATTTTAATACTTTGATATATAAAATCAGATTGTTTAATATCAGTTAGAAACTACAAACAACTTTAAATAACCCAGCATGTATCTTAAATTATTTAATAATGCGCTAATCTAGTGTGAGTGACTCCTGAGGAGGAATATTATAAACCCCCAACTTCAGCATCGGCTAGCTATCACGCGATCTAGTGTGGAAGTAGTATTATCAACTGACAAACTTGATCTCAGTTTTGCTAAAACTTACTCCTAATGGGCCTCTCACTTTCAAGTGACTTATGTAGTGCAAATGCAAAACCAGTTCAGTAAATAAATGAAGATGCTATAAAAAGGGAACTGAAATGACGTAGAATAAAAAAGTATTTTAAGCAATCATATTTCATTTCGGCGTAATATTGTATTTATTAAAATATAAGTTTATTCAGTTCAACATAACTGATTTTAACTACCAGTTAATCAAAGTCAAGGCGTACAAAACTTTTGTGATGAGTAAACTGAGACCGAATTTTAATAAGAGAGGAGTTATCTTATACAGATGTCATTTTTGAAGCAATGTCTGTTTCTAATAACCAAAGTACTTTGTCTTAGAGACAGTTTTTTAAAGACAAATTCTGTTGCTTTTGTCTTTGTAATATGTATTTCGAGGTGAATCACATATCCAGGGGACTTGAGTTAATGGTTTACAACAAGCTTTCAACCAAAAAAATAGTAACTTATAAACATACCTCAAGACGAACAATGGAATATTTTTTTAAAAAACCGTCATCTTTTGTAATTTTGCATCTAAACCTTAATTCTATCACCCTACGTCCTAACTTAAATAATTTTCTTTCTACTAATGAAGTTGTAAAATATTATATCTGTTTTTAGACAATCATTGTCCATATCTTTGTAAATAGTGAACTTGGTGATTTTAAATTATGGTTTAGCAAAGATGTAATATACTTTACTTGTGAAGTGCTCACATTCAATATGAATTGAAAGCAATACAAGAGGAAAAATGCATTATATAAATTTATTTGAATAATTTCTAAGGTAACTTTAGGTGCATTAAGTATATTAAATTTTAAAAGTAATAAGATACCATTAAAACTTATAGCTAACAAAAGAACATTACTGACTTTTATTAAAGTTGGCAAATGAAATAAAGCTTTACATATTTTTAAGATATTTTAAATTTAATGTATTTGTTGGTTTGTTTTCATAAAGTGCTTCAGTTTGTGGACTTATTTTTATATGTTTGTAAGCAAACTCTATTATCCTTTATTTGTATACAGTTTTGTTTAAACTATTGCACAACCTACAGTGTGATACATATCTAAAAGAACTTCATTTCTCTGTCAGAAGGTCTATATGGTGCTGTAGGTCGTGAAGGGCCTAACCTCTCACTCTTTCCCTTGCGATACTACCTTAATTGAAGAACCTAGCCTCTTTTAGAGGGACCTGAACGGTTGTACATTCCCTAAAGAACCTGGTCTCTCTTACAACGACCTAAAATGAGCTACATATCTAAAAGAACCTGATTTCTCTGACAGAAGGTCTATATGGTGCTGTAGGTCGTGAAGGGCCTAACCTCTCACTCTTTCCCTTGCGATACTACCTTAATTGAAGGACCTAGCCTCTTTTAGAGGGACCTGAACGGTTATACATTCCCTAAAGAACCTGGTCTCTCTTACAACGACCTAAAATGAGCTACATATCTAAAAGAACCTGATTTCTCTGACAGAAGGTCTATATGGCGCTGTAGTCTTGAAGGGAATAACCTCTCACTCTTTCCCTTGCGATACTACCTTAATTGAAGGAACTAACTTCTTTTAAAGGCCCCTGAATGGGTTGACATTTCTTAAAGAACCTGGTCTCTCTTACAATATGCTACATAACTAAATGAACCTAAAATGCTCAACCAAGTCATGTACCTTATTATCGTCTTCTCTTCTGAGTTTTCAGAAACTTATTTTTGAAGCCATTATTTCCTTTGTTACAGGGTCATCCAGCTCATTTGGTTTTCTCATTATGTTTTGTAATATTTCTTCTGGTTTTGATACTTTAGAAGACACTGTTATACCTTTTCTTTTATAAGGCAGACAACAAATGAAAGAGATTTTCATCGATACTGTTTCCCTACAAACAACTGTTAATATTAGCCAACAATACAAATATGAACAGTTGAGGACAGAAAACCCTGCGCACATTTTCGTTATTCAAAGAAGTAACAACTAATAACTCCCTACATAATTAATTAATATAGCAGTCGGAACCAATAAACAGACGGCAATACTGTAATGTTTTTTTTTCATAATTGATTAGCTATATTATGTTTTAGGTACAAATAAACTGATAAATTGAGAAAACCGACTGGTTGTAAGGTGGAGTACCGTGTCCTAGAACATTGCATCTTCAAAGATAACTCAAGTAATGCCATAAATTGCGGGAGATGTAGATTTTTATAAATTGTTTTCCTACCGAGTTATCCAGACGACCCATATTGTATACACTCAGAAATACAAGAAATAACTGTACAAAAATAGAACGCATTTGTCCCTAATGTGTTTGGCTTTATAACTGGATAAAAGAATATACTGAATGTAGTGCTAAGAAACTTATTGTGTTACAGTCAATAAACGGGCCGCAATACGTATACAGTGACTTTGTTGTAACTTCACAGTCAAGTTATTTTTACAAATATAAATTTAGTTTTTGAATTTTACAGTTACAATATATAACCGTATAAAAGATAAAGTTTATTTTTTAATACTGTTAATAAATTAATGACTTTATTTCTTTTTATTTATATCTGAATACAATTAAATTAATAATATGTAAATTATTGCTATAACAACAAATTACTTTAAACCTATAGTATTACATAATATTTTAGTTACTTTTGTTTTTTTTAAGAAGCTCTTTAAGTATTCATATTTACTCTTTGTCTGCCATTATTATTATTTATAAATAAAAATTCATCATTTTTTTAACATATTAGAAAAGACACTAAATTGAATCAGTATATTTAATTACTCTTTTTACCCTCTGAACTGGGAATATATTTCCTTCTAGGGCAAAACTATGTTAAAGGTATTTTTCTGCGCTTGAAAAATCTCAAAATTTTAATTACTTTCATTCAATTTCATGTAACATATGAGAACATTGAGAGTAAATTTAAAGTTTTATGTAACATCAAATGTGTTTTAATGTAGTAAAACAAAGAAGTGTGTGTGTGTGTGTGTGTGTGTGTGTGTGTGTGTGTGTGTGTGTGTGTGTGTGTGTGTGTGTGTGTGTGTGTGTGTGTGTGTGTGTGTGTGTGTGTGTGTGTGTGTGTGTGTGTGTGTGTGTGTGTGTGTTAGTGTGTTTAGGGGTTGCATGTGGTTATATGGAAATTAAAGTCATCGCCTAAATTATGAACCGAAAGAAGTAGAGTAAAATTCCTAGCCCTCGAACCCTCCAGAATCTAAAAATATCGGGCGTCGAGATCTAGATAAAAACGCCCATAAAGTTTAAGGAAGTCGACCTAAAAATAGGGGAAGAAAATACCCCGAGGGTACTTCACACGATACTGTAAAATATCTAAAAAGTGAATTATGTGTATAAGAGATTTGTTTAATGTTTCAATAAATTACTTCCTATGTTAATAGACTGAGATGCCACGAAGTGAGATTATAGGAGAATATTAAATTTACAAAATAGTGATTAATTGTTTCACATATTATTAAACGAAACAATTTCAATTTATACAGCGTTACTCAATTTAATCTAATACACGACACTATACTAAGGCATCACCTGGAATTTAAGTTTAAATAACTCTTGCAATATTTAGCATGCTGCTAGACACGTACTCCCAAGCATTAATTTCTATAATATATTTTACCTTCAATTTTGTCTTACAATTGAAGGCATAACGCTGAATACTTCAAGCTCTAACGGTAGTTACCTTATATTCAGCCCTGTAAAAAGATAAAGAAAAAATACACAAAATTGTTTGTGTATTTCCAAAAGCAGATTCATGTAGAAGATATACTAGTAAAAAGTCGTAAAGCTTAGGTGAATAGGCAAGTAAAATGAACTTATATACTTTAGTTCTAATGTAATCTGAAATCATTAAAACAATCCTATTCGAAGAGAAAATGTTGTAACTATCACATAGTCACTCTGGTTGGGACAGAAATAATAGCCTCATTAGGGAAGTTTAAAACGATACCAAGTACAACTGATTTTTTTTTCTAATTATGAGCACACAAATCTCCGTTCATGATTACGCAATATTAAAGGGTAACTGAAAGGTCAGAGAAATCCAAGATGGTGTCTAGACTGACGAACGTCACAGGGACCCAATCTAAACACGCAGGGAAATATCACATCCAGGAACATTGTTAATGCGAGTCATTGACAGGCTGTGAAGCGTTAGCTTAATGATGCTACACGATCTAAACACGCAGGGAAATATCACATCCAGGAACATTGTCAATGCGAGTCATTGACAGGCTGTGAAGCGTTAGCTTAATGATGCTACACGATCTAAACACGCAGGGGAATATCACATCCAGGAACATTGTCAATGCGAGTCATTGACAGGCTGTGAAGCGTTAGCTTAATGATGCTACACGATCTAAACTCGAAGGGAAATATCACATCCAGGAACATTGTCAATGCGAGTCATTGACAGGCTGTGAAGCGTTAGCCTAATGATGCTACACGATCTAAACACGCAGGGAAATATCACATCCAGGAACATTGTCAATGCCAGTCATTGACAAGCTGTAAAGCGTTAGCTTAGTGATGCTACACGATCTAAACTCGCTGGGAAATATCACATCCAGGAACATAGTCAATGCGAGTCATTGACAGGCTGTGAAGCGTTAGCTTAGTGATGCTTCACGATCTATACACGCAGGAAAATATCACATCCAGGAACATTGTTAATGCGAGTCATTGACAGGCTGTAAAGCGTTAGCTTAATGATGCTACACGATCTAAACACGCAGGGAAATATCACATCCAGGAACATTGTCAATGCGAGTCATTGACAGGCTGTGAAGCGTTAGCTTAATGATGCTACACGATCTAAACACGCAGGGGAATATCACATCCAGGAACATTGTCAATGCGAGTCATTGACAGGCTGTGAAGCGTTAGCTTAATGATGCTACACGATCTAAACACGCAGGGGAATATCACATCCAGGAACATTGTCAATGCGAGTTATTGACAGGCTGTGAAGCGTTAGCTTAATGATGCTACACGATCTAAACTCGAAGGGAAATATCACATCCAGGAACATTGTCAATGCGAGTTATTGACAGGCTGTGAAGCGTTAGCCTAATGATGCTACACGATCTAAACACGCAGGGAAATATCACATCCAGGAACATTGTCAATGCGAGTCATTGACAAGCTGTAAAGCGTTAGCTTAGTGATGCTACACGATCTAAACTCGCTGGGAAATATCACATCCAGGAATATTGCCAATGCGAGTCAATGACAAGCTGTAAAGCGTTAGCTTAATGATGCTACACGATCTAAACTCGCTGGGAAATATCACATCCAGGAACATTATCAATGCGAGTCATTGACAGGCTGTGAAGCGTTAGCTTAGTGATGCTACACGATCTATACACGCAGGAAAATATCACATCCAGGAACATTGTCAATGCGAGTCATTGACAAGCTGTGAAGCGTTAGCTTAATGATGCTACACCTTCTAAACACGCAGGAAAATATCTCATCCAGGAACATTGTCAATGCGAGTCATTGACATGCTGTGAAACGTTAGTTTAATGATGCTACACGATCTAAACTCGCAGGGAAATATCACATCCAGGAACATTGTCAATGCGAGTCATTGACAGGCTGTGAAGCGTTAACCTAATGATGCTACACGATCTAAACACGCAGGGAAATATCACATCCAGGAACATTGTCAATGCGAGTCATTGACAGGCTGTGAAGCGTTAGCTTAATGATGCTACACGATCTAAACACGCAGGGGAATATCACATCCAGGAACATTGTCAATGCGAGTCATTGACAGGCTGTGAAGCGTTAGCTTAATGATGCTACACGATCTAAACACGCAGGGGAATATCACATCCAGGAACATTGTCAATGCGAGTTATTGACAGGCTGTGAAGCGTTAGCTTAATGATGCTACACGATCTAAACTCGAAGGGAAATATCACATCCAGGAACATTGTCAATGCGAGTTATTGACAGGCTGTGAAGCGTTAGCCTAATGATGCTACACGATCTAAACACGCAGGGAAATATCACATCCAGGAACATTGTCAATGCGAGTCATTGACAAGCTGTAAAGCGTTAGCTTAGTGATGCTACACGATCTAAACTCGCTGGGAAATATCACATCCAGGAATATTGCCAATGCGAGTCAATGACAAGCTGTAAAGCGTTAGCTTAATGATGCTACACGATCTAAACTCGCTGGGAAATATCACATCCAGGAACATTATCAATGCGAGTCATTGACAGGCTGTGAAGCGTTAGCTTAGTGATGCTACACGATCTATACACGCAGGAAAATATCACATCCAGGAACATTGTCAATGCGAGTCATTGACAAGCTGTGAAGCGTTAGCTTAATGATGCTACACCTTCTAAACACGCAGGAAAATATCACATCCAGGAACATTATCAATGCGAGTCATTGACAGTCTGTGTAGCGCTTTCTTAACGATCTCTAGTTGTTTAAAAGGGCGCCTAGTTTTAGCGGAGATGTTCCTGCAGAATAAATGTCGTTGTTTACAGCAATACTGTCACGTGACTGAGATTTTCTCGGGATTATCACAAGTCTAAAGTGTACCAACATTGTCGATAAAACCGTTCGATAAAATATAGTTGCTAGTTCTCGATGTTTCGGTTTATTACCTTTCCTAATAGTGTACTCTTTACTCCACTGTTTGTGTTCCAATATGAGCGCACATGTTACCCAATAGGAAAAAGCTCAATACTTTAGTCTTTTTATAATAAAATTAAATATTTACTGAGTTACATTGTTCAACTGACATATTTTAACCTCTGGTATAAATAGTGTAATAATATTGAATATTTTCCAATAATAGACTTATGTATAAGATTATTATTATATAATATATGATATTATGTAATAGGATATTGATATTGTATATTAATATGTAGTATGTAATTATTATATATTATACAATCATTACATTATATTAAATTTAATTATAATTTATTTAAATAATCTATATTAATATATATATTTATTTATTTATGTATATATATATATATATATATATATATATATATATATATATATATATATATATATATATATATATTCTATAATGTAATAATATCATTTATATTAGTATAAAATATTTTTTATAAATCATATGAGTATTATTAAATAATGGTTATGGATTGAACATCACGTTTCTTAATCAGAATGTGAATTTCAAGTTTGTTAACCTTCTTTTCCCGTCTCAGCATACATAATATAAAATATTTTTCAATCTTTTAAAGAAATTCGCTAAGCAGCCATTAAATGTTTTCCTGGGGTTTATGGCAATAATGTGATTATAACTGTCCCTGTTCAAAACATTGAAATTCCGCTACGTTAACTCTAGGGAGGGAAATAATTCTTGAGGGCGGAAAATTAAATTTAATTACAAGCCTTCTCCAACACTTTTAAATAAATCTTTTTTAAAATTTTAACACTAGAAAGCTACTTACGTCCCTACCTTGTCACGACAACAGTCTTCCCTTTGTTCTCGTATAAATTTACATTTCTTGTAGTTCCTCAAAACTTTACAGTTAAAATTTTCTTATTTAGTTTGATTAACGCATATTAAACCAATTTTAATTAGCTCCAACAATTTAGATTAAGAACTTTTACATCCATGTTTTACTCCATCTGATTTTATAGCTTATAAAACCAAAAGTTTCAGTTTCGAGTATCAAACTCAATAATACCCTTAATACAACGTTTAATTCAATGCACGATCTATTTAGATATGATCTACATTGGTCTGCCTATTGATTGTCGCTTACTGTCTTCCATTCTCGCTGCATGCCACAGCCACTCTAATCATTTGTGTCTAGAGCTCTAACAAGGCGTAATGACATAATCTAACCAGTTCCTCGTTGTATAATCCTCACACGTACTTACCTTGACCTCGAATAATCGTTTATCATCTCTATAAATCTAAATTTAGCAAGATTAAACTTATACAAAATAGAACCGTAGTTCGACGCTTACTGCTTTACATTGAGTTCTTAAGCAAAATACAGTTACATTTAAAGGTATACAACTCAATAGAAATCTTCCTCTGTCTTCCAATATGAGTTAATAGTATTTATAGGTTTCTTCTACTTTACAGAAATTGTAATTATTTTAATAAATTTTATAATAAAGTAGACAAAGTATTTATTGTAAATTAAGGTAGCCTATACTTATATGCAGAGGTTGGTCAGAATAAGTTTTGTTAGTCCTTGGAGTGAACCTGAAAAAAGAACATTAACAGACATGATTTTAATGTCTTTTAAGCATTAAATTTAAAATATAACCACTTTACACTTTGCCTTTTTCTTTTTAATTTTGACTTTTCGAAATTCTATATAAGCTGTGTTCACGTCTCTTTTTTTTTGACACTGGGCAAACTTGAAAGATAGCCATTTAAAAGAATACATTCACCATTTATAGCATTATGGCCGAGAGGAAGTGAGTCGTTATCACACGTTAGAAAGCCCCAGCTGATGTTATGGTGTTTTGAAAACTTGCACTTAGATGAACGCCCAAAACGCGGGCAATATTCCTGGTTAGCACCAGGTTGCAGGCTAATAGTGAATAGCCAAATCCCCTAGCGGTCACTAGCAGATGCTCTTTTCTCTTTTAACCAGTGCCAATACGTTTCGTTTTTCGGTCAAGTTTTCCAATTTGAGTTTTATTCAACAATTCTTTAAAGGTCTCAGTCATTTTTCTCCTTGACACGGAAATGCAGTGTCGCCAATTTTAGACTTCTTTTGTCATCATTCTAATGACCTATTATAATACCTACAGCTGATTAATCTGATTAAATATTTACAATATTTCTAGATGTAACTGGTAACAAAACTTATCTGATTTTTTATTCTATGTGTTTTGCCGTCTGGATTAAATGATCGTACGTGATTCTGACCAAAAGGGTCAAACAGAGAAGGCAATGTTGATCTTTTATCATAGACTCTTTCTCTCTTCAAGCGTTTCGTAAAATGTTTTTAGACATTGAAACTAGTTAATCCTGGCATCTCCTACAGTGACAGTTTTTTTTCCATTTGGACTCAGATATGTTCTCTTGTATGCATAGACTGCCTCATAGATTGTTATTATATAAGATGACTTCGACACCACTTTTTTATTTTGTATAAACATACTAATTACTTTCTAAATGCCTTTAAAGGCAGTTTGCCAGGGTGTGTGAAATAGTTTAATAGAATAGTCTTTCGATGGTGTAAGTGAAGAATATGGACGAAATCCTGCATGTGGGAGTCACAACCTCCACGAATCCAACCTGACTACATCCCCCTGCCCCGCGAGTGACTAGTGTCAGGCCCGAAACGTGAGGCTTAGTGCTACGGCCCGTAGTAACCGTCTGTAATAGAAAACTTAAACTAATAGGTATTCAGTTGTAGACAAGAGTTAGAGTTATTTATCTTCTGTAAATCTTTTGTCATTCAAAATTCATCCCTTTACGCTCCGTCAAATATTTAACGTTTATTGTTTCGATCTATTCTATCGTAAAATAAATTATCTTTTTCTTTTTTTTGTAGACGTAGTTCGGAGGAAATTGTAATATTGCGGGGATGGAAAAATGCAGTTTCATTCTACCTATTCGGCATCCTCAGTATCATCTTCGGTTATCTCACTCAAGAATGACTTTAATGAGCAAGCGTGCCAGCCCACTCTAAAAGCAAATTATGTAGAACCGAAATTCGATTTTCCCTCTCAAAATACATAATTTCCCTTCTCAAAATGCATGATATTCCTGCTCCTCTCAAACACCAAAGCTAGTTCATAAACTTCATTATTTTGTTTTTGGTGGTTTAATTTCATTATATTATAAAAAAAACTTTGATATCAAAACATTTTTAAAATGTTCTAGAACACTAAATTTTTCTATAATTTTTTGGCTAAATGTATTCACATTTCTCCAGCACAAAACATATTTATGACACAACCTAATATACTTATACAACCCAGGACTTGGTACTCTGTTATTAAGTATATAACTTAAGAATAGGTTCGTTTTTGTATATTTCTTTTCAAACGGAAAAATATATTTTTTAGTTAAACTTTTAATTAACTGTTAGGCTATTTTAAATATTTTCTTCTCTTCCAATGGTTTAGTTAGATTCAAATTTAGATAGTTGTTGCTCTGGAGTAAACAACAAAAGTCACTAAGAATTTTTTTAAACGATACTAAGTGTTTGTATACGAATGGGTTTAATTTTTCCTTAAGCAATATTATATTTTTTATATTGTTATCTTTTATAATATTCCTAATAGCCGAGGACGCGATAAGAGGAACTATACACGCTAGCGGTTTTATGGCAGGAACAGATATCGGAAGATAAATGTCCTACATGCCTTAATAAAGCATAAGGCAGAGAAGAGTACGGGAGGGCTCAGAATGAATGACTTGCCCTTAGAAACTGTGAAGTATTGATCTTAAGATATTTAAACTAGAATTAAGATATAAACGTTTAGAGATAACTCTTCCATACAAACGGGAGGAAATATCAAGCCACGGAAAAATACGCTGGCTTACTTGTTCATGTCTGAGTTATGTGAACGTTTTGAGAAAGAATTACCTTTACAACCATTATATGCAACAAAATATGATCATTCTAAATTTCTTAAAAATAACTTAAATTTCCAAATCAGCTTTTGTAACATCCCTCCTCTTAAAGTTTCATATTACGCTGTAGAAAATATTGTTTGAATGTCTACGTTATGTACTTACATTGTTTATGTTACAACTATCACGATTCAGGTTATATATTCCACATTAGAGATTTCGTGTTTTATAATAAATTTGTCATGTAACAAGTTACATCTTCCAAAAGGGTGTGTTCCATGTTACAAATTATACAATATAGATAAATTATTTGTCCTGTTACAATTTAAATGTTTCAAGGTAAGTTACATGTTACACATTTAAAATAATCCACTAGTTACATTATCCAAGGTGCTTGTTACATTTTACAAACTATGCATTACAGATGATCCACTTTTCATTTAACAAGTTACAACTTTCAGTATAGTGTTACATGTTACAAACTATGCATTACAGATGATCCATTTGTCATTTAACAAGTTACAAGTATCAATATACTATTACATTTTACAAACAATAAATTACAGATGATCCATTTTTCATTTAACAAGTTACATGTTCCAAGGTGCGTGTTACATTTTACAAACTGTGCATTACAGATGATCCACTTTTCATTCCACAAGTTTCAATATAGTGTTACATTTTACAAACTGTGCATTACAGATGATCCACTTTTCATTCCACAAGTTTCAATATAGTGTTACATTTTACAAACTGTGCATTACAGATGATCCACTTTTCATTCCACATGTTTCAATATAGTGTTACATTTTACAAACTGTTCATTACAGATGATCCACTTTTCATTCCACAAGTTTCAATATAGTGTTACATTTTACAAACTGTGCATTACAGATGATCCACTTTTTATTCCACAAGTTACAAGTTTCAATATAGTGTTACATGTTACAAATTATGCATTACAGATGATTCATTCCCATTTAACAAGTTACAAGATTCAATATAGTGTTACATGTTACAGACTATCCATTACAGATGATCCATGTGTCATTCCACAAGTTACAAGTTTCAATATAGTGTTACATGTTGCAAACTATGTATTACAGTTGATCCGTTTGTAATTTAACAAATTACATGTTGCAAGATAGGTTATATGTTACACATTACATATAATCCATTTGTCATGAAACTAGGTACATGTTTCAAGGTACGTGTTACCTATCACAAATCTTACATTACAAGGTATTGGTTATGTGCTTCATATGGCATGATACAAGTTAATTGTTTTATTTCACGTGCCGTATGTTCGATATTACATGTTACACATTGAATTTTTCACATTTATTACGTGAATCAAGGTCCATGTCTTAATGGAAGTTAAGTGTTTATATATTTATGTATTATATATCAATTAATTGTTACATGATACAAATAGTACTTCACAGAATACAAGATTCGTGTGCAAGTTTTATGTTTCGTGTTATTTGTGACATTGCATTTTACATATTACGTGTTGCGAAATTCGTGTGTCGTTTTCTAATTACATGTTTCATATGTTGTGTTACATGTTAAATGTTACATAATGCCATTTACAGGTTACATATTTAATCTGTCATGTTGCAACTTGCATTATACACGTATTACATCTTAGATGTTGCGTGCTACACAATGTACTTGGCACATAAAGTTTTAAATGGTTCTCGTGCCATGTTCTCAATTCATAATCCAGGTTATGTCTTACATGTTAGATAATACATGTTCTGTGGTACAATGTATCCTGAAGCGTTACTCATTGATGTTACATTTTACGTGTTTCCGGTTGTACATGTTAGATCTTTATGTATTTGTGGTGTTAATTATTTCTATTATTTTATTACATTTATTTGCCATTTATCTAGTAACTATCAAGCTAAGGTAATATCAAACCAGTTGGTAGCAATAATTGAGTTAGTTTGTTGATTACATGTTAGATGACAAAACTCTTCCCATAGAAAAACATTATGTTTTGTGAATGATGTTGCTACAACATCGTCTACTTATAAATGTTTAAACATTCTGTAATTATGTTAAAATACTCTGTGTTTAAATGTATAATTATTATTGTAAATTTGTCTGTAAATATGATAGTAGTAAAAGTGTTACTTCTTTGATATTTATTTAAAATTTATATTTTGTTTACTAAATATTTTATAAACTGTTGTTCGAATTAGTTCTTATATATTATATAATTTTTAGCAATGAATTATATTAGATTTAATATGATTTTTTTCTATGACTGCATTATAGTACTAAAGTAACCTATTTTTCTATTAAAAAAACGATATGTTTGTATTATATATATATGTTATTGTTTGCTTTTTCTTAATGGAAAGAAATAATCTCTAAATTAATATAATGTTTAATATCTGTGCACACAGTGTACATACGCAATAACACACATAAGTGTATACATACAAGAAACAGGAAATCATACATAAAAATATATTATATAATATATGTTAAATGATATAAACTCCTAAATGACATAAAATAAAAATATTTATGTTTTGAATATGATTTTTCGTTGTTTGTCTAATAAACCTTTTAAGTCTTCTCTTCTCTGGAAAGGTTTACATACAGGTTTGGGAATTACGGGAAAATATTTATGGCTATTTTTAACATATTGTACAAATTCTTAAAAGAAATTGAATTCACAATTTCTTTGTGGAAGAAACATTTTTAATAACAATTAAATACACTTTTAACGTAATTTCTTTACAAAAAAATGTAAAAATCTTGTTGCTGCTCATGACCAGTTGTTAATTACTTATTACACTTTGAAATTACTTGCGACCAGACTTTTTGTTAACTAATGGTTGTTAAATTGTTAACTTACACTTGGAGGCAACGCTTTCGTCTTACGACATCTTCAGCCTCTTATGTTTGCCGCTAGGATTGCTGCAGTTGTGCTTCTTTGAAAGATTTGTTTGAAAGTTAGAAGTGAGTGATTGAAGAGAATGTGTGATCTGTGAGCTTGTTGAATAGTGAGGTCTCCTTGTATCTGAGTTCTATCTACTTCGGGTATAAGTTTCTGTTGCGCATGAGACATAAATGCCATTTAAAAATATAATATATTGCTTAAAATCACTGTTTATATAAACATTGTCAATGGAGAAAATGATTTCTCTTTATTAAGAATGTAAATATAATTTTGGTTTAACAATCAGTATATTTATTACACTTTTAATATTACTTGCGACAAGACTTTTTTTAACTAAAGGTTGTTAAATTGTTAACTTACACGTGGAGGAAACAGTTTTGTCTTACGACTTCTCAGTCGACTAGTATTCGTAAGACGAAAATGTTTCCTCCAAGTATAAGTTAACAATGTAACAACCTTTAGTTAACAAAACGTCTGGTCGCAAGTAATATCAAAGTTTAATAAGTAAAAAATGTATTTAAAAATAATAACTTCCATAAACACGTTCCTCCTAAATAGCTTCCCTTCTGCATTTCACAAGATCCGAAACATTTCCTAATATTTCTGAACTCTTTCACTTAGTTTACGCAAGAAAGTATAATACATTACAAAATTCGTTTTTGGATTTTACTAAACGACTACAGGCTTTGCGAAATTGTAAACGTAAATCTAGAAAAAATGGTTTTGACCACATAGTTTTCATAAATTTATTGCAGTTGCTCAAGGTTTCTCTGGCTAAAAATATATTTTTAAATTTGTAAACTAACACCATTACCAGTTGCTGTTTGTAGTAACGCGTTTTGACTCTAAAACAGAACGCAGATCCATTAGAAGATTGGATTGCCTAACCTCAGCACACAAAGGAAACATGGCGCACAACCCTAGAATCTTCCTTCTCTTTGTATTAGAAAAATTCTTTTCTTTTTATTTCAAAGTGTAGTTATTGTAATAGTATAATTTACTTAATTGCATTATTACTTTCCTAAATTTAATACAGAAAACAATCAAATTTAAAAGTCATTGCCATTAGAAATATAGAAATTGATTCTGAACACAGAAAGCAGTATAAACATATAAAACCGCACGACAAATAAAAGATATTGCATAATTTTAAGGTTTAGATTTTTTATAACTGAAAAACATACAAACAACTACTTTTAGAGAAGGTAGTATATAAAATAATAAACATGGCAATAAACTGAAATATAAAAAGAAAGTGAGAGCAAGAAATAAGATAAATATCTGGAGATTGGTTTCTAAGTAAATATAATTATCCAATAAATCATTTTTAACAAAGTAAATTACATTATAGATCTACTTGACAAAGATTGAATCAACATAGATTTTTCGATTTCACGTAAGTAATTTAAGTACTACTCTAAACAAGAAAAAGTTAGTTTCAATATTTTGAGGCATAAACAGTGAAACAATTTGAAAACAATACTATCAATTTCCATTAATAAACTCCTCTCCTATCCGGAAACTCCGATATCCGGACGTAATATGATAATTAAGTAAGCCCGTATATCTTTATTCCGCAAGTCAGCTCAGTTCTCTGGCCCCAGGAGTCGTCTCTGTTCGTTCCCAACTCAACCAGTTGTGTTCGAATCTTCGCAACATTCAGTTTATATATATTCTTCATTGTGAGATTAGGTAACTTATTTTGTTTTTTTACTAGAATTTGTCATCTACAATATACAGTAAGGCAAAAAAGATTGAAAAAATGTTTTCTATATCGCCGTAAGGTACTAACACTTATAATCGCGCACATAGATGCGGTTAGAAGTGTTTCCGAGTGCGTAAACGTAGACATGTTATATGGCGCTTCATGGATTGCTACAGCATGGGTGTAATCAGGGTGATAACACTAGTTAAATCATGGCAAAAATTATTGGATCATATAACAACGAGGGGATTGAAAACGTATTACAAACCGGAAAACCCTGTCAGTGAAACCAATGAAGAAATAATCGACCTTCTGTGAAACATTACTGGCTAAAAGGACATGAACAGTAGTGGCGTGAATGAATGGTTGAGATGTGCGTGTTGCAGAGGCCAGAATGTCCGATGCAAAGAATCAGGGTAATTGTACAGAATACCAGAATCAAACCTAACCTGGTTAAATAATTGGCTAAATTTATATGTAAAAATTTTAAAGCATTATAATAATAATAATATTAAAACTAGGGTAAATAATAGTAAAATGAAGAAAATTAGAAATAACTTTAGACTTAAAAAACAAATTATAATCAATAAGAAAAATTATCACTTCAAAGTGGATAGCCTAAATTATGTATACAAAAAAGACGGTAATTGTGTAGTATAACAAACTCGGCCTAGATGCAGGCTATTAAAATAATTGTAATTAAATATAATCAGGAATAAAGAATGTAAATTTATAAGATGTGAGGAAAGTAAATTAGGCCTAGCTAGGGAAAATAGTATTTATG
>JBAIZL010000002.1:230986142-231031142 GCA_036971475.1 Prosapia bicincta | reverse complement strand
TTAATAACCCTTTGATACTGCTGTCCCTGACATTCGACTAGTATTTTTATCTTGAACTTTTTAACTCAAGCTATTTGTAGGGACCTAATAACAATAAAATTTGTAATAACTTAATCAGACAAAACCTGTTCAACTGCACTATCAATCATCAGTATATAAGTTGGCCACTGGGATGTGTTGTTGAACTGAGTGGCATCGGTTCTAAAGGTAAGTTTTTAACGATAAGAACAAACACTGTATGCGTTTTGCAGATCGATCCAAGGAAAACGGTGGAAACGTCTTGTCTCTGAGGGACCAATAGACCATAACCTACCCCAATCTGTTAGCGTTGCAGTATTCAGAACGAAGTCCTGCAATGACTACTTTGCAGTGCATCTCCACCGACTTCCGAGTGTCTGCTGTATGGCCATAAACACATGAATACAGGACTGCACTACCTTCGCCTAAGGCCAGGATTCTAACTTCTAGGAAAGCCCATCTCTACTGGTCTGCTCGACTTTAAACGGCACTACTGGCAAGGCTAATCGTTAGCTAGTAAGTAGGTTTATGACTTAGTAAGGGTAAGTAGGTGCATTAAGTAGGACCAATAAAATAACATTATGATAAGCTGGTACTGGGAATAGTAGATATAATGGCATAACGTATGCAAGGTCGCTCACTTAGCTTTTGACTATTTGGTTCAGAAAGGAAAATACTTGGTATACCAGTCCTCCTGTCCCTAACATTTACAGCCCTTTATAAGGTAACAATAAGGTTAATTAATGGTAAGTAAGTGCAATAAGTAAGACTTAAAAAATTACTTTATGATAAGCTGGTACTGGGAACAAGGGAAGATACTATCATAACGTGCCCAAGTTCGCTCACCTACCTTTTGACTATCTGGTACAGAAAGTAGCATATTCGTAATACCCATCCCCCCTGTTTAAACTGTTACAACCCCTTGTAAGGATATATTTACGTGTAAGTAAGTAGGACTAACATAATGATAATACGAGTTTGTAGTACTGGGATCAGTTGAATATTAGAGCAACCCGTATTTAGGGCTTTGTAGCTGATCTAACCCTGCCTAGTAGTAATGTAACAACAATTTCACATTTAAAATCATTTGACTCGTTTTTAAATAAACAAAAGCTGTCATACACCATCAAGACTATGGTCTAAATATAATACGATATAACAAGAGCATTCAATTCATGTAATATCCAGTAAAGTTTATTACATCAATCTTATCTGCAAACAGTGTGTCAGATCAAACCTTCCTAGAACCTAGTTCGATAAATATTCTCCGCTGCATTGTATCAATTTGTATTGGCTCGAATATTTCAACATTCAAAGCAAAAAAACGAAAAACTAATATAAAAACATATTCCCAACACTCCAACATCACATTAAATACTTGCGGTTGAGACCCAAGGGGGGGGGGTTAGAGCGACGTGACATCCGGGATGTAACTTTATGTAAATAAACGATGTATATTTCCTTTAAGGGAACGCATATAACACCTCTAGTGCGATTATGAAAAATATGGTAAATTTAAAGAAATGTATTATATTGTAAACCAAATGGTAGAACAAATTCAAATAACAAAAACTCACATTCTTGAAAATTCTCATTGAATAAAAATTTAAGATTAAGAACGTCTTATCACAATTGTTATAAACTTTCGTTAGAAGGTGAAAAACATTCCTGTACTTTTCTAACATATAGGTAAAGGATCGCTTTTGGTTTATGAAACTAAATAAATATGGCACTTTGAAATATTACTTTAAAAATATCCACTTTGTTTAATTTATTCTTTAAATTCACTATCATAAAATCAAGATTTGGACATCAAAAATAAAACGACAAAAATATCTGAACGCGTTTTTAAACTTTCGCACTTAGCTCTTGTTCAGGTCGTACAATAAACCATAAATGATAAATTTAGTTATTCCCCCTTATAAATAAAATACGAAAAACGAAAGCTTCCAAGGCCGTGGGACATTGACTGCAATAAACAGAAAACCATTTCGTAAATGAACACAAAAAATCCAGTTTAGACAATTCCACGCTCATGAATTAATATGCTTGATAATTTATCACAAATTTACAATTATTACCTTACAGGCCATATTTATTTAATTACATTCTTAAATATTGGTGTATGAAAAACACAAACTTTTAAAATATATTACTAATGGTGGAATTAAGATTATTTAATGCTAGTATGTTTGACCTTGAACTCCTAGCTTTTATACTAACCTTATACTTGCAGAATCGTTACATAGATTTCGGAACAACTGAGGTTATTCAATTACAAGAATTTAATATTTATTTTTATTCAATTTTCAAGTGACTATTTCTTATCGCTCAGTATCGTGAGTCTATTGATTTGATCGAACCACTCACGAGACGCTTGATATATATAGATATACATTAGCTTGTATTAATCTAGCTTGTGAACCTTTCATAATAAAATGCGTACTAGGAAGTTTCCTACTTACGCAGCTTTTGTATTATATAGGTGGTGAGAACAGAGCCCCGGCAGTGTGCAAGTCGCCTCTGTATCGCACAGATGTTTTCTACTCCAGCTGAATGTACATCAGTTGAATTTGGTTTGTTAAGATAAATTATGTAACAGTTTTCTAAATTACATGTTTACTAATTGATTAAAAGGTTTGTAAAAATAAATATCATTTTTATAAACCTTTCGATCTTAATGAAACACGTAACTTTCATATATATATATATATATATATATATATATATATATATATATATATATATATATATATATAGCTAGATAGATATACATTTATTTGTCTTACTCTCGACAGTCTCGACTGATACGTTGCGTCAGGAGTTTATTGAAATGCCTATTTCTTATCGCTCAGCATGACTGTATACTTTTGCACGGGATTAATTCGATCGCACCACTCACGAGACGCTTGATATATATATATATATATTTATAGATAGATAGATAGCTAGATAGATGTACATTTATTTGTATTAATCTCGACAGCCTCGACTGATACGTTGCGGCAGGAGATTATTGAAGTGACTATTTCTCATCGCTCAGTATGACTATATACTTTTGCACGGGATTAATTCGATCGCACCCATCACGAGACGCTTGATATTTATATATATGCTGATACGTATTCCTTCACGGATGGAAAAATATGATGAATAGTTATTATCTGGAGTACATCCGTACATTCTGCAGTCCATATATTCGCAGTTCCGACGCTTCGCTAGAATCCCATCCAGCATTGACGAGGTGAACCCACAACATGAGAAGAGCGAGTCTATTGATTTGGTCGCACCACTCACGAGAC
The DNA here is from genome assembly GCA_036971475.1 of Prosapia bicincta. NCBI lineage: Eukaryota > Metazoa > Arthropoda > Insecta > Hemiptera > Cercopidae > Prosapia > Prosapia bicincta. The sequence goes on along the minus strand of JBAIZL010000002.1, from coordinate 231,027,822 downwards.
GATTGATATATATATGAGTTATGTGAACAATTTATGTGAACCTTTCATAATAAAATGCGTGCTAGGAAGTTTCCTGCTTACGCAGCTTTTGTATTATATAGGTGGTGAGAACAGAGCCCCGGCAGTGTGCAAGTCGCCTCTGTATCGCACAGACGTTTTCCACTCCAGCTGAATGTACATCAGTTGAATTTGTTTTGTTAAGATAAATTATGTAACAGTTTTCTAAATTACATGTTTACTAATTGATTAAAAGGTTTGTAAAAATAAATATCATTTTTAAAAACCTTTATATATATATATATATATATATATATTTATAGATAGATAGATAGCTAGATAGATATACATTTACTTGTATTACTCTCGACAGTCTCGAATGATACGTTGCGGCAGGAGTTTATTGAAGTGACTATTTCTCATCGCTCAGTATGACTATATACTTTTGCACGGGATTGATTCGATCGCACCCGTCACGAGACGCTTGATATATATATATATATATATATATATAGAGAGAGAGAGAGAGAGAGAGAGAGAGAGACAGACAGACAGTCAGACAGAGAGACAGAGAGAGATATACATTTACTTGTATTAATCTCGACAGCCTCGACTGATACGTAGCGGCAAGAGATTATTGAAGTGACTATTTCTCATCGCTCAGTATGACTATATACTTTTGCACGGGATTAATTCGATCGCACCACTCACGAGACGCTTGATATATATATATATATATATATATATATATATATATATATATATTTATTTATAGATAGATAGATAGCTAGATAGATGTACATTTACTTGTATTAATCTCGACAGCCTCGACTGATACGTTGCGGCAGGAGATTATTGAAGTGACTATTTCTTATCGCTCAGTATGACTATATACTTTTGCACGGGATTAATTCGATCGCACCTGTCACGAGACGTTTGATATATATATATATATATATATATATATATATATATATATATATAGATAGATAGATAGATAGATAGATAGAAATAAATTTACTTGTATTACTCTCGACAGTCTTGACTGATACGTTGGGTGGTGCAGGGGTTTATTTTTAATTTATCATATATATATTTTTTTATCTTTATATAAAAATTTATAATATATGGTTATGGAATATTTAAATGCAGGGTATACGTATATAATATGTACCAACTTGAGCACGTGACTTTCAAATTAAAAAAATAATTATGATATATAATAATTACACAATATTATATTAAAACGACGTGTAGAAGTTACTAAGTATCGAGTTTTATCACTATATGTGCGTTAATAAAATTGTATGTCCGTTTAAAAAATGAACTTAAATGATTTTGTGTGATATTATTAGAATATAAAAATATTAATAATAATTAAATATTAAGCGGACATACAATTTTATTAACGCATATATAGTCATAACGCTCGATAAGAAGTAGTCACTTCTATAGGCACTCACCAAGTGCCACACGCAGTTTTTTTTCAGATTGTTTCTTGACTGTAAAAAATTAATTTTTCATTTCTATTAAATAGTTTTTTTTTTCTTAATCATGTAAATATAATGGAAACCTGAACGCGTTGTTTCAACAGTCTTATAGTAAGAACACGAAAAAACAAACATAAGGAATAAACAAAGTATAAAACTTCAACTGGACTCACATGGTAAATACCGGACGTAAATGAGGATCTATCTCTCGAGTTTGTATCTCTCAAGTTTAGTTATTTTATTAGAAATAACTTCCATGTTACTATACTTACAGTCTTTGCCATAGTTCGTGGGCTTAAGTGAAGGAAAGTGCTGGAAAGTCAATATTTTTGTTAGAAATGTATATTTTCAATAAGTGTTTATTGTTTATTGTATGTATGTTATATTGTATTATATGTATTGTATTATATTGTATGTTATGCTTATTGAATTTTTATTATAGTTTATTCCTTACACAAAAATATATCAGTTTTGAAATTATAAAAAAGATTATTATAGCTACATAAGAAGGCAAAAGTGTTACATATTCCATGTAACATAAATATTTCCCTGACAATTCAATATCCTTAAAGGAAATATAAAATCTTTTTACTGTACTCTTAACTTTAAAACAAAAGTGTAAAATATAACAAAGAATATAACTTTCTATATCTAGTTACAGAAAATGTGAAAATATCAAGTACATCCAATGCACATATTTTCAAAATATGAGATCATGTACAAAACCTATCGAAAGGAATCTATTCAAAATTCATAAAGTGTAAATTATACTAAAACAGTTACATTTAAAGAAATATGAAAAATCGTCTTTCATATGTGGCGACAATTAACATGATATTCCATGAAAGTAAGTTTTTTCAGGACTTTTTTTAGTAATAAAAGTTTTTAATTGAATGTAATGTAATGAAAATTAAAGTTTCAAATCCCAGCTTTCTATTGCTAAATATTTACTTCATTTAGCAACTTGAAAAGTTTTCTTATTTTTACCTAAATATGTTAATGTCGGAAAACGATAAAATATTTGATGGTCAGAAATGGGATTAAACTATTTGTAAATACCTAAAAAATAAGTCGTGTCACTTGAAAGGTTATCGCTTGTATAATTAGATATTATTTGGTTATTTTTCTTGTTATTGTTGCGTTTTATCATCAATTATATAAAATATAGGTTATAAAATATCTTTTCTATAGGATAACAAACATATGGCAAACTTTTATATTTTAAAATAATATAACAGGTATAACAGTTACCAGTTTTACTACAAGATTATAACTAGGATATAATTATATACTAAAAGAATAATAGATAATAACTTCACTATTTATTAACTACCCCAAAACGTGTCTGATATGCAGAGCGCTGTGTCGATAATTGATTCTAATCGCATTATCAGTGAGAACTAGTTTTGTAGTGTTTCAGTTACACAGTTGCATAGAGAACGTGTTTTTATATACCATTACATATAATCAGGAAAGTGCTTTTAGTATCGAAAATATAAGTTTCTAGTCTTGCACATATATTTCCCCGGCAAAGCGCAATTTTTTGCTTTGTAGAGTATCTTTTTTTTATTGCCTGATCCATCCACAACTATTTCATTTTTCCTTTGTCTCTGGGTTTTCAATGAAGGTACTTCTCTACTTCCCAAATGTTCCAGTTAAGCCCCAACATTTCCTAGGCTTTTTTTTGTTTTCCCTTATTCCCGGTATCGTTTTACACAAAGTCTCTAATTATATATTTCCAGGATTGAATTCTAAGTTACTTATTTTATTTAAAAACGTTTGCATAAAACTTTCTATTTTTTCTCTTGATTTTTATTTTCTTATTAAATATTCATTAACTAGGTACTGAATTTGTATACATTTTTAGGCACTTTATGAAATATCTTTTTAAAAGCAATCTAATACAGATATTTTGTATGATACGCTAAGTATAAATTTGTTATATCTTTTTTTGCTAATACCAGAAACTAAACCGCGTTTTGAAAAAATAATTTGTGTGTGTGTGCGCGCGCACGCGTGCGTGTGTGATGTAAACACTGGCTCTTCGTCCGGCATCGATTCAGTCTGTAGACAAAGAAGATTTCTTTAATGTAAGACGGTGAGAGTAAATTAGGTGTTTATTTTTTATCCGCAGCTCGAAGTCTTCCTTAGTTATATATCTCTCACATAAATCTTCCCCCTCACACAGCCAAATTGAATCAGTAAATCTCTGTTACTAAAGTTTGTCGCGTTCTGTGAAACAAGTACCGCTGTCTCAATAAACTTACACATCTCATAGATGATTAAACAAGGACTCCTTGCATAGCCTACAACCAACATTTTGAGTTCGTTATTATAAATGAAGCATAAATGAATCGATGTTTGTATATAAATTCAGTTACTCCGTTGACAAGATTACTTTTTTATGTTATGAATGTTGTTTGTCATTCATTTAAAGTTAGTTAGAGTTAGTTACCCCCGGGAAGCAGACGAACTATGTAGGTGACCCAAGAAAGAGTAGACGTATATGTAGCTTAAGAGAACTTAGTACCAGGGAACTACCTTCCTTATTTATCCTCTCATATTCTATCTATATTACACACACAAATAGGCAATTTCAAATAACCCTAATAGATAGAAAGCCTACTTCGTGATTAATCTCTATATGCAGGACCGTGGAGTTTTACGTTGTACATTAATCCTATCTATGATCCACAACCATTTCCTTATGTGTCAGTTTAGGAATTCTCCAAAACTAGGAGGCGCTCCTCCCAGAGTGGTGCTTAGAGCGTCTTCAGAAGGAGAGCGAATAAATGCTCCAAAACTATTTACCAACAAGGCGTCCACAATTATGTTTACCATCGGGTAGATTGACGTAACATGTGCGTACTGATCTACGTTTTTTTTTTTTAGAGTATTTAGTCTTGATAGGCCTTTGTTATTGGTCTTCATGCTTAATGATAACATCTCTGGAGCATATGTGAGAGCCCTAATGTATTATACAGTCATTTTCTCCATATTATTAAAAATGTTTATTTACCCATATAACACGCACACACACACACACACATACACACACACACACACACACACACACACACACACACACACACACACTGAGACGGCCAAAACCGTCTCAAGAGAAAAGATTGAGGCTAGCCCAAAATCTTTTCAAACATTGTTATAAGAAAAAAAGTAATAAATTGTTAATTAGATTAAATAACAAACGTAGCAAATGTAAGTATAAAATTTTAGAAATGAACCATCGAAGCTAAATATAAAATTAGATAAAAGATAATTGTGTTAAATCAAAATAAATGAAAAGGATATAATTGAAATTATGTACTAATAGAGTAAAAGATAGAAAGGTTGTGTAGTTGCCCCAAAAACGATACACTGTCAAGGGAAGAAGAAATATGTCTAAAGTAGCGCAACTCACGAACGGAAAGGGTGAGAAATGTCAATCAAGTTTGTAGCAGCATCTCAAATCATGATAATGGACCATGGTTTAAGGAATTATCTAAATTTACACCGTAAGGAACACTTACGAGGCCTAGCTAAAATCGGACCAAAACAATAAGAGTAAGTTTAATAGACAACCCCCTTGCAGGTCTGAACTGGCTTGTCTAAAGTAAATAAAAACACGGTTTGTAGAAGGGGTGAGGAACCGCCCTTGGAGTCGAAAGACGCATACAAGATTTAGAACCGAACGGACGTATTTTTAGCAAGGACATCCAGAGGCGTTTCCAGGATGATGTTCCGTGGCTAAACACCACAACTAGCCCTAGATGGACGTGAAGATGGTCTGCTTTGCGACGTTTCCGTGAGAAAGTACTTTTTATTATTTTTTTAAAAAGTAAATTAATGTAGATGTTACGTATTTAAAATTAATATAGACTTATTTCTTTTATTTTAAACCCGCCGCCAAAGTCAGACAAAGCTCACCTGTGATAAGGTTTGTTCTGCAGTTTGAACGGCAGAGCAAGTTAGACCTTTCCGGAGTGTAGACCGATACCCCTACGTTATAGTATATTATTATACTTTTCAATCTCCGTACCTTAGGTACTAGTATAGGTGAATGCTACTATTTTATTAATGTTTAAACCGAATGTGACCAGTGCGTGGAATACGAACAGGTTTTCTGGCCAGAAATCGCTTATTTAATACGCGAGTGCGATAAGTGTGTATATTCCATGGTGCACGTAAGTACAAACTATTAATTTATATAATTATAATAATTATTGGTCCTCCGAAACTATTGTTACCAAACAGTAGAAAAGTATTAAAGACGGCCCTTAAACCGATCTAGTGCGTTTGTTGCTGACCCAAGGACTCCAGAACCACAACCGAGGGGGAACCAAGGATTCCAGGACAACATCCGAGGTACAAGAGGAACAATCACAGTGAAAGTTTTGGGGCAAGTCTTAATTTTATTAGTATAAACCAATTTTTAACACTTTATAACTTATCTAAAGAATAATTACCAGATTTTGAATTAATAGTAAAATCATCAATTAATAAAAAAGTAAATTAAAATTAAGAAAATATATAAGCAATTGACTTATTTTCAAAAAGCTTCATTAAAGGTGGTTATAAAATAAAATATTGTTCCAGTAATTAATATCAAATATGAAAAGCAAATGATTAAAGTTACATTTATTTAAAGAAAAAATTAGTCTATCCACTTGATATTCAAAATAAGAAATAAAGTAATGTATTTAAAACTTAATGTCATAAGTATCAAGAGAATTTTGAAACAAAAGAATATGGAGTGATTTACAGTATAATCACAGTTTAAAATGTTCTATGTCCTTATATTCGATATGAAGAAAACAGGATTAGATAATTGATTAAAAATAAATCTAGGGAAATACTTACAGCAGAATTATGTGTGGAAGCACAGAAATAATTAAAACACAGTATTACTAAAACGTAATTTCACCTGTTGCTTTCATTAAAGGGTTATATGGACATGCAATAAAACAAATTAATATAAATTATTTTCTTGTCTAATTGAATATGTGAGTAAATTTAAGTGTGTAATTTGAACTTTAAGATGCGACCTGTTCAAGGATAGACTATGAACGTTAAAGATGTTGAACAATAATATAATCAAAATTTTGACAAATTTTAAGAAAATGTAGAAATAAATTCAAAAATCAGTTAATATGTATTTAATGTTAAAATAATTGCTTATTAAAAAAGAAATGCAAAATGAGTTAAATTTCCAGAAAACGTAAACCTCATGTAATAGAATCTATTTTAAATAATATTTCAAATTTAGAGAATTAAACAATTTATAACAAACAGTGATTGAATTTATTAAAACCATCGTGTGGTGAAATTAATTAATTAAAATTCATAGAACTTTTCCAATCATTGAAAAGAGTAGAGATTAAATAAATAACATAGAATTAAGAAAAAAGTTCGTTACAAATAATTTTAACCAAGGTATAAGAAATAAATTAACTCTTAAGTAAGGTAAAACCTTGTGGTTGGTTTTCCAAAACAAAGTCCAGGAATTTATTCACTGGCAGATCGAGCTCGACATAACACAGGTACCAGGAACTGGTATTGGGATCGGATAGTTTCTGTTTACAAATGTAGTGACTTCCCTAATCTTAAGCGCGTGTTTGTATTTGTTTGACCTGCCGGGTTTTTCATCAAAAACATCTGAATACTTTACTATCAAATTATGTAACTTAGACAATTCCTGGTTGTTTAAAATACAGTTATTATTTGTATTCTCTATCTTAATGGTATCTAGTTTTAAACATTTTTGATTCATCCCGTACTTTTTGCGGCGCTTCGCCTTACGCCATTAAGCATAACATTTGTACTTAATTTTTTTCGTTTGTTTAACTTTATTTGGTTTATTTTTGTAAGGTTAATATGTTGTTAATTTACCAGTAAATTTGTTATTTGCGAACATTTTTGGCTTAGACTTGAAATCAGGTTTATTAAAATTAACTTGCTCCGGAATTTTTGTTTCGACTAACCGATCGTTCTCCCGAAAATTAGGTCCTTCCCTAACTTGTTGGAAATTTGTTTGTTTCGGCTTGCAGCCATTTTTATTTAATTTGTTTATTCCTTCCTTTCTTAATTCGTCATCATTTAATTTGTTAGTTGTAGGTTTGGTTACCCGTTTTTTTATTTTATTTAAATCAGTTAATTTAGTTAATTCCTTATTTTCGCAATTTACTAATTTTATTTTCCCTTTTCCAGCACCTAAATTATCGCTTAGTTTATGATTTAATTTTGTGGTAACTTTATTTGTAACTTTTGTTTTTGGCGACTTTTCGTCCGTTTGTTTTTGAATTTGTTTTAATTTTAATTCTCGTTCCCCGTTGGTATCGTTGGAACAATTTTTTTGTTTTGGTTTTTGCTTTTGCCACATTCCCATTTCCACCCTCGTTTGCACTCATGAAACTCATGCAAGGTCGTCTCTTCCTGACCCTTGCCCATGAATGGCTCCTCTCTCTCGCCACCCATTATCAAACCCTCCTTTTTCGGCTCTTTAGGTGTTATTTGTCCGTTTGTAATTGGTTTGCCTATATTGGGCGAGTTTTTTAATGGCTGAATTTTAAGTGATAGTTTTTTAGTGATAATTTTATTTATTTTATTACATATTATTTCTTGTTTTAAATTTTGTTTTTTATCATTTATTGTTAAAATTCTTGGTGTAGCAGATATCCATCAATTTCATAAGTGATGAACGATCTCTCCATGTTTATCCGGGCTTTTAACGCACACAAAGTATTTGCTCCCAAGATAAGGCCAACCCGCAGATTGTCCACTATCAGGAAAACAAACTCCTTTCGGTGTCCGTTTAGTGTCAGAGGAAGCATTGTTTGCAATTTGATCCGTTTATAAGTTGCTCCTAATGCTGTGACTATCCCTACGTTAGCTATTGGTAGCTCATAGAATTGATTTCCATTCTGTTTTAGGGCTTAATATTTTTCAGTTTTAATCACAGACATTTGGGCACCTGTGTCTATTTCCTACATTAACTTTTGGTCCTTAATTGCGCATTTTATCACTGGACATTGATCTATTTGTTCCAGTTTTATTAAAGAGTCATTCCCATCCTCTAACAAATCGTCCCGAATAAACATAGAAAAACCGCCTAGGCTTATCTCATTATGACGGTAAACCGGCTTTTCTCTTTGTTTCTTAATTTTATATTTTGTTGTCCATTTGTCATCTCGGATCCCTAACCTGGTTAACGGGTCTCCCTGATTTTTGCCAGAGATCCATCTACTTAGTTTTTTGGTTTTTGTTCGCTTGGTCCGGGGATAGACGTTTTGAGACTTGGGTTTTTCGAATACTTGGAATTCTGGTGTTATATTGGATCACCATGGGACCTAAGGTTAGGGTTAGGTTCTTGGCGTGAAGCAACCTGCCGCTGTTGACCGCGTGGAGCGTTCCCGTTACCATTTCCGTTCTCCGTAACGTTGTCCAACTGTTCTAGGAAAGCTATAGACTGTTTTATGTTACTTGTTGGATTTCCTACGCTAGCTAACTGCACGTTACTGCCAAAATGCTTCATTTGTATGAAAATTAAATGGCTTTCTGGGATTACCGGGTCTAAGATTTTCGCCCTGTTTATCATCATAATGAAATACTCTGCCATGGAGTATAGCCCATTGTTGTGGTAGCGTCCCTGGTTAACCTGTCTCCGTACCCTATCTTGTTGGTGGAAACTCCAGAAATGTTTCGTGAATTCCTGTTTGAATTCTGAATACTTTTCTGAGTCATTCTTTATGGCTTTCCACCATGCATCCGCTGCCCTTTTTAAATTTCTCTCAACAATTTTGAGTTTGGTCATCTCATCCATTATATTGTCGATCTCGGTGAATAAGTTCTCCATTTCCCTTAAGAATGTCATAGGGTCTTCCTTATCATTCTCCCAGAACTCAATTTTACGGTAAGATGCCTCCCCGTTCCTATCTATTATCCGCGGTAAGCAAACCTATGTTACAACTCCTGTTCCAGCTGATTGTTTTACTTTTTCTACCTGTTGCTTTACAGTCTTTACCTCCTCTTGTACATTATGTAATTTATCATTTAATTTGTTGGTTTTTGATTCCGTTTTAGATTTTAATTTCCATATTCTGTCTCGTGTTCATTTAGTTTTTCAATTATGTTATTTGTCTTAGTCTCTGTCTCCATTTGGTAATCGTCCTTTTTTAATTGAAAAGCCTCCCATAATTTTTGTCTCTCAATTTTTTCTTCTTACCTCTCCTTTTCTCTCAATTGTCTCTCCTCTCCTTTCTCTTCCTCTCTTTGTTGTCTCTCCTCCTCATTTTCTCTCTCTCTTTGTTGTCTTTTGATCTTCTTATCCGTCTCTCTTTGTTGTCTTTCTTTTTCTCATAATTGTTTCTCCTCCTCTTTTTCTCTCTCTGTTGTTTTTCTTCCGCCTTCTCTTTCTCTCTTTCCGCCCTCTCTCTCTCTCTTCTTCCGCCTTGAAAAAGGCCACTAATTTATCCATTTCGGTTTTTGACATTTCATTATCTTTTATTTTATTTTTTATTTAGATTATCTATTTATTTCTATTTAATCGTCCTAGGCCAAACGGTTCCACGCCCGTTTTCTCATCTAATGATTTATTTATTTTCAGTTATTTATTTATTTTTATATTTTAATTTTATTGGTACGCTTTAGTATTTTTCTTTAATTTAATTTATTATTTAAAAGGTTTAATTCTTTTGTTAAACATTCTTGACTTCACTTATTTTGAGATTTGTCACAATCACGATTTATTTTATACTTAATTTAATTATTTAAATTAGAAATATGGTACCTGTTCAAAGTCCCTTATGTTCGGCCGCCAATTCTGCAACGTCCCCCTCCCTCCCTCCTATTATCTCCGCTCACTTTTGTGTACGGTGTTAAGATTCTAAAACTTTTTATTATTTTAGTCCGCGCATGCTTATCTCCGTTCCGCTCTCGAGCTCATTTAGCCTCAAGCGTTCTTAAAATTTGTCTTGTGTTCACCCGTTATTTGCCACGTCTAAACGCAAGCCACTGTCCGCTGATTTCTACCTTAAAGCTTGTATGACCCCCCAAGATGGTTAACATGTTTTGTCGGGTCTTAAAATAGTCATACTTGTCAGTAAAGTAGTCAGCTGGAGAGAAACAATATTAATATGAACACACAAAATTTCCAAAGAATCTTACCATCTTAGAAGATCTGCAGTCACAGAAAGGGGACGTGCAAAATATGATCATGTTTAAGTTACATTCTTTAAAGGCTCCTGTGTTCTTTAAACATGATCTGCAAGTAGATCTCGTATCAGGACTTCATTACAAAAAACCAACTAATTTTTAGAATAGCTCAATAAATTTGTTCTCAGGAGAGAACTCATTTGAAGAAACATTAGGCTCTGAATTTTATATATATTAATTAATTAATGAAATTTAATAAAAATTGTGATTTGATTTAATAATCATTATTTATTAGTTGAAAAAAACTAAAAGTTTTATTGGTTGCTCATCACAGGATAAATTTAAATACCATAAGTTTTTATAATGCATTTAATTACTGGTTTTTAAAATAAAAATAAATATATTTTCAACTAAAATACATTTGTCTCTCTCTTTACTATTTTTTAGTCTTCCTCATAATCACAAATAATTGCTTAACTTTTTCTTATATTTTATATATTTAATTTCTACATTAATATATATATAATCCATTAAATACATTTACACATTTGAACAAAAATTATTTCCTACTTTAACATAATAAAAATATTTTAAGCTCTGATTTCAAGATTGCATTGGTAAATTTTACATTTTATAACAAATAATTTTAAAATTTGTATACTTCTATTATTCTAGTCTTCCTGAAAATGATTGGCTTATGGCCAAAACCACTTTGTGAATTTAATATTTACTATTCATTACTTAAGCCTTTTTATTATACAAATTAATTTTACTGCCTTTAACATTTATTTAATATTCAACATAGAGTGAAGTCATTGTTTAATTTTTATTGATAATTTTGAATTTAATATTTTTAAATTACTAAATTTAACGTTATTTAATATAATAGAGAAAGTGACTTGCCAAGGATTTCCCAGCCGGTCCTAGAGTCCTCTCGCCTTGATTCCGGATCCCTGAACACTGGAAGTAGCCATCCCTGGTAAGTCGATGGAAGTCCTTCTCCATTCTCCTGATCTTCACGTCCCGGAGGCTGAGTCTAAAGCCCTCGTCCATGGAAGGAATTAGACGGCGGAAACGTGGTTATTTGGTTCCATCTGGCCTATGGTGGTTGTCCTATGCGCGGACCGGCATAGTGACCGTTAGCACTTCGTATTAAAATTTTTCAGACTGCCTTACAGGTCCCTAAGTTCCTGTATTTATTACGGCTATGTAACCCTTAACCACCCGCTCTTAGCTCGTCGCTATCTCCGTGCTTTTTTCTTGTACGGGCGGGTTGGACAATGTATTCGATTCAACCTGCATAATTTTGTTATCTGTTTTAGAACACTGAAAAATGTCTATTTCTTTAAAATGACTGTAACGTTTTTATTATTTAAGTTTTTAAAAAAGTTTTCACTATTGTTCATTTTGGATTTTGGTGGTCATTTCAGAATGTCAGTGATAGTTCTATGTGGCCTAGTTCTCAAGTTGACATTTTTCGGCACTTAGAGATTTTTCACTGCACTCCCGTTTGTCAAATTTAGTTAGTTATTACAGTTTTATTTTATTTTAATTTTTAATTTGTCTTAATAAAAACTATTTAAGATTTTACTGACTTCTTGACTCTTTACAACGTTTCATTATACAATAAATTAAAACCTTATTATTTAATTATTTAATTTGTTATTCAAATTTTTGAAATTATTAATTTCCTAATTTGAACGGCCATTCTGACCGTTTCAACACACACATACAAACACACACACACACACACACACAAAACACACACGTTAACTAGTAGTTCTCAGGGAGCGTCATTAAACTAAATTAACATTCAATCAACAACGACATTTTTGGTGCTTGGCTTTCTTCCTTGGCTTATTAATGGAGCCTTATTGAATCTGCTTCAAACACTTGGAGCTGTGTGAATTTAACTTGGAACGTGTTATTTTTAACTTCACTGCATCTGGACTGCTTTTTGGTATACCTGAATTTGTTGGTTTTTATTTTTTTAGTAATTAAGTTGTTGGTGGTTGGTTGAGACACTTGTATGGGTATTGTACAATCTATTTATACAAGCTTTTTTTTATTTTTGATATTTGGTAAGAAGCTGGAGAAAATCCTTTAAATGTAACCTTGTTGTATTGAGTTCTGTTGCTAGTAAGTCTCATTTATTCAAATACGTTTGAAATTTTTGTGTTTGTTACTGCGCTGTTATATTATTAAATTGTATAAAAATGAAAATAAGATCTGCATGGAAATATTTATTGATACTTGAAGTACTTAATATGTATAAAGTATTACTTGGGGTTAAAAGAGTTTTAAATCTGCTGAAAGCTATTAACACCCTTAGTAGGGGTGCGTTGACCAGGGTTTGTTACTGTATTACTGACCCGTCGCAGTAACGCAGTCGTGACAGTCGGGGGTGCTTGGAATTTTGTGCCCGACCGGTGAATGAGGTTACGTTGAATCTGCGTCCAATGGTGCAGCTACTATTAAATCACGTAGAATGGTTCTCAGTGTTGTGTTCTGGAAGTAGTGCAGCCGTCTGTTGTCAAAGTTGTTAAGGACTGAATAGTGGCTTTTAACAAGTTAACATAGGAAAATAAGGGTTGTGTGCACATTTTGTGAGTAAAAAAGCATTATAATGTAAAGAGATTAAAGAAATAAGGGTGCTAATATAAGTCCATAACACAAAAAGAAAATCTATAGGTGGTTAAAGACAGTGAGAAGCATAGAGTTACTCAGGAGAGGGTGAGTAAAGACAGGTGAATGGGAAAAAACCAAAAAAACTATAAAGATGTTTATGTTTTTTATATAAATTATAAAAGATAAGATGAGAATGAAGATTATGATAACTATGACTAGGAGTTATGATAATGCTGAAGATTCTTAATGACGATGGTAAAAATTATGTAGATTTCGAAACCAGTTTCCTAGAAACAGTTTGAATAAGGTTTTACTCACTAAAAGCAATCGAATCGTTACTTTATTTGTAAATTTATAAAGTAATTTGTAAGAAAAGAAATATGAATAGAGAATTCTCTCACTAAATAATTAAAAAGTAATTAGTAGCCTTCTGTTAAGTTGTAATTAACGTTAGACCCGAGAATAAAGCAAATACAAGATTAAATCTTTTTCGCTCGGAATATATTTACAGATTAAAAAGGAAGGGTTAGAAATGTTAATTAGTTAAGTAAATTATGTGAAAAGTTTAGTAGCCAGTAACAAATTAATGAATTAATATTACAGATTAGCTCCAGAATTTTTGCACTACAAAGTTAAAGAAGAAAATGACTTTAGAACTTATAGAGCGCGAGGGGTGTTAAACAAATATACCTTTTGGAATACATGAATAAAAGGCAACCTGTCAGATTCTCTAAAACAAAGAAAATTTATAAACGTTCGAAGAACATTTATAAACGTAAAGGGATAGAATAGTAGACAGCATAAATTAATTAATATATTCGAATTGTTGAAAGCACCAGTAAAAGATTCTTATTATAATATAAACTCAAATATAAAGATATTGATTGCCTGTCATATATTTAGATAAAATGCTACTCTGATTTCTTAGACGTAAAGAGACCGTTACACACAAACATAGAATTTATCCACTAGGTGGAATCGAGTTTAGAAAGTAGCGAGAACTTGGCTCATCAAATATATTTCTTTAGAATCGAATATTGATTTAAATGTGTAATGCTTATTCTTCTAGAGCAGGAGTGCTAAACCTTTTTGGAACTAATTTTAAAAATACTTAACTAAGTGAATACGTAATTGCTTACTTGCTGACGCGTTTCACAACATTCGTTCCTTTTACGAAGCTAACCCTCTACTGGCGGCACAGATTAGGTGTAAAGGCCCTAACGGGAATAGATTTATGACTGTAGAATGGGGTGGGTTGTTTAAGTTGGGTGTCATATAATAGAAAAGCCTGTTGGCTTCAGAGTGTGTGTGATCATTTAATACGTTTTCTTTATCTGTTGCGTAGTGTTTGTATATTTCATATTTTTCTAAGGTTGATAGTTTTTTACTTTGTTTTAATGTGTGTAGAACATTTAAATTAGTGTGTATGTCGGTGTGTGTGTGTGTTAAGTGTATTTAGGTGTTTTGCGTAGCTGGATTTAGGGTTTGTTTGTTTTTTTGGGTAATGTGTTCTTCGAAGCCTGTATAGATTGACCTGCCGGTTTAGCCGATGTAATAGTTGAGCCAATCGTTACAAGTTAATTCGTAAATACCTGAGAGTTTGTATTTGTCAGTTTCTTTTTGAAAAGGTTGTATGTGCTGTCTTAAAGTGTTTGTTGTTTTGTAGGATATTTGGTATTGAATTTTGAATGTGGAGGCTATTTTTTTTGTGTGTGTTTTTGTTGTGGTAGGTGAGGGATATGTATTTGTTGCTTTTGCGGTTTTATGCGTGGCCGTTTGATTGTGTTTATGTTTAATTTTCCTGAGTATTTTGTCTATGAGTGTGTTGGTAGCCGTTTTGTTGAGCGATGTATGTTATGGTATCAAGTTCTTCGTCGTAGTCTTTCTGTAGCATTGGTATATTGGTTAGGCGGTTTAACATATGATTAAATGCAGCCTGTTTGTGTTGTGTGGGGTGATTAGATGTATTATATATGACAATATGGGTAGTTGTTGGTTTTCTGTTTATTTTGACGACGCGAAAGTAATGATTTAATCTCATTTTTTTCACCGCAGGTGTAGAAGTTATCACTTCAAAAATGGCAAATATACTGATTTTATACCTATATACCATGGTAAGTAAGAGTTTACTAGCCGTGTAGAAAGCTCTCAGGAATGCAGAATAGTGATATAAGTTATCTCTACCGTCCTAAAATTGAAGAGGTTTGAAAATATATAATCCCCTCACTATAAATTGACTCACATAGCCTAAGCCATTTCAAAAAACAGAATTTCAAGTGTTACAACTTTAAAATATGGCTATAAGGTATCCGATCAGGATAGGTTTTCTTATAAAAACAATAATATGTATACTAACGTAAGCTAACCGATTGATGTGTGGAATTGGCTCCATTTTGTGTCAGTAATGCAATACTTGTAAAATTCGTGATAATTTGAATGCAAACGTGAGGAGATGGGAGGCTTTCACAAATCAACCGCTTGTCCTACGTTAGGAGATTTTATTTTATATTTTTACAGTCAAACTTCTCCTAATTGTTACTTTGTAATTTAAATATATTGTAATCGCGCATTGTTTTATGAAGAAAACGAGATATAATGTTGTGTGTGTGTGTGTGTGTTTTGAATTGTTTAATATTCCTGATGATGTTGGTACTGTTAGCCAACGAAAAGCTTTTAATTGTAAATTCAATTATAATTCTTGTATTTGTATTTTAACTTTTGTTCTTTATATATATATATATATATATATATATATATATATATATATATATATATATATATATATATGTATATATATATATATATATGTATATTTATTTATATATATATATATATATGTATATTTATTTATATATATATATATATATATATATATATATATATATATATATATATATAAACCGATCTCCTATTCCACACAAGGCTGACGTCAGCACTTTCCTAATGTTGAAACATATTAATGTTCAAGTTAGGGAAATTTCCAGTTACAAAATAAATCATTGTTGTTGAATGATAGAATGGACTATACTTAATGACGTGCCGACTTAAAACTTTAACAACTGAATAATTTATTTTAATATCTTAGTATTTGTAGCAGAAAATATACACTGACACAATATAATAAAACGTATTAAAATTGCTTTGGAATTTTATTTATCACTTTTATTATTAAAAGAAATATTCTTTAGTAAAAATTAATTCACTAAGAATTATTCATCCCTCGAACCTTTAGGATGTATACTTTCAAACCATGTAATAGTAATAAAGTAGATAGTCGTGCCAAAATTTAGTTCCACTTCAGTTTTTTAACAAATTTAAACGAATTATTTTCAATGATAAATAATCATGGAAGAATTTTTCAGCACCAAACATCCAAACGTTTAAACCGTATGCTTTGCTATTATGCAATAGCGTATTAAAGTAATGATTGGTGCGAAATTTTAGCTTCGCTTCAAATTATATATACACATTAAACAATTGTTTTTAATGACAAACATGCATTGAAGAATAATTTAGCGAAAAGATGGCTGCTCCTGGTTTTTCCAAGCCGAGAATCCAACCAGGCGCCAAATTAAGAGGCGGGGGGAGGAAAGCTTGCTCTCTCGATTCGGTTGCCTTTTTGTGTTAGTAAATATTTTCAACATCAAACAGGTGACTTGTTTACACAAAAGGAACGTCAAAAAGCGTTCAGGTTTTAAAAAAATTGAATTACTACGTAGTTTCTATTTGCTTTACCCCATTAATAACTTTATAGGAAAGAGAGTTTTGCGAGCAAAACATCAATAAGACCTCCGACAAGACAAATATTTTAATATAAATAAACTTTAAAAGTGACCCTTGTTTCTAATCGTAATGAAAATTTTCAATTAAAAAATATTAAAAAATTTCATGTAAATAAAGAGCAATAGTAATATTAAAACAAATAAAAGACACACAAGACTCACAAATTAATCATTTATTTACTCATGATTAAATTAATGATTAACTTCTGAGTTTTGTGTATGTATTTTATTTGTTTTAACATAACCTCACAAGCTAAGGTCAAAGAATAGTTGTATAGTAGTAATATTAACTAAAAACTTAACTACGTATTTAATTTTATTTAATTTTAACTACTACCTAATTTATATTTTATTAATCTGTTTTCATTTCTTATTATTTATATTTATCAAAATTTTATAATTAGTTGTACCTCATACTTTTCACTATTATGGATTCGTTATATTTCGCGATTACCTATTAGAGCCTCGTAAAAGAAAAGCTCTACTTCAAATGTACAACCCTCATATTTCCAGACATTGTTGATAAGTAAGCATCATCTATAGCCTAAGTTAAATCTAACTACTGTTCGATTATACTTCTTTTGTATTTTTAGAGACACCTCTTGATGCCCCTTATAGAGAATACCTGCAGAAATGCCATAATAAATAACTGCAACGATCGTCCTAAAAACCACAAAAAATATTCCTTATTAAATGAGAGAAAGCTTATTTAATGTATTTTAATTCAATAAATTAAAAAAAGAAATTTGTTGTACTTTTACCTATATTATTATCAATAATATCAATAGTTAAGGCAAATAGGTTGTCTAATGAGTAAATGGCTTGAGTACTAACCTAAACGTCCTTCCAGAAGGCCCACAAGGTCTATGCATGCTATTTATGTCACCAGGTCTACTCGTCCTCTAAACTAATTACCTATGATCAAACTAAAAGTAAAAATGGGTGGTTGGAACACAGTTATGACCACATTACAGAATAATTATGAGTTAAAAATGAAATAAAAACTTGTTATAATAAGAAAAATACTTTAACTATTGAAA
This sequence comes from Prosapia bicincta, assembly GCA_036971475.1. Lineage (NCBI taxonomy): Eukaryota > Metazoa > Arthropoda > Insecta > Hemiptera > Cercopidae > Prosapia > Prosapia bicincta. The sequence continues at coordinate 231,009,738 of JBAIZL010000002.1, read as the reverse complement.
TATAAAATTACATATAAAATTAGTTCTATAATGAATAATACAAAATGGGAAGACAAATGCATTAAAATCAATTTATTTATAAATAAAATTCGATATATAAAATTAAATTCAATAAACAAAAAACTTAAAACCCTGAACTTAGAAAAACAAATAAGAGAAATACCTGAAATTAAATATCATATTTTTCACCCTAATGTAGTAATCTATCAAATACTGGATTTAATAATAATGAAATAAAACTAGTAGAGAACAATAAAACTAACATTAAAAGACATAAATTATAATATTATAATAGATAAAAAACTAGCTATTTGTAAACTAAATAAAAGCTTACAAGAAAATACAAGAATTGAAGCAGCTTATGAAATAAAAAAGTTGATTAAAAAATACAGTTAATAAAAAACTTTAAAAATATTTAGAAATTAAAGATTTAAAACAAAAATTTAAAATAATAATCTTATTACAGTAAAGGCAGATAAAAGTAATGCTATTGTCATATTGATAAAAATGAACACATAATAAAAACAGAAAAATATTTAAATGATAATCATTTTTGTCAAATATATAAAAACTTTACGAAATAAATTTCAAAATAAAATGAAAAATATTATAAAATCATCATATAAATAATTCAATACAAATAATATTAGCTACTGTATAAATGATAATCTGAAAATTCCAATATTGAATGGACTTGTTAAATTACATAAAATAGATAAACCAATAAGACCGTTAATAAATTTTATAAATGTTCCATCTTATAAAATATCAAAAAATATGGTAAATGTTCTCAAAGATAAAATAAAACTAAATAATAATCATACTATCTCCTATTATTGATCTTATTGAAAAACTAAATCCAATCAAAATTGATGATACGAAATTAATATCATTAGATATTAAAAATATGTGTACAAACATACCTATAAAAGGAACTATGAAAATTATAAAATCTAAATTAGAACATAACAAAGATAAAAAATTACCATTAGACATTTCAATACACTGAAAATAATATTAAATCGAAATTATTATATCCTTGAATATCATATGTCCAAGTAAGGAAGCACTAGATGTTTCTCCGATATCACGTTCTTAGTGTAAAAAGAATTATTATTAGATCTATTGTTATTACTAGTAGTTATTATACTCGAATAATATTATCTAGCCTAATTCACGCAACTTGTGTCCTCTAAAGTTGCTTTCATTCTTCGACAAGATCCACCCGACGTTAGAACCTGTGAATCGAATTAAGTAACCACTATCCCCAGTATTGGCGCAACGTTGTACGATTCAAATACTGCTTCACTTTTCGATGCAAACACAAATATAAAAATTCACCTATTTGTGCTGCCTTGATTATTGCAAATATTACCTTAAGGAAATTATTTTTACAACGAGGTTTACCTCCCTATACTCTAGTAGATTGTAATAGTTTAACTAGAGAGATAGGTGATGGATAAATAATTTGAATCGTCTATCTCAATATACAGTCATATTTCCCCAATCTCCTACTTCGTCTTATTCACTTATAATTCTTTATTCCTTCAAGTGCGCCTGAAGGTAGACGCCTCTTTATAGCCCTAGTCTTTGTAATTATGATGCCATCCAAACATATGTAAGTTATTTATTCTCTTAGAACATACCTCTATTTAATTACTATTTACATTTCCCTAAAAGGCTCTAAAAGTTTTTTACTCAAATAGTATATAACCTTTGCCTTAGCCAAAATACAATACGGCAATATTAAATTTAATACAACAAACCATTTAATGTACTTATAAGATACAATAATAAATATAGATAACGTAAATGTAAATTTCAATATGCAACACAATATTCACATATTGTTGGAGTTAATTTTTATATTATACATATAATTTGTTTGTACTAAATTTTTAAAGATTTACAATCCACACATCACAAACGTTTTCAATAAAGCTACAAAAAAAAATGTGTACATTTCGCTAACACAGTTCCATCATCAAAGGTTAGGTACGAACTGAGGGAAAATGGACGTTATTGGCCTCACCCACACTTTTCAGTCCAGTGTTCGTACTGAGCAATTAGATTATGGTACTAGGCCACACCCACCTACAACCAACTAATTAAAATTTACACTAACTCACACGCTATTGTCTAATAACAGAATTTACAGAACTGTTGGAAACTTATCGCAATAAATATTGTATCAGAAAAAATACAACTTGTAAATTCTACAACTGTAACTAATCTTAATAATAACGCTTATAGTTATTAAGGTAATACAAGGTCATGTTTCTGACATAAAACAATCTCTTGAACTGAAGTGATGAAAGTTTACAGAAAGTAGTTTTAACAACTAATATAAAGAGAAGATATTCGCGTAAAATCGTTTAATGAGATCTGGGTTGACCGATACGTTGCAGAGATTTTTCTAAATATGTGGTTGCAAAAATTTCCTTTTCCTGTAAGCTCATTGAAAAGAGTTAATCTCTAAAAAGATAAAGTAAAACACTTATTTATTTGTGATCATGTAGATGTCCTGAAATAGGATTGGATTTCATTTCCCTTCATGTTTATAGAAGTTTGTGTTTGACAGTTGATCAAACACTGTCAAATATTTTACGATGAAGATAAAGAACGGTACGACTTACATAATGTAGATTTATGGTCCTTGGAAAGTAATATACGTTTATACCTTAGTTATTGCAAACTTTAAAAAAGATATTACACAAAAACACTAAAACAAAGACACGGCAAATTCAACTTATTGTTAGATGAAAATTTTTTATGCCACAGTGTTATAACGATAATTTGGTTATGAGTGTTGAATTTATTTATTACTTTTTACTTTATTCGTTTTTAATGCATCTGTGTTTGTATGTGTGAGAGAGAGAGAGAGAGAGAGAGAGTGTGTGTGTGTGTGTGTTTGTGTGTGTGTGTGTGTGTGTGTGTGTGTGTGTGTGTGTGTGTGTGTGTATGTGTGTGTGTGTTATTATTTATTTAATTTACATTCATTGGTTTTTTGATTTATTATTTAGTCCATTACTAAAATTTATTTTTTTAATTCTCATTTTAGTGTGTGTTTTAAATCTATTAGGTTCAGTATATTAATTTTATTAACATTTATTTTTTTTCATTGCCGAAAATCTTTTACTTTATTTTCTGATGCATTGAATAACTTCCCTTACGTAACGACAGTACACGTGAAGTTATGCAATAGTGTAGCATGCTTCTTCCATTTTTTTATGTATCATGTTATGTACCTATCGTACTTAACGATTGCATTACGTGTATTTGCTCCTCCTGTTTTGCTGTTTTAGGACCACGACTTATGTGCCGTGTCGTGTCAGGCCTACCGTGCTTTGTACTATTGTATGTACCGAAACTTAGCTTTCTGTGTCAGGTCATGTTTTGATAAGACATGACCGTGACATATTGATGTGTCGTGTCATGCCTGCCATGCTTTGTACTATGGTATGTACCGCAACATTGCTTACTTTGTCACGAAATGTTTTGTTGTGGCATAGGGATTTGTTGTGTCATGTCTGCCGGACTTTGTACTACAATATGTACCGCATTAGAGCTTGCTGCTGCACATAATGTTTTGTTGTGACATATGGATGTGTCGTGTCATGCCTGCCGTGCTTTGTAATATGGTATGTACCCTATTAGAGCTTGGCGATGCCAGTATAGTTTTATTGTGACATGACCTTGATCTATGGATGTGTCGTGTAATGGCTGCCGTGCTTTGTACTATGGTATGTACTGTTGTACCGTAACATAGCTTGCTTTGTCATGTAATGTTTTGTTGTGACATGACCGTGACATATGCATGTGTCGTATCGTACCTACCATGGTTTGTACTATGGCATGTACCTCAACATAGCTTGCTGTGTCACGTAATGTTTTGTTGGGACATATGGATGTGTCGTGTCATGCCTGCAGTGCTTTGTACTATGGTATGTACTGTTGTACCGTAACATAGCTTGCTGTGTCATGTAATGTTTTGTTGCGACATGACCGTGACATATACATGTGTCGTATCATACCTGCCATGGTTTGTACTATGGCATGTACCTCAACATAACTTGCTGTATCATGTAATGTTTTGTTGGGACATATGGATGTGTCGTGTCATGCCTGCAGTGCTTTGTACTATGGCATGTACTGTTGTACCGTAACATAGCTTGCTGTGTCATGTAATGTTTTGTTGTGAGATGACCGTGACATATGCATGTGTCGTATCATACCTGCCATGGTTTGTATTATGGCATGTACCTCAACATATCTTGCTGTATCACGTAATTTTTTGTTGGGACATATGGATGTGTCGTGTCATGCCTGCAGTGCTTTGTACTATGGTATGTACTGTTGTACCGTAACATAGCTTGCTGTGTCATGTAATGTTTTGTTGTGACATGACCGTGACATATGGATGTGTCGTATTATACCTGCCATGGTTTGTACTATGTCATGTACCTCAACATAGCTTGCTGTGTCATGTAATATTTTGTTGTGACATGACCGTGACATATGCATGTGTCGTATCATACCTGCCATGGTTTGTACTATGTCATGTACCTCAACGTAGCTTGCTGTGTCATGTAATATTTTGTTGTGACATGACCGTGACATATGGATGTGTCGTATCATACCTGTCATGGTTTGTACTATGCCATGTACCTCAACATAGCTTGCTGTGTCACGTAAAGTTTTGTTGTGACATATGGCTGTGTAGTGTCATGCATGAATTGCTTTGTACTATGGTATGTACCACAACATAGCTTGCTGTGTCACGTAATGTTTTGTTGAGACATATGGATGTGTCGTATCATACCTGTCATGGTTTGTACTATGCCATGTACCTCAACATAGCTTGCTGTGTCATGTAATATTTTGTTGTGACATGACCGTGACATATGCATGTGTCGTATCATACCTGCCATGGTTTGTACTATGTCATGTACCTCAACATAGCTTGCTGTGTCATGTAATATTTTGTTGGGACATGACCGTGACATATGGATGTGTCGTATCATACCTGTCATGGTTTGTACTATGGCATGTACATCAACATAGCTTGCTGTGTCTTGTAATATTTTGTTGTGACATGACCGTGACATATGGATGTGTCGTATCATACCTGCCATGGTTTGTACTATGTCATGTACCTCAACATAGATTGCTGTGTCATGTAATATTTTGTTGTGACATGACCGTGACATATGGATGTGTCGTATCATACCTGTCATGGTTTGTACTATGCCAAGTACCTCAACATAGCTTGCTGTGTCATGTAATATTTTGTTGTGACATGACCGTGACATATGCATGTGTCGTATCATACCTGTCATGGTTTGTACTATGTCATGTACCTCAACATAGCTTGCTGTGTCATGTAATATTTTGTTGTGACATGACCGTGACATATGCATGTGTCGTATCATACCTGCCATGGTTTGTACTATGTCATGTACCTCAACATAGCTTGCTGTGTCATGTAATATTTTGTTGTGACATGACCGTGACATATGGATGTGTCGTATCATACCTGTCATGGTTTGTACTATGCCATGTACCTCAACATAGCTTGCTGTGTCACGTAAGGTTTTGTTGTGACATATGGCTGTGTAGTGTCATGCATGAATTGCTTTGTACTATGGTATGTACCACAACATAGCTTGCTGTGTCACGTAATGTTTTGTTGAGACATATGGATGTGTCGTATCATGAATGCTGTGCTTTGTACTATAGTATGTACCGCAACATAGCTTGCTGTGTCACGTAATGTTTTCTTGTGACATATGGATGTGTCGTATCATGCCTGCCTTGCTTTGTACTATGGTATGTACCGCAACATTGCTTGCTATGTCACGTAATGTTTTTTTGTGACATAGGGAATTGCTGTGTCATCCCTGTCGGAATTTGTACTACGGTATGAACAGCATTAGAGCTTGCAGTTGCACGTATTGTTTTATTGTTACATGATCTTCACATAAGGATGTGTCGCGTAATTCCTTCCGTGATTTATACTATGGTATGTACTGCAACATAGCTTGCTGTGTCACATAATGTTTTGTTGTGACATATGGCTGTGTCGTGTCATACCTGCCGTGCTTTGTACTATGGTATGTAACGCAACAAAGCTCTCTGTGTCACGTAATGTTTTGTTGTAACATATGGATCTGTCTTGTCATGCCTGCCAGGCTTTGTACTATGGTATGTACCGCATTAGAGCTTGTATTTGCACGTACTATTTTATTGTGACACGACCTTGAAATATGGATGTATCGTGTCATGCCTGCCTTGCTTTGTACTATGGTATGTACCGCACCTTTGTTTGTTGTTGCACGTGATGTGTTATTGTGACGTGACCTGGACATATGGATTTGTCGCGTAATGCCTACCGTGCTTTATACTATGGTATGTACCACAACATTGCTTGCTGTGTCACCTAATGTTTTGTTGTGACATATGGATGTGTCGTGCCATGCCTGCCGTGCTTTGTACTGTGTTATGTACCGCAACACAGCTTGCTGTGACACGTAATGTTTTCTTGTGACATGACCCTGACATATGGATTTATCGTGTCATATCTGCCTTGCTTTGTACTATGGTATGTACCGATACAAAGCTTGCTGTGACACGTAATGTTTTGTTGTGACATATAGATGTGTCGTGTCATGCCTGCCGTGCTTTGTTTTATGGTATGTACGGCAACATAGCTTGCTGTGTAACGTAATGTTTTGTTGTGACATGATCGTGACATATGGATTTACCGTGTCACACGTTCCGTGCTTTGTACTATGGTATGTACCGCAATATAGCTTGCTGTGACACATAATGTTTTGTTGTGACATAGAGATGTGTCGTGTCATGCCTGATGTGGTTTGTGTTATGATATGTACCGCTACATATCTTGCTGTGTCAAGTAATATTTTGTTGTGACATGACCGTGGCATATGGATGTGTCGTATCATACCTGCCATGGTTTGTACTATGGCATGTACCTCAACATAGCTTGCTGTGTCAAGTAATAATTTTTTGGGACATATGGATTTGTCGTGTCATACCTGCCGTGCTTTGTACTATTGTATGTACCGCAAATATCTTCCTGTGTCACGTAATGGTTTGATAAGACATGACCATGATATATGGATGTGCCGTGTCCAGCCTACCGTGCTTTGTACTATTGTATTTACCGCAACATAGCTTGCTGTGACATGTAATGTTTTGTTGTGACATATGGATGTGCCGAGTCCTGCCTACCGTGCTTTGTACTATTGTATTTACCGCAACATGGCTTGCTGTGTCACGTAATGTTTTGTTGTGACATATGGCTGTGTCTTGTCATGCCTGCCGTGCTTTTACTATGGTATGTACCGCAACATAGCTTGCTGTGTCATGTAATGTTTTATATTGACATATGAATGTGTCGTGTCATGCTTGCCGTGCTTTGTACTATGGTATGTACCGCAACATAGCTTGCTGTGTCACCTAATGTTTTGTTGTAACATATGGATGTGTCTTGTCATGCCTGCCTTGCTTTGTACTATGGTATGTACCGCGACATTGCTTGTTGTGACACGTAATGTTTTGTTGTGACATAGGAATTTGTAGTGTCATGCCTGTCGGACTTTGTACTACGGTATGATAAGCATTAGAGCTTGTTGTTTCACGTAATGTTTTATTGTGACATGATCTTGACATATGGATGTGTCATATCATGCTTGCCGTGCTTTGTACTATGTTATGTACCGCAACACAGCTTGCTGTGACACGCAATGTTTTGTTGTGACATATGGATGTGTCGTGTCATGCCTGCCGTGCTTTGTACTACGGTATGTACCGCAACATAGCTTGCAGTGTCATGTAATGTTTTGTTGTGACATATGAATGTGTCGTGTCATACCTGCCGTGCTTTGTACTATTGTATGTACCGCAAATATCTTCCTGTGTCACGTAATGGTTTGATAAGACATGACCATGATATATGGATGTGCCGTGTCCAGCCTACCTTGCTTTGTACTATTGTATTTACGGCAACATAGCTTGCTGAGTCATGTAATGTTTTTTTGTGACATATGAATGTGTCGTGTCATACCTGCCGTGCTTTGTACTATTGTATGTACCGCAACATAGCTTGCTGTGTCAAGTAATATTTTGTTGTGACATGACCGTGACATATGAATGTGTCGTGTCATACCTGCCGTGCTTTGTACTATGGTATGTACCGCAACATAGCTTGCTGTGTCACGTAATGTTTTGTTGTGACATAGGAATTTGTAGTGTCATGCCTGCCGGACTTTGTACTACGGTATGATAAGCATTAGAGCTTGTTGTTTCACGTAATGTTTTATTTTGACATGATCTTGACATATGGATGTGTCATGTCATGCTTGCCGTGCTTTGTACTATGTTATGTACCGCAACACAGCTTGCTGTGACACGCAATGTTTTGTTGTGAAATGACCCTGACATATGGATTTATCGTGTCATACCTGCCGTGTTTTTTACTATTGTATGTACCGCAACATGTCTACCTGTGTTACGTAATGTTTTTATAAGACATGACCGTGATATATGGATGTGTGGTGTCATACCTGCCGTGCTTTGTAGTATGGTATGTACCGCAACATAGCTTGCTGTGTCAAGTAATGTTTTGTTGTGACATGACCGTGACATATGGATGTGTCGTGTCATGCCTGCCGTGCTTTGTACTATGGTATGTACCACTACTTAGCTTGCTGTGTCAAGTAATGTTTTGTTGTGACATGACCGTGACATATGGATGTGTCGTGTCATGCCTGCTGTGCTTTGTACTATGGTATGTACCACTACTTAGCTTGCTGTGTCAAGTAATGTATTGTTGTGACATGACCGTGACATATGGATGTGTCATCTGGCGGAAACGGATCCTACAATCACCTACTCACATCCACTTCGTTAGACCTCACCCAACCAGATGAATACGACAATGAAGGAAATGTTCTGTACCATGTTATGTCCCCTATCGTACCTATAATTTCTAGCAGTGACATGGTCTTGACTTATCTGCCTTGTCGTGTCATGTCTGCCGTGATTTGTACCATAATATGGACAGTTTCTTACCTTGTTGGGTCGTGTAATCTCTTGTGTGTCAAGACCGTGACTTATCTGCCTTGTCGTGTCATGTCTGTCGAGTTTTGTACCATAATATGTACAGTATCTTACCTTGTGGTGTCATGTAATCTCTTGTGTGTCAAGACCGTGACGTATCTGCCTTGTCGTGTCATGTCTGCCGAGTTTTGTACCATAATATGTACAGTATCTTACCTTGTTGTGTCATGTAATCTCTTGATGTGTCAAGACCGTGACTTATCTGCCTTGACGTGTCATGTCTGCCGTGATTTGTACCATAATATGTACAGTATCTTACCTTGTGGTGTCATGTAATCTCTTGGTGTGTCAAGACCGTGACTTATCTGCCTTGTCGTGTCATGTCTGCCGAGTTTTGTACCATAATATGTACAGTATCTTACCTTGTGGTGTCATGTAATCTCTTGTGTGTCAAGACCGTGACGTATCTGCCTTGTCGTGTCATGTCTGCCGAGTTTTGTACCATAATATGTACAGTATCTTACCTTGTGGTGTCATGTAATCTCTTGTGTGTCAAGACCGTGACGTATCTGCCTTGTCGTGTCATGTCTGCCGTGATTTGTACCATAATATGTACAGTATCTTACCTTGTGGTGTCATGTAATCTCTTGTGTGTCAAGACCGTGACGTATCTGCCTTGTCGTGTCATGTCTGCCGAGTTTTGTACCATAATATGTACAGTATCTTACCTTGTTGTGTCGTGTAATCTCTTGCGTGTCAAGACCGTGACGTATCTGCCTTGTCGTGTCATGTCTGCCGAGTTTTATACCATAATATGTACAGTATCTTACCTTGTGGTGTCATGTAATCTCTTGGTGTGTCAAGACCGTGACTTATCTGCCTTGTCGTGTCATGTCTGCCGAGTTTTGTACCATAATATGTACAGTATCTTACCTTGTGGTGTCATCTAATCTCTTGTGTGTCAAGACCGTGACGTATCTGCCTTGTCGTGTCATGTCTGCCGAGTTTTGTACCATAATATGTACAGTATCTTACCTTGTTGTGTCATGTAATCTCTTAGTGTGTCAAGACCGTGACTTATCTGCATTGTCTTGTTATGCCTTGTTGTTTTGCGTGTTATTTTGTGCGGTATCATCATGTGTAGTTTTGTGTCATAAGACCTATCGTTGGTTCAGTACTTTTGCATAATGTTTGCTATTGCGAAATGTGCCCTCTTTCATTTTCAATTATCTAGTAATGGAATTTCATGTCTTGACATTTTAGTAGTAGTAGCTGCACAGTTTTTATATAGTACTTTCATTTTAAATTTATTAGACCTGATCCTATTTAATGAATACTACTTTTTTTAAAAGCGTTATTGCTACAATAAAACTATGGTATATCAACAAAGTATTGGAAAAATCTTTTTCAACTTAGGTATTAGAGATAGGTATTTAGTGATGGTTGTTTTTAAAAAGTCCATATGTTTGTGAATTTATAAAGTTTAATATGGTTATTCTATCTTTTATAGCTTAAAAGATCTAAAACTTTCGATACAGCGCGACCCCTGCGATGGCCCCTACGGTATATCGACGGGGGGGGGGGGGGTTTACGACAAACGTTTCACAATTACTCAAAACAAATATCTCACATGAAATTGAGTCATTCTCAGCCCCCTTTGGATCCTGCACTACTTTATAAGCAAACGGCACTTACTGCATCTATAAGTCAACGTGCATATATAGGTATAGGCACATCTGAGTGCACAAGAGCAGGTATCTCTTGGGTACGTATACCTATATAAAGTGGAACAGAAGTACGTCCACAGATTAATTAATAACTCTGGTCAATCGGCTAATACAACCTGCTGTTTGGGAAAGCTGTTTGTTTTAATTCTACCCTTGGGGCCTACACTAATGCTATTAGCTATTCAAACAAATAGGGGACATCTACTCGTTTAAGCCGAGAATCTTCTCATATAAAATCAAAATATTGCTTTTTGAAAGACTCAACATTTCGAAATTCTTTCCGAAATTCCTTTCCAAAAGCTCAGTTTTAATTAAACAGCTATACAACATAACTTATGATTTATAAAATACATAACATTATATAAAACATCAACTTATACAGCTCCTAATAAATATCCATTTACAAGTCTAAATTAGGTTTATTTTATTCCGATGGAAAAAATTTTGACTTGTAAATGGATATTTATTAGGAGTTTTATAATTTGTTGATTTTTATTGTGTTTTATATAATGTTGCGTATTATAAACCGTAAGTTATGCTGTATAACTGTTTAATTAAAACTACGTTCTTGAAAAAGAATTTCGGAAAGAAATTCGAAACGTTGAGTGTTTAAAAAAGCCAAATTGTCTGGGATCTGTCATTAGCCTATATAAAAAGGTATTAGTTCTTAACAGACATTAATTTTTTTTTAAATCAAAGTAGTCAAGATTGCACACACCGTACTACACTTTTAAAATAGTTATACTGACGTTATAGTTTGTTTCTTAGTGAGCGACAATATATCAAATTATAATGTTACTAATCGATAAGTTTAGTTTTTCAGACTTTTATCGATTCGTATAGACGATTACACTCTCACTATATATTTTATTTCCCTAAACTATAATTACCAACCGAAACTAGATTGGTTTCAATAAATGTAGTATGGATTTTAAAAAATGGTTACCTTTGATAATAGTTCAATTTTTAAAAAAATTCATACTAACGTGGTTTAGTTCAAACAAATTCTGTTTCATTTGATGTCGATTTGATGTAGATAATTTAGGTTTGGTTTTAAGAAATTCTGTTCCCTCTGAGGAAGTTCCACTATAAATCCTGTTTGTACGATATATTCTTTTACATTTAATGCGTTGACGTTGATTTGTAAAAATTTCATTTAGCTCAAATACATTTGCTTCACAATAATACATTGTTTAAAATAGCTTAAACATTTTATTTGCACTTGGCTCGTTTCGGAACAACTAAATCTAATGACTTATTATAACTGTATGAAGCAACTGTGGGGTAATGTTTATTTTTAAATAAATAAAACCTCTAAACCACAAATAACATTTATTCAAACCTTATGTACATTTCAATTGCGCAGAAATCATCTTCAGAGGTATTTTAAAAATACAACTATTTTTAAAATACCTCTGAAGATGATTGCTGGGCAATTGAAATGTACATAAGGTTTGAATAAATGTTATTTGTGGTTTAGAGATTATATTTATTTATTTTTTAAAAAAACTAATGAATTATTGTAACTGAAAAGTCTTGAAACATGCCAAATGTAAGTAAAATAACAAAGCTAAGAAAAGCTAGGAGAAAAGTACTTTGAATTAATAAAGAATTCTTATGAGAAAGTACAAACTTTATTATGTTAAAATGAATTTGTATTCATAAATTTATTTTATTTTATTATTTTAAATTTATTTTTATAAATTCGGTTTGATTTTCTTGTAAATTGAATTTACTTTTGGCATGTCAAGGTTATCTTACAAAAATCGAAACAAAAATCCAACCAAGTAGGAGGTGTCACATGGCTATAGCTATAGACCTAAATGATCTCTTGCCTTTGTTGTGCCTTTGTGTGCGTCAAGTACAACAAAATTTCCCGTTCATTTTGTGCTACGCCATCCAAACCTAAGAGATGCTGAAGTTTCACATAAATCAATTGTTCTTATTTATTGTGTTTTACGGAAGTAATGTGTGTTTTAAGATTCATCTAATTGGACAAAAGTTTACTTAAAAACTTTACTATAATTCTGGGTCACGCCTGTCGCATTCAGAGCAAACGAACTTTACTTATTGACGTCGAAAGAATACGGACCTTAAGAGTGTATATAAAACCCAACATTATCTTAGCAATATCGGCTGGAAAATCGCTAAACTGGGGAGTATAAATTACACTTCTTAATATTTCTATGATATTGAAATATGTGACACCGAGCATTCTATAACAATACAATAGACATACTGAGTGAACAATAATGCATTGTTGTGGTATTATTGCATTCTTTGGTCTCGTAACAAGAGTTTTTTTTACGATGTAGGGTTGTTAGCCCTACGCTCAACCCCTGACTGATGGGCCAGGTCACATTTATCTGGGTTTCCATCTGCTAGCTTGGTTGCTTTCGCAGCAGCTGAGACCCCAAGCTACCCCTGTTTTTATTTTGGAGTTCACTCTCCTAGTCTTTAAGGTCCCCTCCCAAACAGTGCAAGACAACATATGGCAGTGCTATTTGATGGCGGTACTTACTCGCCATGCCAAAACATCGTCAACGGGTTATCTGGTATTTAATACGTACGACCGTGCCAATGATTGAACGTCCACCCCTGACGATGTTACCACCTCTGGTCCGGGACTACTTATTTGGAATCCTTATTCGCAGATAACCTACACATCTGAAGGTCACTCCACTATCCGCCACCTGTCACCTGTGGACCCGCTCAGTAGCCGAGGTAAGACCTGGGACATATATATATATATATATATATATATATATATATATATATATATATAATAAAACCACTTTCATACAAGAATAAAACCTTTTTTTTATATTTCATTATAAAGTTTAAGCTTTTCGCCGATTAGCAGTATCGGCATTATCAAAACTAACTTAGCATACTTCTAACTTATTCTGTTCCTACATTAAGACTACTCATATACAAATTGTACTACGTTCAAACAGATAATTTTATTGACTTACTGTGCCTGAACAAATAGATAATATTGATTCTTATTCAATTACTCTCTCATTTCCAGAATATCATTAAATATGCTAAAGATTGTGTTGTGCTTAGATTTTGTTTGTACTTGTTCATGAATGAGTCTGTCTGTAATTCTATGTTTGTATATTTCCATATTTTTCTAAGATATTCATTTTTAATCCATTCTCCACGTGTTTAATTAGCGTCATATTCTCTATTTTTGCGAACTCATGATTATTTAGTATACAATGTGTCGCAAGATTAGACTTATGAATATTTGGTTTTTGAATACATTCAAATGCTCTTTGTATCGCTCTTTTATTTTATTTTTAGTTTGTCCTACATAATATTTTTGGCAATCATTACATTTTATACTATAAACTCCATTCATATTATAATATTTAGATTCAACATCTGTCTTTAAAAACTTATTTATTTCATTATTTGTATAATAAATCATCTTGATATTAGTATTTTTAAATAACTTAACAATAGGTATAATTTCAAACCCCGTAAATATGAATTTGGACCAAATTATTTTTTATTTTTATATGTTGCATTCTCAATTTTACTAATATTATTTCCCAATTTTAGAAGTACATTATTATTTAGTTTATTAATTGTTTCCCTTCTATATCCAATATTCACTGCAATTTGATATATAATTTTTAATTCCCTAGTTCTATTGTTTTGATTTAATGGAACTTTATACATTCTATACAATAAGTTATAAAAACATGCCATTTTTTGATTATACGGATGGTTTGAGTAATTTGGTATAATTTTATCAGTTTGTGTGGGTTTTCTATAAATTGAAACATTTAATTTATTATTCTCTTTTTAAATAGTTATATCTAAAAAATTTATTGCATTGTGCTTTTCTATTTCGTGTGTAAATTGTATTTTATTATGTATTGTATTTATCTCATTCATTATTATATTTAAATTTAAAGCATTATTTGTAGAAACATATAATCCATCATACACATACCTAAACCAATGTCCTTTATTATCATATTTTTTAATAATCTTAACTACTTCTTTATCAATATATTGTAAAAATATTTCTGATATGATGCATGACAAAGGAGAACCCATTACTAATCCATCTTCTTGTTTATAAATTTTGTTGTTATAACCAAAATAATTTTTATTTAATATTGTTTTAATTACATTAATTATTTCAAGAATTTCTTTTTTATCTTGTATACTTAATAATAATTTATTTTTTATTATGTCATATGTTTCATTTAAAGGGACATTTGTGTACATATCTTTTATATCAAATGATATTAATTTAATGTCTTTATCTACTTTTATATCTTTTATTTTTTTAATTAGGTCATACGTATTTTTTATAATAATATTATTATCTAATTTTATTTTTTCTTTTAAATTAAAAGCAATATTTTTCGAAATTTTATATGATGGGGCACTTTTAAAATTAATGAGGGGTCTAATTGGTTTCTCAGTTTTGTGCAGCTTTATAATACCTTGTAATAAGGGTAATTTAGGGTTATCATTAATCATATTGTTATTGTATTTTTGATTAAACAATTTATAGGAATTTTTCATAACATTTTTCAATTCATTTTGATATTTACCTGTGGGACCTTTTTTTATTTCTATAAATTTGTTATCAGTGATAAACTTTTCATTTTTGTTTATATAATCTTCTTTATTAATTATAACAACTGCATTACTTTTATCCGCTTTTATCAAACATAAGTTATTATTTTGTAGTTTTTGTTTTATATTATTAAATTGTATGAGTTGATTTTTATTTTGATAATTTTTAATTCTATAATTATGTTTTCTTATTAATTTAGTTATCTCATACGTTGCATTCATTCTTACTTTCTCTTGTTCATTTTCATTTAATTTATTTATAGCAATTTCTGTATCTATTACAATATTTTCAATATTTTTATTTATATGTTTTTTAATATTGACTACATTCATATCTTCCATTATTTTTTCTTCGTTATTAGTGAATTTTATATTAGTTAAGTTGACTATATTATGATAAAAGTCATGTATTTTATTTTCTTCTTTATCTTTTTTTAATTTACTTAATTTTTTTTTTGTTATTTATTTTAATTTTTTTAAGAACCTCAATTTTTATATTAATTTTTTGATATGTATATTCCCATTTTAGTATATGTAAATATTTAGCTAATTCTAAATGTAATTTATATATTTCGTGTGTTAGTTTGTGTTGTTTCTTATATAATTCATTGATTTCATTCTTTATCCATAATTTCTCAGCTTGTGAATTAGTTTTTTTTTTTAATATTATGTAGGACAAACTAAAAAGAAAATAAAAGAGCGATACAAAGAGCATTTGAATGCATTCAAAAAAACGAATATTTATAAGTCTAATCTTGCGACACATTGTATACTAAATAATCATGAATTCCAAAAATAGAGAATATGACGCTAATTAAACACGTGGAGAAGGGATTAAAAATGAATATCTTAGAAAAATATGGAAATATACAAACATAGAATTACAGACAGACTCATTCATGAACAAGTACAAACAAAATCTAAGCACAACACAATCTTTAGCATATTTAATGATATTCTGGAAATGAAAGAGTAATTGAATAAGAATCAATATTATCTATTTGTTCAGGCACAGTAAGTCAATAAAATTATCTGTTTGAACGTAGTACAATTTGTATAGGAGTAGTCTTAATGTAGGAACAGAATAAGTTAGAAGTGTGCTAAGTTAGTTTTGATAATGCCGATACTGTTAATCGGCGAAAAGCTTAAACTTTATAATAAAATAAAAAAAAGGTTTTATTCTTCTATGACAGTGGTTTTATTATACATATACATTTTATCAAGAAAAATTTCATCTTAAAAATACAATACACACACACACACACATATATATATATATATATATATATATATATATATATATATATATATATATATATATATAGCCCTATATTTTACATTAGTTATACATTTTTAACAATTTTTTAAATATATCTTCTGCATATCCCGAATAAAGTAGGGCATTTTAGGATTCCAACACTATCCGTAGTAGGTGAAATATATTTATATATTATAAAAATATTTCCATAATAGTTGAATAAAATCATCCGATGTTAAACTAACTTTAGCAGCTTCAGTCAGACTGTAATTCCTAAATAAAGATAAATAGGATGGGGAGGGTACCTAGGTCAGTGTTATCAAGGGTGGGGCAGAGCCTGAAATATTAGGAACTGCAATCAAGTGGATCATCTAGGTAAATTATAGGCTCAGCACTTCGGTGAATACACCAGATATTTTTCTCAATTTTGCTAGGTCTTTGTCATATCTGACAAATATCTTTCCTTGAAATACGATGAACGTATGTGGTAAAATGGACTAAGCCAATTTCTATAGAACTTATACTTAAATCCATCATCCCATAATCTACCGAATGCTTGAGATACGGCCAACAAAGCAGACATACAAATGTTTTTCTTCCAATGTTTTTTTTTTTTTTTTTGTTTATACGATGTATTAGAAGGTTTACTTGTAAAGCCAAATTGCTAAGGTTGAAGCAACTGTTTTTCACTAATAGCATATGAATCTTTTTATTAGATTATCTTTCAATTATTTTTTACATACTCGGGAACGGCGCAATTAGTTAGTAGGATGTAACTTCTGTAAATTTCTCTGGCTGAAGTATTGCTATAATTTTCCACTGTTTAGACATACTTAATTTCGAAGCATTATCCGCAAATATCATTATTTACCTTTAACAAGGTTAGGGGCGGGGGTCAGGGTTTCGTCCTACTTAATGGTTTTAATGACTTCCTTAGTTAATTTTAGGGCAAGCAGAAATAGACGAATCTACAAATGTTTTATTTCGACCAAACATTATCCCTTGCAAATTTAAATTATTGTTTAAAGCAATGTATTTTTCGTTAAGAAGTTCTTGTTAGTTTTCTTCACAAAGGCAAATACTCTTGGAAGTACCCTTCAACGAGCATACTTTAAATTATTTCCAATTCACAGCATTAACATATTGTTTAACTAAACATTTTTAAATTATTTTTCTTAATTCAATAATATTTCAGCATTGCATAAATTATTACAATTTTTTTGTAACTACAAAAATTAATATAATTTTCAATAATTTAAGTTCAAATAAAAGTCATAACTATTCAAAATGAACATCGTTTTAGTAAATCATGGAATAATATCTTACATTTATTTTCAATCACATACGATATCTAATAATTTTTTAAACAATATTTAATTATTTCAACTTGTCCAAAAACGTTTTTCGAAATATTTTGTAAGTATTTTTATTACATTTTATATTTAACTGTAAAATAAACAAATATAATCTAAAATTTTCATAAACTCCTCTCAATATTAAAATATTGAAATTTATTGTAATTTATTTCATTTGCATAATGTGTACTAATATTTGTAAATAATTTTGAAATTATTTAAAAACAAATACAACTAAACTTCCGTATCAGAATTTCTCGCGCACTCATTACTTATTCAATTGCTTTTATGTCATTATGAATTTAAATATAATCCTCCTCTTTACAACTTTTGAAATGGAAGCTTTTAATTAATTATTAATTTTTCAATTTTACTCTCACTTTAAAACTTTCGTAATGATTTAGGGCTCTTTAAAAACTTTTATTACAACAGGTGAGTTCCTGCAAGTGTGAATCATTGTTTCAAGTATAGGCTACTTGCTAATTAGTTTTGTTGCGTTCTTTTCTTCAGCTAACTTTCGCTACCAGTCCATGGTTCAACGCTAAAGCACTCCTAATTGCCAACAAAAATTGCTTATCTATTTTCTATTTGTCTTATTTATGATTTTTCTATTACTTTTATTTATCAATCATTGAAATCTTCTCTTTACAGTGATATAATACATAATATTAATAATTAGTTTTTCATATTTTAAAAATGTTTACGTTATTGTGTTACCTTAGTTACAAAAAGATAAACCATACGTACGACATTGTTCTAGTGCATTGGCCACATACAGAAAAAATGGAGAATGACTGGCCTAAAAAATAAAACAAAAGGAAGATTTTCTGACGCAAAAGCTTTAAGTTGTGGAAATAAATCGTTGTACCTGTTAAGCACAAGACCCTACCGCATAATCCAAAGTACATGCTAAAATTATTTTGGGCATGTTACTTCTACATTATGTAAAATGATAACCAAAATACGCTGGTTGTGAGGTCTTGGTGTAAGTATAGCAATTCCTTTGTATTTTATCATCAATTAGGTAATTTTTATTTTATTTAGATATATCAGATATAATCGTCATACTTTAAAAACAATTTTTGTTTCGTATATCTGAAGTTGTGCTCCCTTTAAATGACGTATTCATATAGTGTGGACCACGTAACAATGCGCTTGGCTTTGAGAGATCGCACGTGTTGTCGTGTAGAGCCACTTTAACATGTTACATATACAAAAAGCTCTATACGGTACACCAACAGCTTCTACTTACTTACTTTACTTTATCCAATGCCCGCCCTTGGCTGTTGAACCATTCGGCGTCGAGCCTTCCAGTAACGAACGGTTCTGGACAGCCGGTCGTATAGTTCAGGACAGGTTGAAATGTGGTCCCCATTCATACTACCATTGAGACAGAGCGGACACGTATCGGATTCCGTTAGGCCAAAACGGTAGAGGTGGGCCTGGAGATAGTCGTGTCTTGTCAGAAGTCGAAAGTCAGCCACGGTAGTCGCTCTATCGCTTGTTGGCACCAAAGGACCGCGACTGCTAAGTGATGCCCACTTTTTCCCCCTGCTGGCTTCCTCATGCTCTTGTTTAATGGAGCGTTTAAGGATTGCATCAATAAGGTGTTTGGCAGAGGTGAGGCTGGTTTCTGCATATGGTCGCACAAATGGGCGTTGAGAAAGCTGCGCCGGTGATGATTCTGAGGGCACTGTTCTGGATTTTATCTAACTTTCGCAGATTCGGTTGACTGGCCAGTGATGTAACTTCCGAAGCGTATTCCAAGGAGGTTCTGACATAGGTCTTATAAGTAGTGGCAAGAACGTCCTGCGTGCAACCCCACTTTGTACCAGTTAGTCTTTTTAACAGATTTGTTCGCTTGCTTGCGCGCTCAGCAACCTCTTGTATGTAATTTTTCCATAAGAGTCTAGTGTCCAGATTAACACCTAAGTATTTGGACAATTTAGACTCTGGTAGGTAACTCCGTTTATATTTGAACTCAATGGTTGGGGGCTTGGTGGAGAGAGTGAACAACTGAAACATGGTTTTCTCTGGACTAACTGTCATTTTATTGCAGTCGGCTTCTGTAGTCAACAGCTTCTGGATCCGATATGTTTACACATATTTCAAGAAACTTTCTGCACATATGTTTGTTATTTCATACCGAAGCTTATTTATCATCTAATTTATTAAATATTAACCGTATCATGCAAGACAGTATTTTGACAGTCCTCATCGTGTTTTGTAAGTAAACATTTTTAGTGATCGTATACCTCCCATCTGGCTTACTGCGATCTCTCAAGGCCAAGTGCACGGTTACGTGGTCAGTACTATACCTGCAATCAAAGCAATGCAACAAAAGAGACAACAGACCAGAAGGCCTAATGAAACAAATGTAATTGCTTTAACATAAAGCAGTATAGAAGGTATAAGCTTTGTTAGGGAATGGGACGTTTCTCTGCGGCCATTTCGCCGCAAGCCCGTTTCGAAGCTAGCCCGTTTCGCCGCGAACCAATTTTTTGCTAAATGGTTCTTCCTCAAAAATGGCGTACCGTTAGAAGTTCAAAGAAAAATTTTCAACCCAAAATACTTATAATTTTTCCACGCTTTGTTATAGTTTAGCTTAGCAGTATTACCTGATTCTTATTTCTGTTTTGTATATAAGATGTTTGTCACACATTTCATAAAAACATTAACCTTTGAGTAAATTAATTCTCCGAATTTAATTATCAAGTATTAATCCGGTGGTTACTTTCGGCTTTGGAATCTCATTATTCTATTACTATTCACAACAAAATACCAAGTACTTGAATAACGGTAAATGACCAACAGCGGGTGATTAAGGCTCATTATCGGATAACTACTTTCTTTTGATAAATTGTTTGTTGCCGAATGAAATTTCCCAGAATTTATCCAGATAATAATGAATAATGGACTAAGGACTAAACGAGTAGAAAATTTTGAAAAGATACCATTAATAATTTACCTGGAAGATATTAGGTTTATGCAACTGGTTTATCAATAACTAGGGGTAATTATTTGCTTCTGGTGACCTCAAAATATTAGTAAGAAAGTGGGGATTATAGTTTACCTATAGGCTATAAAGGGATGTACGTCACCAACCCACTTTTCCCCATAGAATGTGGAACGCTTACGAGACAACACTTGAAGGTGAAGACATGACTAATAATCACGCTGAAGCGGCTCATAGACGATTACAAGTAGAACTTGGGATGACAAGCCACACGATTTGGACATTTATCGAAAATCTGCGAAAAGTGTAACATGGAAGAAATCTCTACCACGAACATCTTGTCGCAGGAAGAAATCCACCGCAAAAATTAAAAAAGTATAGGGATGCAGATGAGAGAATTCGACGGATTGTTGAAACATACAACAATAGAAATATGGTAGAGTATCGTCGTGGATTAGGTCACAATTTTGAGATGATATGAAACAAGATATTATTATCAAAAATATAGAATGAAAGATATAATAAAAAAACAAAAAATGAAAAAACAAACAAAAAATTAAAAAACAAAAAAATTAAAAAACAAAATATTTAAAAGACAATAAAAACTTTTAAACAAGACAGAAAATTTCTGCCAGTCCTAAGCCTCGAAAAAAGTGTGAAGGAAAGTTTTTTCCATATTTTTCTTTTGACATAGAAAATTATTAGAAGTGAAAATTCAATATCAATCCGTACATGTATTAATTATAACTATCAAACCTTCCTGTATGTGTGAGGATTATATAAGTAGTCGTCTCTTCAATTAATAAGTAAGGTTCTCGCGGCGAAACGGGCTTGCTGCGAACCGGCTGCGGCGAAACGTCCTAGATCCGCTTTGTTATGTGCTATTCTTAGAATTATTATTAAATTCATAATCGAATGCAAATGCTTCAAAGAGGATAAGTACTCTTATCGGTCGGTCTTTGCCCTATACAAGATTTGGGAAGCACAGTTCTAAGCAAGACTCGGTCCTGATCGCACATCTCTCCCGTTACGCTCTACGTGACGTAGAGTACTTTCTTCGAGTTCAAGGCAAGACGTCGATCGAGACACATCTCTCTCCCGTTGCATTCTGGGTAACTAGTTTTTTCTTTTAGTTTTTTCCCACCGTGTGCCGAAGACAGTTTTGGACAGTGGATAGATTAGGTTGTGTAATTAGTAGTCTGTAATAGTGACTATTTTGAATTATACGTAAACTGTTTCTTTTAGATAGGTAATGTATAGTGTGCAAACTGGGTGCACCCAAAACTCGTCGTCATCCATCGAGAAGACCAAGTGAACGAGGCATTTTAAGGTTCAGGTACTTTTTCACAAACACATCGACGAATATTCATGACTATTGGAGAGACTTGAACGTTTTTATCATACTAATTATCGATTTGCCGAACTTCAAGTACATGAAGAGTTTTCGATCGCACCAAGTTTGATAGCATTGTCAAAGAACGTTTAGTGCAATCGAAAACATTTATTTCAGTAGGTTCTTCAAAATTTTACTTATAAGTTCGTAAAGTAGTTAATTTGTTTTATAAAAACGATTCATACATTTATTTTAGTTTCGTTTGAAACTAAGCGAAAGACAAGAACGGATTGTTTCTATTACTAACTATAATTTATTCAACCTGTAAAATAATTTTATAGAAAACCTAAGTGTTTTAACTTAGCAAAAGTGAGAGAGTAAAATAGCTAGAACTGAGAATGTTTTTAAAACGCACGAAATTTGTACATATAAGTAGATTATTCCCTTACTACATGTTGTAATCAATTAATTTCTATCAATTTCATTTTTTTACTTTTCAGGAATACGAATTTGATTGAATCTATTTCAGCTCGAATTAATTTGATAACACTCTGCAGAAACACTTTAATGTTCATTGGTTATGGATCAGGACAGCAACACGAAAAGTGTCAGGGACGGAAAAATAAATAATACAAGAGTCGTTTACATTTTACTGCTTTAACGTCCAGAAAATTGATTCAAATGTATTCTTTTCACTATGTACATAGGGTTTTGTATCTGAAGGATACAGTTTCACGGCTACGACGGTTTCGATGGCATATAACAACAGGGTTTTATAAATAAAAACATTCGTTTGTGAAATATACAAAACATAATCTAAATAACTGGATGTGGGTAAATTTTTAATTTTGGTAAATATAAAAATGATATAAAAACGAAATAAAGTACAACGCAAAAAAAATAGTCTGGAAGGAAACTGAAAAATACTGAATCTGGTAATCAAGAAGAAAACAACAGCCTAAAATGGTCAAAAAACTATATATTGTCTGAGTGAAGCTCTTTGTTATTTTATGGTGATGAGTTATTCTATCTATGATCGCTCTTCAATAAAGAAAAGGAATTGTGATTAAAGGCAGGATTAAGTTGTTAATAAAAAATTTTTAACAGATTAAACGATGAATGCTCACGCATGAACGGTCAGCTATTCAGACCTAATAGACCTACTCAATATTGGAAAAGTGTATTTCCTTCTCGTTACTTAAACAAGGGCGTCTAATATAAAGAATGACGTTGTGTAAGGAAGGAAGTGATATAGGGACGAATATGGTATAATAAGGG